>OZ029919.1:5909949-6204949 GCA_964023275.1 Norana najaformis
GTAGGTGCTGCATTACCCAACATTTAGATTGGCAGAGAAAAGATTAAGAAGTAGTAAAAATAAAGAAACAATAAGTAAAAACTAAGCAAATATAATTAACTCACCAGTTGTTTGACTCTTTATCTATGATTTTATCTTTTTATCTACTGCTGTTGTGGCCATTAGTGATAGTTATGATGGCTAGTTTTCACCAGTAATATTGTTACTGTTAATACTAACTACTTCCTATGATTTAACAGTGTAAGTACTCTTGAAGTTGATGAAGGAATCACATTTATTGCCAGGTTCTGCATTTTCAATTTTGTCATGTTTAATTCGTAACCCTGTGAGCTCCAACATTGTCTTCTGTTGGTACTAGTTGCTAGTTAGATGGCCTATGCACTCCAGCACAGCTTGCTGTAAAGATGCACATCTTTGTTTTTTTAAATGAGGTTTTATGTGTGTTTTAAAAGTGCTAGATTTTGGTTGCATGTATTTAATTTCTGATTGCGATGCTGGTTGTGATATTTATTAGTGTTTTTGGCTTTTGATAAGTTTTGCTGTCATTGACGTGTGCTGCCGTATTTTTTACGAACACAACGATGTTTCGATAGTTTGCACATTTATTACCTCGGGGTATTACTTGTATGCAGGGTTTTGTTTAGGAGAGGAATTATACATAATCAGTCATGTAGACTGTTGTTCCAAGTTCAGAGGTTGTTAAGTCTTTGAAACAGTTGAACGATGCCGTTACTCAGCAAAGTCTTTGAAACAGTTGAGCGATGCCGTTACTCAGCAAACCAATACTGTCAACAATCTAAGTGATTCTTGTGACTTTGTGTCTTTCGCTGATTACTGTAGTTGTGCTATTTTGCCATTTTATCGTATTTATGTAACGTTAACTGGACCTTGCATCTTGTTCCTCTCTGTGCTTCGACTTGACTAACCACTGTACTGGTTTCTAGCCGTCATCTACTCCCTGTTAAGTATCAGTTCCCAGACACATTTGCCAGGCTGTATGTAGGTTCATTAAATTTCAAATCTACTGTTCTGGCTTTGATTTTGGAACAACCTTTCCTGGTGCTATCAGAAATAAGATAACTGATGGCATCAACATGATTAGCTCGGAACCAATTCATAAATTTTGTAATTTTGCAGAAATTTACACAAGTATGTGTGTGTTCTGAAGGTGTATTTTAGTGTCTTGATTTACAGCATTGATTTTTCTTTTACATAAAGTAACTGCTACTGGAAACCACACTTGTCATCTGAAGTGTGCAAGCAATGTTGTAGGAGCTCCAGCAGTTTCACGTATTGTAAGTTCCACATCCATGACTGGATCCTTGATAAAACCGAGCCAACATCTTGCTGAAATCTTGAGAGAAAAAATTGGTACTGGTTGTGAATAAACTCAACACCAGCCTTCAAAATTTAATTATTATTGCATTTACATAGCGAATCCTTGATGGAAATGCTTCCGAGGCACTCCCATCCCGGCAACACAAAACCGCATTCAGTCGTATGGTTTTCAAGTACTGATTAAAGAGAGGCAGAGAAAAGTACTGGTACTTTGGAACAAGGAGTACAAAAGATGTTGCTTACGATGTTGATGTTAACTTTGTGTGTGTGTGTGTGTTTGTGGCTTGAGAATGGCTGACATCAGCACAAGGCATGCCACATTCTACTTGATTAGGTACAATTCTTTTACTCCCATTATTTACTTTTGAATTCTGTGGTTTCCATCCATGCGGTTTTGTTTTCGTTTCTAACTTTCAGAATTGTATTGACGTTTTTACCGTATTCTACGTGTCAGATTGTAATCAAACTACCAATAAACGAGCTTTTGTTGAGATTTTGTTTCTTTGACGTTGATTAGTGTCATGCATCAGCTATTTGGAATGCGCATTGATTCTGTGAAAGGTTTGTTGGATTCTAAGGATTGCTACATCGGCAACAGCAGCTTAAAATTTTTGTGTATAATTATGACTCCTTAATAATAATTATGCACAGTTCATCTTGACAGTTGTGATTCTTGTGTGTGTATAGGCAAATTAAAAACAGTAAAATATAAAACTGTTTTGGCTTTTCTGATGGACATGTCCATGAGTTACTGGTAACCGTCAATTTGACACACAGCTTTATCATGGCATCTAGAAGATGAGCAGGCCAAACTGGAGACAGTCATGGGTACAAAGTGGTAGTGACCTCTTTCAGCCAGTCCTTGCCCTCGACATCTGTCATGGATGTGACGTACTAGTGACTTCATTTTCTTACCCTCAGCATGTGGCCAGGTATCTCCTTTGCCATCAGACCTTCCCACGGATGTTATAAGGTTGGTGTACTCATTTGTAGCCAAATTCAGCAGGGGCGCTAGTCGAACAAATCTCTGTCCACTGGGTTGACAATTCGGCATGCTAACCACTAGAATATCGCATGCACCACAGTACCTGAATGTCTTCAGAATAAAAATGACACCTTGGCAACCAAATTCATATGTGCCGAGGCACAGAAATGATCGCTGATGAAATGATTGACGAGTCAAAAACCAAATCGCCTCATGGTAATACAACGGTTGTTAAAATGCCATTACATCAGTAACCTAAACAGATGAAGCAAGTTCAAGCAATCTCTTTTGTGACCTTTTAAAGTGTTAGCGACTTCGTTTTTCTTAGCCTTGGCATATGAAGGCAGGTGGCCAGTCCTCAACCTCACCATCTGATCTTCCACTGACGGTGTACGGTCAGTGTACTCATTAAAGCCGAGTTGGCTAGGGGGTGCAAGAGGAGCCGGAATCTTGGAAACAAATTTCTTCCCAGGTGGGGGTTAGAACCCCAAACCTCTTGGTTGACAGCACACTCACCATTACAGCATCATGCACCTGCAAGATATGAACAAGCTCATAACGTCTGAAAGCAGGTAGGAAAGGCCAAAACATACGACTACAAATGAAATGTAAAGAGCACGATATACACAACCACAACGACAGAAGTAGCAAACAACTAAATTACGGGAAATTTATCACCAAAATGTGAACTTAAGAGTGTTTAATAAAGGTTACAAATATGGGAACAAACAAGTTAAAGGTTCCTGGCTTTATCTGACTAATGAATCGCACTAGCAGAAGCATTTGTCAAAAGTAGTACAGTAAATGTGCTTAATATTTATTCGTAAGCGGCTTCAAATATGCTTGAATAAGTGTAGCTATATAGAAAGTCACATACGATAAAGAACATCACAAAAACCTTTGAGACACGAAGAAACACGCGCACTTAATCACTCATGCTGGCGGTTTGAAGAAACAGCGAAAGTTTACAAAGTTTGACGGTTTTCTACGAGCGCGCACCTACGATCGCTGGTTGCGCAATTTCATCACATACGATGCTGACGATTTGTTCTGCTGTGGATCATCGGCCCCTGTGGCCGGAGAAGACGCAGCCGAAACCGCACCCGCTGCGGCCAAAGACGGTCCAATGGAAGGCTGAGGCACGACTGAAGTGACGAGCAGCTGCTGTGGAGCCGGAACGGTGGACACGACCTGTGCCTGGCTGCCCTGGGAGGCAGACGCAACGACTGTGGAACCGGAAAAGCTGATTGGAGGCACCTGTCGTGCCTGTGCTTGTGCCTGCTGCACCACTTCCGCCACGGCCTTCTCGACCGGCGTCAGTGATGCAACGGCTTTGTTGCTTGTTGCCATTGTGATATGAGCACCCTGCAGCAGCTGGGAGCTGGCCGCCTGCTGCTGATGCTGCTGTTGCTGAGCGGTGGCCGGCCGGACAGTCAACTGCTGGAGTCCAGCTGGTACGACCATCGTTGTCTTTTGGATCCCGAGAAAGGCGTCCTTGTTCTGCTTTGCGTACATCATTGCCGGAGTCGGTATCACCTTGACAGCGGTTGTCATGACAGTTGCATTCGTAACCTGGCAGAGTGACGACATCGGGATGGTAGCGACACCTGGTGACAAGCAGATGAAAAAAGTTACATCTCAAAGGACGGCCACACACCAGTCGTAAATGTTAAGAGTACGTTTCACTTAATAAAAAAATAGTACATATGACACTTTGGATAAACAGACAGACACAGAAAAATGAAGCAGACAGATAGATCGATATTAAGACCTTAACTTCTACCTATGATCCTTCCAGCAATGACTACCCAGTATTCAAGTATAAATTCCAAACAAAGCAATATGCATATCAGCAAGCCAAAACAAAGACAGTTTGATTCATTTCTTGCCATTTGTGAATATCATCAACTCCTTTGAATAAAATAATGCAAACTTTTCAAACGACAGAAGAAACTTCAAAAAAAGGCTACTTACCACTGAGGCCAGCGGATCCAGCAATCGTCACGGTTACACTGGCCTTGGAACTGGTTGCAGCGACAGTTACAGAGGCTGGCAATGTTGGCTGAGTGTTTGACTGATGGATGATCTGTGCAGCGATGACTGTCCCCGAGGATGATGAAATTAGGTGCTGGTATCGAGTAGGAAGTGGCTGTGGCAGGAACTTCTGCTGTTGCAGAATGACGGGAGATGACGAGACAGACTTTGCCATCGGCCCAAGAGCTGTTGTTGTGCAGAGGAAAAAATTAAACCACAGAATGTAAAACCAAGAATAACTCATTGCTAGCACGCAACTGCTTCTTAAGTAGTTAGTGGTTGATGTATCAAGTACTTTAAAATTTACGGACGCAGCAGTCGGGAAAGACAAAGGAACAGACGAAGGGACACGATCCATCAGGACCTCAAACTACTCAAATAAGAGAGAGAGAGAAAGAGACAGAGATATGTATCATGTACTTTGAAATAAAGTACAAGTTAAAATACTTTACAGGTATTTGATCTAAGTACAAAATACAAGAGAATGTAAACTTCACTAACTCAACAAATGCTTTTTAAGGTTTGTCTGAAAAGGAGTTGATACAATGGGAGAATTGGAAGAATCGTTACAAGTATGCTGATCTCCTGTCTGAATTTCAGTAATGCTCATTCTTCAACCAGTCAAACAAAATCAGTCGTTAAAAACAGTGACTCGTAATTGGATTAAAAGGCCTCCTACCTGTCACCTTAGAAGCAGCGAACTGTACAGCAGGGACACGTTTGGGAACCTGAAGTTGGCGAAGCTGCTGAGGGGAATTAGCTGCCTTGCCTACAAGAGGTTTTACAGTAAAGTAATGTAATTCATATATACGTGAAGTGAATAAGGAAATGTAATGCAATTGATTTAATGTGAAGCAATCACTGTAATGTAAAAAGCAGCTTTGAATTACAGCAAATCATGTAAAGCCCAACTTGTACGAAAGAAAGATTAATCTGAACTTTAATTTGTAATTATTTTAAACTGCCATCGTTCACTGCATTGCTCATAGTTAGTTGTTGCCACCACCACTATCGACTGTGCACGCAGAAACGGCGGTGATCAACACCGTAACAATTGCTGCTACTTTTAAATGCCCATATATTTCAAGATGAGTTTTAACTCATTAAGGCTTAAAAATTAATAACTGAAAAAGCAAATCCTACCTGAAACTAATTTCGGATGTGTCACGTTAATTCCAAGACTCACGGCACTGACAGGAATCGTGACAGTTGACAATGATGCAGCTGGGGACACAGCTTTGAGTAACGTCTGGACTGATTGTGTAACAGCACTGTTGGCCACACCCTGTTGCTGCGGCTGCTGTGGTTGCTGCTGCTGCTGAAGTGTCACTCCTTCAATCTGAAAATGCAAGGGTCACCCGAAACTGTGTGAAATGGTAGCCCAATGGTCTGAGGTCTCAGCTAACAACTTGGAGTGTGCAAGTTCGAATGGTCTCCAAGAGCAAGTATCCCCTTCATGCACAGTTGCTTAGCACCATTTTTCAGGTAGCCATGACAATCTCTGCTTGTTTTAAAACCTACACACTTCAAATGGTAACATCAGAGTGATTCAAATGTAACTTTACATCATAGTTTCAGAAACAAGTAATTTCAGAATTACATGCAACGTTAGCAAAGAAGGAAATCTGGCTTACCTGTTGTTGCTGCTGCCTGGGTATCTGTTGAACGTTCAGAGATCCCTGCACGGTTGCAGTTGCTGCCGCTGTGGCTGTCTTAGCCTGGGGCTGTTTTCGAAGAAGCGCAGTCATCGGGTTCTGTGCAAATCCAGAAACAAATTCACTTATATCTTAGTATTTCAACAATGTAATGTAACCCATGTTTTACATATAACATAAGATTATACAGCAGTACCTGCTGATGAAGTCAGACAGACAAAGCCCTGTGCATAAGAGTACCTACATTTACCTAAGGAAGTACCTGCATTTACCTAAGACAGAAGCTACATTTACCTATGACAGTACCTGCATTTTTTAATTATGACAGTACCTGTATTTATCAAAAACAGTACTCACATCTATCTAAGCATGTCAACTGTACGTGCATTTACTTACGACAGTACCTGCATTTACTAAAGACAATACCAGCAACTACCTAATATGGTACCTACAAAGTAGTCAAAAACCCCAGTATAAGAGTTATATTTATTAAGACAGACCTGCATTAAAGTGGGTCAGTCAGACGAAAAGGATGCCAATCAAAGACAATGCCTGCATCAAACAAAACAATCAGACCAAAGATCAGTTTAAGACAATACCTGCATCAAATGAAGTGGTCGGCCTGGTTGCAGAACGGCTGTTCCAACCCTTTGCTGTCTCATGTGAACCTGCAAACCTGGAATCGTGGCAGCATTCTGCGACTTTGTAGTGCCAGTCAGATTTAGCATCTGTTGCTGTACGGAGCCTTAACAATAATAACAATAATCTCAGCCATGCCAATTATTTTTATAACATCAGGTCTTTTTGGTGGAATGGACTTTCTGTTCTGACTGATACGGGCATGTCACACACTTTATATCAACACATAAAAATTGTTCTGTTTCACTGAGGCTTGGCTGGGAATGCACCTGAGAAGATATCTGGAAGAGGTGCAGTGCAGAGAAGCCAAGAAAGATCATGAAGCGAAAGACGTGCTCTGCAAAGAAGCAAAGAAAGGTCATGAAGTGCATAATTAATCAGCCATGAATATAAATAAGTGAATGAAGCACCGCTGTCTACCTGCGCTCAGCTGAGGCAGTCCCACGGCTGGCTTCTGCTGCGTAACAACGAGCTGCGTGGTCGTCAGTCCTGTTGTCGCGATTACTTGCGCCAGTGACCTAGCATCCTGAGCACTGATGTTGATGGTACTGTGGCTGATTGCAGGCGCCACAGCATCTCGTATAGTCAGTGGAACCACGTTGCGTATCGCTCTCACCGTCTGGTTTATGTTTGTCGGCAGATTCTAAAATGACAAATATCAGCTTCATGCACTTGAGGCAAAAGATACATAAGTTTGACAAAAATTCTAAGTAATCAAAAAACATATGCATGCATATATCAAGCATTCCAGCCAGACTGGTCTAGCCTCACAATTACTAACTAAAACAGCACGACAAAGTTTGATTTATGTATTGTACCTATCAACAATCTGGTTACCTAACCTTCTTGCATAGACTAATTATACAAGAAATCCAAGCAGCTCAGCCACTAAGTACATGAAACTAGAGTTTCCCATATTAATCTTTGTTACAATATTTGAGTTTTATACCATTCTGGTGCCAGGAAAGGTACCTCATATACAAGACTCACAGGATCAAGGATCCAAAATTTCAAGTTTCACTAATAAGTGGCAACTTTTCCAGTTTTCTTGGCACTGTTTTCTTTTCTTCTTAACAAATTTAACGCCATTCAGGCTAGCACAGGCAGCACTTTTGCAAGGTACGTTAAAGGTGCTGTACTAAGTGTCTTGATAACTAACTAATAAACTAACTAACTAATTAACTGACAGATACACAATAAGTTCTGTTGACAGCGTCTTGATGGATAACTTAGAAAGGACATACGACAAGCGCTGCCGATGTCACCACAGTCTGAGGTCGGTTCAGTCCGGATGCCTGAGTTACCACAATGCCAGCCATTGTCAGATTTCGAGCGAGGGAAACGCTTGTCACACCAGATGCTGCACTGCCAACCACTTTATGCAGACTGGTTGTCTGCAAACAGAAAACCCAAACACTGTTACTGAAACACTGCAGTATACTCATACTTTATTTTATTTATATATTTATTAAAAGCACTTATCACGCATGAAAGGTCAGTAAATTTGAATCGAAGGCGTGGAAAGATTGTTCCTAACTCCAAAGCAGGCAACTTGTCCTACTGTAGCTAAAAACATGGCTAACAACCATGATCAGCCAACCACCAACAAGTAGGTTGGCCAATAAAATACTCATTAAATCTTTTACAAGTAAAACAAAAATGATAATTCAGTAAAATTACTGAATAGGAACAAACGTCAGCAGCAATGACTCAAGCAAACCTCTGCAACATGTGTATATAAAAAGTGTAAAACCAGATGGATCATAAAGGGAAATAAATGCACAGTATAATCAACATAATCAACGAAACACCTGCCTCTCTCCGTATATATATATATCCTATATATATATTTAATACTATATAACATGCTATATTATGTGTTAACTCCGTCTCTGCAATGTTCGGGTGGTGCAAGTCCAAAGCATGGATAAAGGAAGGGGGTAATGCTATCTTTGTTATGACATGGCGTCGTCAAACAGAATCTACCACTATGTACATATATATATATACACGCACACACACACACACACACATGCATATTATTATTCTTGTTATTATTATAAAAAGACTTCTAAAGCACAAGTTAATACAACCCAAACATCACAATGCACTAAAACACTGCAAATGTATGTAGAGAACTATAACGTACTAACCAGTAACGCTGAGGGTCCACTGGCAACAGCCTGCAACTGTTGTCCTGTTGCCTGTACTATGGTCATCTGCTGTTGTCTGTTGTCCTGGCCAGCAAGTGGTGCACTGACAACTGCAGCAGGTGCAGCTGGTACAACGTGTTGTCCTGGCACTAGCTGTTGCTGCGTCTGCAGTATCGCCTGGGTAGGCTGCTGTCCAGTCTGAATGACCACCGGCGTTCCTGGTGCCTGCTGGGTGGCCAACCTCAGCTGAGTATTGACCACAGATGGCATCACAGGCTGTTGGTCACCAGCAGCTGCCTGAAAAAATTCAATTAGTGTTTCACTTGGCAGCCTGACCATAGCAATAGCCTTGTTACCCAAGCTCTCAACAACCTTGTTACCCAAGCCCTTAAGAGCCTGGTTACCCAAGCCCTCAACAGTCTGATTACTCAAGCTCTCAACAGCCTTGTTACCCAAGCCCTTAATAGCCTGGTTAACCAATCTCTCACCCACCTGGTTACCCAAGCTCTCGACAGCCTTGTTACCCAAGCCCTTAATAGCCTGGTTAACCAATCTCTCACCCATCTGGTTACCCAAGCTCTCGACAGCCTTGTTACCCAAGCTCTCAACAACCTTGTTACCCAAGTTTTCAAATGCCTAGTTATCAAAACTCTCAACAGCCTTGTTACCCAAGTTTTCAAACGCCTGTTTATCAAAACTCTCAATAGCCTGGTCACCCAAGCTCTCAACAGCTGCCCTTCATTCTCATCAGACTGACCCTAGGAATTGAACAGACTGCGATTGTGCTTTGATTACCATCAACTGACGCCTATAGCTTCATAATAAAGAACACAGATGTTCTTAGATTAGGTCAAGTGGTGATCCACAGCAAAAGTAGTACTTACTGTGGTAGCTGGGGCCGGGGCCTGCTTCTTATCTTTAGCAAGGCGTTCTGCACGCATGGCGGCAATCTGAAGCGGTGACACAGGCTGGTCATAATTCAGGTTTAAATCAGCCAGTGCCGCAATGTGCTTAGTGTTCCTTGTTCCACCGACGGTCGTAGAAGATGGCAGCGACAGTGCCGACGAGCGCTTCAGAGGGAGGCTTTTTAGTGCTTCAATGTGCAGCATGAAGCACGTTGTCATAGCACGGCTGTTGTCCTGAACGTACAACTGATTGGTTCGCATCGGCTGGTTGTTTTTCGTCTACAATTTAAATGTATTGTAAGTCAGACACTGCACTATAATGTCATCTAATTAGGTGGAGATTTATATAATCAAATATTCTATGCAGTTTTATTAGTAACAAAGAATAATATCTAGTTCAAAACAGGTGACACTTTGGCATGTCAACAGCTAGCATACCTTCTGGCTACTGATATCCTCATTATCTTAGCATTTCGAGGCAAATTGCTAATTTTTGGCTAAGACAAGTACTTTTTATCTAGTAAAAAAATCCAGTATATTTTCCTAACAGTTTTATTTCTAAAATCTCAGAAAACTATGTCCTTTTTTTGGTGACTGTGTGGATGTGGCTGTCAGCACCACGCAAAGAGGTGTACAGCTCAGAAGACTTGACCACAGCAGTTGTACACAGGCTGAGAAGGTCGTTTTTTCTTTACATATCTGGCGTACATCACATACGATGACCAGCAGAAGCACTCAAAGCAGTTCAACTACAAGGGCCTCCTATCAATTTCCACTATGAATTTCTACTATGAATTTCCATAAGCCGTTGGTCACTGAAATGGCATAAAAGAATTATGGCTCATTGGTAAACAACTGGCCTATCCTACACAGAACATTTGTGTGGCAAACCACCCCTTCGGATTTGCCATATCTCCATTTCCCTCTCCCTCCCATGTCCTTCCCCTCTCCTTGTCCCTCTTCCAATATTCCCAATTCTACCCTGACCACCCTTGTCCATCACTACATCTGGCCTTCCCAATGGCTTCCCCAATCCACCCAAGGACTCTACTAAATGGACCAAAAATCATATATGTACCTGCCTAAGCCTTTTATTGTATAGGTTTCATGTAATGTAACATAAATAGACAATTACATAGTCTCTTCTAAGTACCTTTCACAGGCTCTGCATAAATTCCTATTAGAAGTGTGTTAGTACTTTAAAAAAACTGAAGATTCTGAGCAAGTGAAGCAGACAACAGACCTTGTACAGCCCTTTGTTTGACTTCTTCAGTTTACGAGGGTTGATGTCGTAGAGGAATTTCCCTTCCTCCCGAGGCTGAATAACGTTATCGAATCGGTTCTTGCACTGTTTTGGTGTTCTGTAGGTACGGCTGCACACATTGACAATGTCAGATATTACTTCCCAGTTAGAACTGTGTGTTGACAAGGTTTCCAAAGGAGATATGACTGGAAGATCTTGATGCATCTGGTAAGCCTGCAGAAATGTAAAGTAACCATACGTTTAGGTGCAAAATATAGGAAAACATATAAATGATTAGACACAATATCTTTATCTACAACATCTCTTAGGAAATCAGAGGTTCACACCTTTGGACTCACTTTGCTCCTTTCAGAAGAGACATCAAATATGTCATATGTATTCCAGTTTCAGGTCAGCAGGTCAGAAATCATTATGCCCTGCTGCTCGTGGGGATTTCCAGGTTCCTCTCTTCCACACATCATCAGTACTGTGACCACTGTGACCCAGTCACGCCTATGATTCCTCGCTCAGTTGATGGGCATGGCATGTTAACAAATGCATTACTTACTTACTTACTTAATACAGGCTCGTGGAAGTTCTCATGCATCAGACTTCTTCTTGGAACAACTTTGCATTAAATATATGTACTGGTTTGTGTGATCCAGCTGAACACACATCCTCAGTTAATCGTCAGTCTCACCTGTTCAGACCAGTTAGCTGGTTAAGCAGCACCTTTGTCAGATGTTTCAAGGGCATTATATAAATGTTTTACATTACATTACAAGCAGTACAGAACAGGTAATCACATTCACAGTTTACACAAAAATGTCTTTATTTTCAAACAAACTCAACAACGACCAACCGAGTTTAAAATTCTAGATTGTTTACATGTGCATAAGTTCTCTCAGGCCTGTTTTACAATTTGAGAATAACATAACATTATGCTAGATAGCACCACTGCATCACTGACCTGCAGCAGTGCCCAGTCTTCGTGGATCAACCAGTCTGGTTGATCGCTCGGTGGTTCTGGCATCGGTCGAACTGGGACCATGGCTGATGACTTCAGTGCTTTCGTCTGGCCCTGCTTCAGCAGCCGTGACTCTCGCTCACAGCGGACGAGAGCCAGTGGTCGCTCAAACAACGAGCGTGGCACTAACTGCTGCTCCTCTCGATGAACTTTCACCCTCCGAGCTGAACAACAACAAAAACACATTAACAGGCATACTACATACTTACATATGTGTCTATACAAGTACATCTAGAAAAATATTCTCAAGTGCTGAAGAAGATAAAGCACATTTAATTACCAGCATACTGTCAAATATAGGTGTCTCCAAGTCATGTATATTTGCGAACAGTGTGAACATGGCTTAAGAGAGAAGGTTCTGGAAGGAACGAAGGTGTTGTTAATGTACAAGAAGGCTCTAACTACCCCCCAGTTGCTTTGTATGAGAATCTACAGGATGGGCATTTACTAAAACCCCTCTAAAATAGAAATAACCCTTTCCATAAAGTCTTCCATTTTTTAGTCAGTTTTAGTTTGGTTCCAAATAATCAAAGATTTACTCGGCAACTGTCAGCTGCTTACTGTTTGTGTTGTCCATTTTCATTCGTTTGTGGCCTTTCTTCACGTAAACTTGTGGCAGTTGGCTCTCCGACATGACTGACGGCTCGTAAAGGAAATGCAGAGAAATGTCAACATAGACATCAGAATCATCTTGTGGAGGTGTTGGTGGCATCCACAGCTGAAAACAAAAACAAAATAAACAAAACATTTACACCAGTCATCACGTCCAGGTAGTGCAGCGCTGCTGTCAGTTTATCCACAAATCCGTAGTTTGATGGATACTCGTAACTCATTATTTCATTCCGTCTTATGGATGGACTTTGATAATCGTATAAACACAAGGCCAGTTATGCTAATATTAGACCAGGATGGAGAACTGTTGGTTGGGTTCGATGTGTGTGTGAGAGTCTGCCAATGGTCACTTTTCCTTCACCATTCTTTTGCATTTGAACTGATCATCTTAACAACTCTAACTCTCGTTTAGGAAGCAACAGTATAATTGAAGATGTCATGGTTGGCAAGTGCATTCGTTTCACAAAATTTTTAGGCAAACACAGCTTACCGGCATTTGTTCACCTGTAACGTCTGACACAAACACCTGTGACGAACAAAAAAGCCCAGAGATGTACCATAAACGCGCAACGATTTTCACAAACGTAGTTGCCTTGTGAACAACAAGGTCTATCAAAAAATCAACATCTGGATGATCTTCTTTAGAGTAGGCATTCATCAACAGAAATGGCCACCACAATATCTAAAACTGTCTCAAATCTAATCTATCTAATCTAATGACTTCTACTGTATAGTGCCATTATCATAATGCCCAAGGCATCAATCAATGGTTGCTTCAAGTGACATTGTAATCAAAATCATAATCCACTCGAGGAGCAAAGGCAAGACACATTACTAAATCAATTCCATAGGTATCTCAATCAGGACACTAAAGATGTAACACTACATCTCATATGGGCCTCTCAAACCTCTAATGAATAATAACACAGTACAATGAGGTCACATCCCTCAACCATTACACCACCCACAAAGCATTTAGCCTAAAATCTAAATATGGAGTCAAGATGACACCACAGACTGTGACAAAGATCATGCCCTGGTTTGACGGCTTTCTCTTTACCTGTTTATTTTCTCTATCCATGGGATAGGTAAGCAATAGATTGTTGTCTTCCTCTTCTTTTTCCGAATCTCTGGCCATCGTTTCCTCCTCCTCCGATTCCACCTTAATCTCTGATTCTAGTTTCCGCTTATTTTGATTTGCCAACTTCAGCATAGAATCACGATCATCCTTCAAACAAGACAACGATTCGTCAATAGTTAAAGAAAGCATCATTAAGTCAATACCAGCACAGCCTCAGTCAAAGAGAAGTTGTCAAGTTTTACAAAAGGTGCACATAGCATCCAACACCAGAAGGAGAGGTAATTTTTCTAAACAGGACTAAATTTGCGATCCAAGTGCCTAGCCACGTTTAATCAGAATTTGTGTCATGACGAAAATGTTACAATTAGGCTCCAGTGTAACTTAATTACCACAGCTACATCACATCAATCGACAGTTTTTTAAGGGTAAAGACAAAATCTGCCATCTCTCCTGTTAGCCTTTTTACACCTCACCAAGGAACAGTCTCACATTTATTCAAACTGGAAAAACATAAGAAATAGGAAATTCAGCAGTTAAAAATATGTTGCAAAGACATAAAACAAGTCTTCCTAACCTCTTGTTTGGCAATATTCTTTGACAACATTTCCAAATTACGCTCAATGAATGAAACAGCATATTCCTCAATCTGTTAACGTAAAACAAGCTCATTTATTATTTTGATCAACATAATTAATTATAGAATCAACTATCAGAAGTTATCTTCTGTGACAGAAAAATTTGATTTTGCTTTTAATATAAACAAGTAGATAACAAAATCAATAATAGCAATTCACTGTCGTTAAAGAGAATCTTGATTAGGAATATTACCCACACAAAACTAAGAACAAAATTATCAGCCAACAGAATAAAGGACACAACTTCTGTTCTATTTTGGAAGCGGGCATTCTTGCACAAGACAATAGAATAGCGCCATTGAAAGACCTTGAAAGATCTCAGAATGTGCACATCACATGTTCCTACATAGGTCTATTTCCTTATACGCATTTACAGTATTAAAATGCTGAATACACAGTATGTCATTAAAACTTTCTAAAATGTATAAATTTACGCAATAAATGCCATTAAAGCTGTTCTAAAAGAACATTTTAAAGAACTACGAAACATCCCTAAGCCCAACGAAACATTAGTAGACAGTGGTGGGGATTGTCTCAGCTACATGATGAAACTGGTTGCCTTTTGAAACTAGTAACTTTTGACTTGCTCTTAAGCTTAACTTGTACCTTATGTTTACATTGTATCTGTTTACATTATATTTGTTTACATTGTATTTGTTTACATTGTATTTATTACAATGTATTTGTAATTGTATTGTTGCAGTGATTTGTCATGTCTTGAACTGACTTACATAAGATGTAAATATTACATTATGTCTTAAAATAAGGAGACTTCTATTATGCTACTTTACAGTAGTTGCGCTATTATGCTATATTGTTAATGATGTATTGTTAACTGCTCATAAAGTATTGTTAATTGCTATTGTTAATTAAGTAACTAAGATACCTCCGATAACTTGACTGCATCTGGTGAAGCTGCTTTATCAGCTTCTGCTTTCAAGATCTTAAGCACAGCCTCTCCACCATCCTCTGGACCAGATACATCGCTCTGATCCTTCACAAGCTGGGCGGCCTCAGCATCTTCAGCATCTTCCACGGAATGCAAAGCCTAAAGTACACACATACAAAGTCATCTTTGCCTCTGGGGAAAATTTAAGCATAGTTGTATGTATATATGTCTGTCTGTAGGCATGTCTGCAGGTAATTGTAATAGTAATCACAAATACATATATATAGGGCCACTTCAAGAGAAGCTCACACAGACGTGTTTGTTTGTTACATATGTATACCTTATGTATTCATGTATGTACATATGTACATATATTCGACCTCTAAACAAGAATCGTATCTGAGAGGCTCAAAGCTGCATAACGTATTTTGCAAAGCACTCACTCGTCCAATCAGTAATTGACACATAGGAAATTCCTGCAGTTCTATCTGATACATAAAAATCACATACCAGTTCAAACATCTCTTCTGGAAACTCAATCAGATTGCCGTCGGCTTGATACAATGTTGGCAACTCGCTGTCAACTAATTCTTCCACCAAAGAAGATTTTCTAAATAACTGGCTCAAAGTTTCCTAAAAATAAAAATAATACAAAACACATCATTATCATTTTTCTTAACACCGACCAGTTAATAAACTATCACTGCATTTCCATTACTTATCCGACTTTATTAACAAAGTAAAAAACGTAAATCTCCTATCGCTAGAGCAGAATATAGGGAGACACTCATTTCTCACTTTTTCATGCCTGAGCCAGCAATGGTGGAATCCCATGGTCCAGGACACAGGGTCAGTGCACTGCAGGACTTGCCTCTTACTTACCAGCTTATGCTGGTACCAAATAATACTGCTTAGTGACAGAGGCACATGTGTGCAAACAACTTACCCAAGGTAGTTACAAGGAATCTGCCAAGCAGGCATGAACCTGCAATCTTTTGATGACAGACAACATAGCCCACACAGATACGCATTAGGCACAAAACAACCAATACGAACTTTCACCTCCCAAACATGTGAGACCGACTAACTTGTTCAATAAATAATTTCCAGATCATAGGCCAAGTCCAACTGAGACACAAACTGCATAGCCTGAGTTTTACCAACACCCATTTTAGAATTTTCTGTTGCCAGTTTAAAGCATAGGCAAGGGAAACCAGATAAAACTTGCATGAAACTCTCAAGACAGTCATCATATACCAATTGGCCTGTACTGACCTGAGTGTAAGTGGCTCCAACATGAGAAATAATTCCCTTCTGTAGGATGCCTTCATGAGATAACAGCAACTCTTCAATAGTGTCCTGAGTTATAAATCTACCAAAAACCAAATAAAATAATGCATCCAGAAATCATAAGACTGCTGAGATCATGCTAATATATTTAGGAATCAAACACTAGCCAACAGCGACTTCATTTCTTCCACCTAATCACTCACTCCCTACTAGCTCACATACATTCAAACTCACTTATAGGTAAAGGTAACATTATTGTTCACATGCCTCTACAGAAAGGCCTCAGAAGCAACAAAGGACCTTTCAGGAGGGGTGCAAACACATCCACGGCAATTCAGCAGATTAAAAACCCCAATTCTGTTGGAACTCATCTACCAAACCAAGATATATGGCAGGCAAAGTTGGGCCAGATGGCTTGGTATTCTGCGGAACAGTCACCCTTCTCAGTACTAACTCCATTTAATATTCTTCACTGTGCCTGCCAGTGTCATATGCACAGCATTAAGCCACAACTCTATCACTTCATATGCATTTGACTCTGTTCAGCACATCAGGAAACTGCCTTAAAATGCATTTGTTTACATTAGTTAGACAGTCGTGTATAACACTTTTGGTACATACATACATACATATATTGTAACTGTAATTAGTAACTTCTAATGTGCCGGTGTCTAATGCACAAGGCATCAACTGACGGTGCACCAAAGCCAAGCCGCAATCAGGTCAACATCCAGAAGGTCAGTCCGCTAACACAGAGGGGCAGCCTACAGTGGATGAGCAATTTGAAAAAAATTGAAAAATACATACATACACACACAGATACAAAAATATTTTGAATGGCCTGAAACTTACCTAAAGACAGTTAAACTGGATGCTTGGGCCATCGCATGCAGCATCTGGTCTGCATGTCGCTTCATAGATGGACTGAGATCAACATCAAACAGCACAATTGCATCTGCACTGGGCCACTCGCATCCGGGGAGGAAAGGTGCTCGTGACGAAATCAGAAGACAACAGATCTTCGGGTTCGTATTGAACCGTTGCACCAGCAGATGACGCTTCTCAGCCTAACATGTAACGTAATTGCAACATGATGAAAAGTAGACTGCAGGAGATCCTGGTCTTCAATTAGATGTCACTGCTAAGAAACATTCAGAAGCTTCAAAAGACTTGAAGTGGTATTGCCAGTCAACATAAACACCTCTCAAGAGCTATCTTGAAGAGGCACTATATAATGTGCCGTTACGACTATGAAGCGCGCATGTGGAATTTGACAGGCAGCACCCTCACGACACACCTTACGCAGCATAACTGGACAGACTTATTGGAATTTCATTACTAGAAGAGATGGATTATCTGGACTTCACGGTGGTGACCATTCAGGCTATTCACCTTTGAGTCCTAGCTTCAAAACCCAGTGCCAGATGTGACAGGAATGACTATCATCGCTGCTGCTTCCATGCCAGCAAGTTATGAAGTTAACTGTACATGAAACTCTGCAATAAAGGCTTAGGTGAATTCCTGTTGACAGTTTTAACAATAATGACAGTCCACTAACAAGTAATAATAAAAAAGTAATAACAATATAATAAGAATAAACAATAATAAAATAGTAAAAATAAAAAAATGTGGTGTTGGCTGACCTTAGTGCTGCCATCTATGCGTACGTAGAGCAGCATGCAAGCGTCCAGATAGGCCTCCAGCAAGTCCAGCATATGCGTCATATGGGACAGGATCACAACACGTCGCTGGTCTGAAATCAGCTGCTTCATCAGCAAGTCAACCAGCTGCAGCTTACCTGCAAAATTCATTCCGGTAAAAACAGATACAACAACAAAATTTAATTCAGCATGAAAGTCAACACCACAACTTTAAATTAAGAATTAAATAACGCACAAATTTTTATATTCATAACATTATTGTATATCACTAAAACAACCATATCTGCCATGCTTCACATTCAACTAGGTTGGCTGGAAAGACGTACGTTTTTTACACTCTAGGTCATAAACAGACCAAGATAACCTTCCGTAATTCTAACTGTAGTCAAGTAAATCTAATGTAATTTAATAACTTAATCATAAGACACCGTTATCACAATGCACAAGGCATTAATTAATTAATTAATCAGTGGTTGCTTAAAGCATTTGTGGAGCAACGCATAAGACTATATACAAGGTAATCAATCAGATGAGAAAAGTGTGTCTGGTTGACAGCCATGGCATAGTGTCAAGCAGATGACCACTAGGTTATTCTTCTAAGACTATGAACAAAAAGTGACACATGAAGCTTGGAAGCCTAAACAAGAATCACATTATAACAAGGCAAATCTAAAGACTAAATATTTATAATACTACGCATGCCAGTATGATCTTAATCCTGTTGTAGTGTGACACTGGAATTTTACAGTGCTCATTCAAGATAGTGAATGCTTAAACACCAGCCTGTGCTCTTAGCAAAGTCTGCATCACTTTTGAACAGAAGTTTTATTCAACTCCATGCTCAGAAAACAACTGAATTGGCCTTTATGGCAATAAACTGACTGTGGCGACTGAACAGAGAAAGCCATCAAATAAGTTGTTTAGATTGTGATGCATGAGCCAAGTGAATTAAATATCAAAGCTGATACAGCTAACAGAATGCAGAAAAACACACCACTGTTTGCCAGCGTCCGCTGTGAATGTCGCTTTGGAACTTTTTTCTCGGCTGCTAAACTGCGCAGAGTGTTTTCCAGGTCCACGCTGTGCTGCTCCATCGAGTCACTTGGAATTGTTGGTTTTCCTGGCTGAACCACAACTCGACTCGGGCAGAATGGTGTCACTGCATCTGTGAGGCTCTTGGCACACTCAGACGATAAGTTTAACAAACTGATAAAGCTGTCTGTAGGTCCAGTTTCTGGCATCGCTTTGGTGGGTTTTGTTTCAAGCCGTCCATCCTGACTACAAAGCATGTAGCCCTGGCTACTCCACTGTCCACATTCGAAGTGTTTCTGGGTCAGTTCAGAGGTCATTGAGCGCAGAAGACTCTGAAGATTGACTCCATACAGTGCTTTTATGTCATCATCAAGTACAGGGTCAGCAGGAAGTTCTTTCTTACCCATCTGAAACAGAATGCAAGACAAGCAGTCTAAAACTTTACTCAGTAGCAAATCAAGCCCCTGCAATATGTTCCAAAATCCTGTCAGAGAGCCAAGATTCAGAAAAATTTGCTGCATGATTAATTTGTTGGAACTTCATAAATAAAGAGTACACCAAAATAAGATATAAAGACTAGGCAATTCAAAGATCTTTGGAATACCACAAGTACACAGTACACCAAAATTAGACGTAATGACTGTCTGTTCAAGCACTGTTGAAAGACCATTATTAAAGAGTACACCAAAAAGGAGATATGCAGACCAACTCTGTTTAAGCATTGTTGGACCACCACAACTAACAGTCCAACAAAGAGCAGGTACGTATAAAGACTATGTCTGTTCCAAGGTTGTTTGGAAGACCACAAATAAAGAGTACATCAAAAAGCAAATATGCACACTCGGTCTGTTCTGCGGAGATTGCTGCAGCACCACAAACACAGAGTAAATATGCAGATTAGGTATTTTATAACCTCTGACAGTGACGAGTTTGGTTGCAGTTTCATTGCCGCATCCCCTCCACCTCCGCTTCCGCCCGGCAGATCTGTGAAGTCTGTAGTTTCAACGTCTATATCCATTGCACCCTCTGCTGAAGCACCTGAGCTACTAGGCAGCTCCTCAATCAGCGGCTTGTGTTTGGAGGAAAGTGATGCTCCATGACTGGCAGAGTCTTTCTCAAGCTGGACTAAACTAGTGACCGCTGACCATGCACCGGTTGTCTGAAAAAAGAAACTAGACACTACTGATCGTTCCTATACAATGCCAGTTGTAAGAACCAAAATTATTCATTACAAAATAGCGAATACAGAACATTGTTCCATACAATAACAAGATAAAAGGTGCTATATTATGTGTCTTGAAATAAACACACCTACTGTACACAGCTGATATGTAAAGGTTATAACGCACTGGTTTACATTCTTCTATTGAAACTCGTCAGGCAAACACGAAAACAGCAATCCAATGATAGGACATGTTTTGTTAGCCACCTAACTTTTGCTGATACATATCCATCAACCCTGAAATGATGCAGGGCTGAGTTGGCACCAGGTGGAATAATATTCCACGGACAGTCAACTATACAAGCACTAACCACGCTCAATGGCACTGCACTTCACTTTTTGCCAGTGTTGCAAGTAAAGTAAGAAAATTGCTGATGATCTTTAAAATATAAAATATGGGTGCATACATAAATTATCAATTCACTTATGCTACTTATACTAACACTACTCACTTTAAGAGAATCTTGACGCAGCTGTTTAGTTGTGAAACTTCTATTTTTTCAGGGACACAGTAGCCGATCTGTTAGAGCGCTGGGCTTGTAATACAGAGTAGGCCTTCTCTGAGACGGTTACTGTGTAGGGACCTTGAGCAAGTCCTTCACTCACAACTGCTGAGAGAGATAAATATTTCTAACGGTTTATCACCATATGAATATATTTACAAGTACATATATATTTATATGCACACAATACATATATGTATATACAGTAATAACATTTCCACTTAATTTCATGTTAAGCACTGCTATACCGATTCATTTGACATTACTTACATCGACTTTACTCACATTAAGAGAATCTTGATGAAGGACGCCGTCAAGTAGAGAAGGCATGGAAAGTGGCACCCCATCCACAACAAGCGGCAACAGCGCAGCACACGATTCTTCGACGAGGTCTGGATGATTACAGAGCATCTTCAGCTTCAGAGTCAGGGACAAAACATCCATCAGACGACCCGTGCTTATCACGTCCTTCGTTCTAAAAACACATAAATTATCTTGATACATCACAACAGCTTGTATTATCTGGTATTAATTCAACATGCACTAGTCAACAGAAAGAGCACTTGATAAACTTTCTAACGTTACTAATGCCTTTACTATCAGTTAAACAGAGTCTATTTCTAACATTACTAATGCCTTTACCATCATTTAAAAGGAATCTATTTCTAACATTACTAATGCCTTTACCATCATTTATACTGAGTACAAGAACTGCTGAAAGTGGCAGCTAGACAGAGCCAGATTGGCTTTTTGGAACTGATAATACAATGTCATTGTAAGCTTAAAGGCACAACAGCAAGACTGCCATACATGTAGGTATGCTCTGCATCTGTACATCACAAGCACACCTAACTGGTGGTCTTCTTGAAATTCTTATATTTCAAACTGTGATCAGAACTGGTCTAATAAAAAGCCAAATAAATTGTCTGTTTCAAACTTGGGCTTCCAACTCCTTTTTCGACAACTAACACAATGTTCAGTCCCCCCAATAAAAATCGTCCGCAGTTGTTCAAAGTTTTGTAAAGCATTCCAAGCTGCCACATAATCTGAAACTTCCACCTATTTTTACACTTCCACCTAACCTAATCTTTCAAGAGTCAGCAGTTATGACACTTACTCATCTGAAGATATGAGCTGTGAATAAAGCAGTTGTTGACGTTTTGTGAGGGGGCAGTGGACGGTTGTGATCTCCAACTTTGGTAGCTGTCCGCTCACATCCTCCTTACAGCGTCGCAAAGACAACACATTAGCTATCTGTTGCAAAAGAAACCAACATAAAACATCATATTGAAATCAAAAGCATCTAGAAACTTTAAACTGAAAAACTTCCACTTAAATTTTAATGTATTTGTTAATTTTTTTAAACTTATTAATCTACTAAATATATTTATTCACCCTAAGCAGACAGACGTAATTACGCCTTGTTTTAAATCGCAGATAATAGTGAAGAAAATAAAACTTTTTTATTATCTCTAAACCAATTACAGCAATGCAAAAACTTTAAATTCCTTGTGAAATTATTACTATTTAATTAGTACCCTCATTAGAACTACTAGTTGATTAAATAAATTATCCCTATTAAAAGCACATTTGATTAATTAGTACAATTATTAAAACTCACAGCTGATTAAATTGGTACCAATATTGAAACTAATAGCTGACTAACCAACAAATAACTGGCATCACTAAGTCAGAAACTCACTTCATGCACAATCTTTGTGAGGTCATTGTATTCTTTGGTTCCACTCTCCAGCAACGAAAAGTCTTTTGGCAGAAGGTAGCCGAAGCAGTCTCTAAAATCACGATACAGATTCTCAGAAAATGCCAAAACGATGAGATCAAAGAGTTGCTTAAGCGGAACGCTCTGCAATGACAGATCAATCAGCAACAGGCGATGTTCGGTAGAAAGACGCTGCAGCTGTTTGGAGACTTCAGACGAGTCCACACCATCAGCCTAAAACAGGAGACAAGATACTTTATAAAGACTCGCAGCTCCTCCTGTCAAAGAAGTTGGAAGCATAAGGCTCTTAACTTCTTAACTAATTCCATCTGAACATCTCCTTGGCACAGTTATCATTCACATTCACATAATAATAACCTCAGACACAATGTTGTCTGGCTGTATGTAGTGATGGTAGTTCCAATGTTTAATGACATCTTATGGCATCAAAGGCCATTAGTGTTGTCCTCCTTTATCCAGGCTTGGGACTGGCACTACTTGAGTAAGGCAGTGGCAGAGCAGTAAGCAATAGTGCTTTCTAGCGAATAATATGAAAACAAGAAAGGTTGTTTGGAAAAGGTGGTACACTAGTAGGATTTTCCTCAGAAGGGATATTTTGCAAAACTAGCACGCAGATGATCAGCGCAGGAGACGTCAATAACACCATAATTTTATTTGGTCCAAAACAAAGCCACTTCGAGGTGAACCTGAACTGCAGTCCTTATTCACAATCTGTCAGACAACTACGTGCAAAAATAATCACAGACAGTAATTATTACCTGATCGAGAATTAAGCAGTTCCACGTCTGCTCACTAAAGAATTGCGCATCTTCGGTCAAGCATTTGTAAGACGTCAAACAGACATGATAACGTCCACATTCTGAAGACATCCAATTCTAAGTCAGAAACAAAACGACTTATCAATAACTAGGCAAAAGGAACATACCAATAATACAAATTCTAAACTTAATGTCTTACAATGGCACTGCCTTTCACATCAATAACACAGTTTTATTACTCATTAAGACAGATTTTTTAAAACATACATACATAATGCAAGACAACAAAACAAGCCAGCAACAATAGAATCCCTGCAAGACAGCAATTACACCAAATTTTAAAAAAATGAGCCCTGTTCTGGGTGTTCTATGCCTCCTATTGTAACCTGATGCAAAAAAAACTACTGATTAACAATAGTTACAGTCATAAGTAAAGAAAAGTAAAGTATCCCATATCCCACAAGTGAAACAGGGGAGGCGCTCATTTTCTTTTCTTTAGACCCTTGAGCTGGCAATGGATGAATCCCAAAGTCCTGGACACGTGGCCAGTGCATCGCAGGACTTGCCATTTACTTCCCCGCTTATGCCAGTACCAAATTATACTGCTTGGCAATAGAGGTACGATGTGTGCAAACAACTTGCCCAGGGTCGTTACACGAAGTCTAACCCGCAACCGCATGATCATGGACCAAACGCGTTACCGATAGACCACCGTGCCACACACAATCATAATAACTACCAAACCGTTATAATAAAATTGATAAACTGGAACTGCCTTACAAAGCTGACCACGTTATGATACTGCATTAAAATTAGCTCCTATTCTAATGCTGAAATAAATTTGGGTTCCATGAAGTCGACTGCCTTACATCGAAATTGTGTTGCAAGGACATTCTACCCTAAATCAATGGAAAAGAATTCAAGAAAGATACGCACAAGTCTCTGAACGATTCTTTCTTGGACATCCCCGCAGTAGACGAACATTTGCAGAGCCGGACACCATCTGGAGAAGATCATTTGCCAGATGAAGAGTGATCCGGATGGACCAACGATAAGGTGAGGTCCCCAGTTGCCTCGTTCACTTGCAAGGCTACTCAGGAAGTGGATCGCCTGGACTTTCTTTCCCAGTCCCTTTTCATCTGCAAGTATGCAGCCGATGTGACCTTCGTGCATTGCAGAAATCCAGTCTGAGCCAACGATCTGATAATCTCTTAGCTTCAGTTTCATGAAAGACGAGGAGGCACATCTGTCTACCTGTATGCAAAAACAATAACAACTTCAGTTTTAAAACACCAAAGATTACTAATACAGAGCATAGCTAACATATTTAATTGAAATAGGAAAAGGTTACTTGTCTCTCTCACCATTACACTACACAATACAATGTGGGCCAGAAAGCATGTTGCAAGGAGTGTCTGGTGTCATGGACATGTTTGACCAGTTACTGAAGGAGAAAAAGGACAGAAGCACATAGTATGAAACTGTCCGTGGTGCAGCCAACCCTTGGACCGAAGGCAGTAACAAGACAAGCTATCAGAACTTATGCTTACAGTGTCCAGATCACAAGTGTTGGAAGTTGGTTGAAGACTCAAAGCAGTTCTGATCATCTGTTCAATAGGGTCGCAGGCAGCAGCTGCCTTCGGACTACCTGTACTATCAGCCTCAACCATATCAACATCTACAAATAACACAGAAACATTTATGCTTTTCAATTTCATAAGAAATTATTTGACATGTGGGATGAAAAACTACAAAAAATAGAATGTGGTAAACCTTAAGCAACAGATCTAGTTCACAGCACATTTAAAAATTCTGTAAGTTTAGAAAAAGTGATTATTTTGTCAGATTAGAGCATTCTAGAAACGCATGCATAGCCTTAGCTAATCAAAACTGCACTAAACATACAAATTCATCAGTAAATAAAACTACAAAGATGAAATGTTATGTCTGCAAATGTATCTACAGATATGTATACAAATATGTATGATGCACAACTGTACATGCACATGTTCACGTGTCAACATTTGCACTAGTATATATGTATGCAAGTATTTATACATATATGCATTTAAGTGTATATGTACGATATGAATGTATGTAAGTATGCAAGCATGTATGTATTTTCGAACTATCTTAGATCTCACCTGCGTAGATCTATCAGACAGCCATGTTAGACAGCCATGTTTTAGCACCTTTCTACGGTTCATTAAGGTGCTATATAAATATCAAGTTACATACTCACATGCAAGCATATACTGGTATTTATTTATTTAGGTCCATAAGTATGCAAGTAGCTGGATATTTATATACTTAGAGTGTCTCACAGAAAGCAGTGCAAGCACAGCTTGTACATTTAGTAATGGTAATGTAATGACTTCAGAAAGCCAAGACACTGCCATCATCCTGTACCTTCAACATCTGGATTCTCTCCATCACTTGAACCATTCTTCTTGCTGCTGCCACTGCCGCTGCTGCTGCTAGCTGGTGAGTCCGTCTGGAGCTTCATGAAGTCAGCTTCAAATTCCTTGCTGTAGGCTCCAGCATACTTCTGCATGAGCTCATCAAGAGGCATCTCACCTGGCAACAGCCAATGAAAATCATTTAAATTTCTGCAGAATGAGCTCCTCAGCCTTTCTCCCTCTCTCTTCTGCAAGCGCTTGAAGACCATCTTGTACCCCACTGGCTCTGGGTTGTCCAGCTGAGAGCACCTCTAATGAGTTTATCTTGAAGTGGCGCTCTTTGTAAATTCTTGATTACGATTACAATTATGATCATGAAAGGAACAGCAACTATGATACCAAGGACACAGACAAAAATGGCACCAGTTTCATGATTCTCAGTGCCATTGATTGATGCAGAGTCATCACTGGTCCAATACAGAAATAATAATAAAAATGATGATGATGGTGACAATGATGATAAAAAGAAGAAGAATACAAATAGGAATAAGAATAAGAATAATAAAAAAGAAAACAAACACAGTTCTGCCAAAATGTTAAATAAGACAGAATTTATTGTTCAGTACACCCGAATCTGAGGCGCGGATGTATGTTCGCTAGGGGTCAAGATGGAATCATGCAAGAGCCAGGGTGAAGTAGTTAGTCTTAAGAAGGGATTTAAAAGACGAAAGCAAGCTTGCAAGTCGGGCCTTTTGTGGTAGACGATTCCAAATGCAAGAAGCACAGCAGCGAAAGGCACTTAACCCTCTGGAGCTTTTACTGTATGTACCAGAAAACTTTAGCAAAAATAATGTAATTTATTGACGGAATCATATCCTAATTCAACTAATCATCAACTTTACTTGAGATACTGAAGCCAGAGATGCTTTAAAAACTTTGAAGACAGACAAAATCTCAAGAAATCTGAAAAAGCTGCATAAAAGCAAACTGAAAAAAGCTTATAAGACTGGTATCTGTTTATAACATGAAAGAAAACAACAGACTTACCTTCCTTGATAAGGTCATCTATTTCACTACTTCCGTGCTGATCATCAGTCGTAGCCTTGGCAGAAGTTTCCTGTTCACGTGTTACTACAATAACCCACGTACATGAATATAAAGGCCACATTTAATGAGTTTTCTAAATATTACACAAAACTGTTGAAATTAAATGCAAGACAAACACATGAAATTGAAGTATCAAAATGAGTTAAATTAACAACAGCAAAGCAACAATAATAAACTAATGCTTTGGAAAACACGGAACCTCTTTACAATGCTGTCTCTTAGAGTTATATCATATACCATGTTGTAACAAGGTTATGCTATAATGAGGTCATGTTCAACAGTCAAATGAAATTTGAGATGGAATTTATATCAGAATTCTTATTATAACTGAGTGCACTGCAGCAAAAGTTCACGAATGATGAGAGTCAAACCGTCACAATTACATGAAAATAGAATGTGTGCTATTGAAAAAAACTGAAAAATCTCAGACACGTGTGACACAGGTGACATAGTAAAATCTCAGAATCTGCATATCACATGTTCCTATATAGGTCTATTTCCTTAAATGCATCTACAGCATCCTTACACATATAATAAAAGCACTAAATACATGTTATGTTATGTCAAGTTAGATTACAACAGTTATTTTATTAGCAAAGACTGTATATCATCTTCGAAGAGTCTGCAGTGACGTAAAGTCTCAAATGACTCATTACTGGTGGTGAGGTCTGGTATGAACATTAATGGCAGACTCTGAAAATAACCTTGAAACAAACCTTCATTTTCGGCAGATTCCATGTTGTTCACAGCACCACGTGTTACATAATTCAACAAGCTCCGATGTTTCAACTCCACATCTTTGTGCCGCTTGTATAATGCCATCTAAAACCAACACCTTTTAATCTGACTCATCTTACAACTTGCCGAGTGCTGAAGTCCTAATGTACAGCGTTTGAATGTATAAGGGCTGCAATCCTAATGCACAACAGGCCAAATGCTTGAGGGTTGAAGTCAAAATGCACATTGTAGAATAAGTGAAAGACATGAGTACCTTACCAGTATGCGTGATGGGACAGAAAAATTATTATGTGCAAAGGACATATTTGAAATGCAGCATTGTGCATGGTCGTCACTGCCATTAAGTAGCGCATTTTGGTACAGCATCTGTCAGCCGGGAGCAAACAGCAGGTTCTGAGGCAACGGATATGGTACACTGAAGGAGGAGGCCCAGCAACATCAGGAATTGGATGTTCAAACCTACCTGGGGCAGAGAACTTGAAGAAGACACAAACATGCGGTAAAACGTCATTATACACAAGTTTTGAAGCTGGATCTGTAGATTTTCTAACAGCCACAAAGTCCAAGAATAGTTCAACTGACCTCGATCATGTTGGACCAGAAATTGGTGATCATTTTCCCAACTGCACAAGCGAGAGCCTTTATCCTCCGTTCCTCTGCCTTTTGCCGTAATTTCAGATTTTGTTGACGCCTGTCATGTTGCTTCATTATGCTAACAGCAACCTGAAAACATTCATTCAGCCAAGGATCCATCATCATTGAATGACAAACATTCTCAGCTGCCACTGACAAGTTTTGAAATAATCCCAAG
This sequence comes from Norana najaformis, assembly GCA_964023275.1. Taxonomy (NCBI): domain Eukaryota; kingdom Metazoa; phylum Annelida; class Clitellata; order Crassiclitellata; family Hormogastridae; genus Norana; species Norana najaformis. The sequence continues at coordinate 5,938,408 of OZ029919.1, forward strand.
GGGTGTACCTTATCGTGATAATGTAAGGCTTTTCATGAACGTTTGAATCAATTATCAAATAATCGACCTGGTCGAGAGTTGTACATTGAAAAATATATGTACAGAGAAAGCACAGAGCTTCATGCTTGCAGCATTCAATGTATGAACTACTATCAGCAACATCACTATAAGCGCCTCTGATAAGTTTATTCTTGAAATGGTGCTATATAAATGTCAGATTACAATTACAACAAGAATTATTTGAAAATTTCTTGACTTCACAAAAATAATTAGAAATAGAAAACTATATAATTATTCACACAAATTCATCAAAATTTTGATACTCGTGTTTAAAAAATTTAAAGAATCCTGTCTATCACCTGCATGGTAGCTGTTGAAATACTGAGGCAACAAAAAACAAGTTGAACATAATTATTTTCACTGTTGAGCACTTTAATGTAAGTCAAGTCACACCTTTCTAGACATCAGGTAGTCACATCTCACCCCTCTAAGAGGTCTCAAAAGGCACTAAAAATGTCGTGACATACATATATCCAAATATTATAGATGCACTTGCCATATGTTGATAATATTAGCAATATTAATAAAAATAATAGTAATATTAATAGTAACATTAATAATAATAGTGGTCACATTAGTAATAATAGTAATAATATTAGTAACAATACAAATTAATTAATAATACTAATAGTAGTTATAGTAATAATGGCAAATTTCTTACATGTTTGGCGCATGACATCTTCCACCGTCTTTCCTGTGCAAAGTCAACTGCCATCCACTGCATCTCGTCCAGCAGGTAGTCCCAGTGGGACTTGTGTCGAGTTGGTTCCTGTACTTTCGGCAACTGTTTCAGCGACCAAAGGCCCTGCTTCCGCAGCTCAGCTACACGCTGCATCACCTGCGCTTCCTGCCAGCAGAAACCAGCATCTAACGATAATCATCTGTGTTACTAAAGAACATGTTCTACAATTATGCAGAGGTGAAAGGAAAGTACGTTAATTACCTACCACCACAATGAAACTTTGACAAACCACCTGCTTTTCGCTGATAGGCCCAAATGCAAAGTTTCACTTTTCCTCGTTATGAATTCAGAAAGTTTGCACTCCGTCCTTTCTCACATCATTTTCCAATCCTCAGCAAAAGCTGGAACAGAATTTTACAACAGAATGCTCTATCGAAAACTAGCCTTCTTTATTTAGTCAAAAGCTCGCCAAAGGCATGTACACAGTTTATGACAGAGTTCTTTAACACGACCAGTAGCAGCAAAATATGAATAGGATGACTGCTTACCTGTTTGGCCAGTTCCACAACTGCCTCCTGAGAGATGGCCGGAGTGGCAGAGGATGAAGAAGAGGTCTCTGGCAAACCAAGATCTGATGCCACTGGCAACAGTCGACCATGGAGAGACTCTGACAACTGCACTCTTGCCATCAAACTACACAAAATAACCACTTTGTATTTATTTACTACAGACCATATATGTGTATAAGAATACATATACACAGAACATACATATGTGTATGCATATATATAAAAAATGTATGTATGTATGTATCTAATAATTCATATATAGCACCTTTTAAGACCCCCCTCAAAAGCACTAAAATGTAATGTAACAGGATAAGTATCACATGTAATGTAACAATTACAGACACTTTGTATTTAATTACAACTTAATACACACACATATAAATGTAAATGTAATGGCACACCTACAGCATAACAGGTAATGCAACAACATGCTAGCAATGGTAAAATATGTGTAAGTCATGTCTCTAAAGCTTTCCTTAGGGGCACCGCCAGCTGAACAAAACAAATCACGGAATTTCTTTCTTTTACAAATCATGGAATTTCTTCCTTTTGAAGCTCCACTAAAGCACTTCCTGACGTATGAGTTCTTGCCTCATTTGCAGGTAAGGTAAGGTGAATGTCCATTACTTATTAAATAAGTGGCTCGTCAACTATATCTCCAGTAGTCTGCAGATACATGGCCCCAGTTTTGTTAAATCTTTCAGATAAAACGCAGTTGCAGCAATCCAACAAAAGAAAACTCTATCACAATTAGTTGACCAACTTCAAAACAAAATGTTGACTTACAAACATACTAAGAAATATACCCTGGAAACAGACGTGATGGCCAAACTGTCTGCGTCCCCTTTGATTGGACCCACATGCTACCCCACACGTCCAGAGGAGTGCCTCTGGGGAGTTTTTCTATAACTGGAGCAATTATAATTGCAGACAATGTTTTTACAATACTTCTACAGTTCATTGCATAAATTACTTTACAGCTACATCGAGAACCTAGGAAATAAATGCCAATTCAATATTAGTCAGCAACTGAGCTCTTTAAAAATGGATCATGTCCCAAATACCTTGGTTGGTAAATGTCCGTAACATGGCAACTACCAGTTCCAATGGTCGGTTGGCAGATTCCCTCTGTTAGTCGTACCCTTGGCAACGCTGAAGTCATGGTGACGGTTGTCGTCGTCACAGCAACTATGGTTGCCACGGCGGATGATGAAGAAGAGCATTCCACAGTATACGGAGGAGGCGAACCAACGGTTGTTGTCGCAGCAGTTGTACTAAGTGGAATGCCACCTAGCAACATTTCAAAATCGTTTAACAGAAGCACAGGAAGTCAGAACATTTTCAACCTATACAGTGCAGTAGAACGGCAAGAATACACTGTTTCATACAAAACAGTGGGCAGTCGTTTCATGTAAAACATTGGTTGAAATCTTCTTGAATTTTTGCAGACATGTTTGCCTAGAAGGCAGCCTTAAATGTCCAGTTCGCACAACTTGATTCATTAAATTCATGTAGCACCTCCTCAAGGATTCTACTCAGAAGCGCTTCGTAGCACAGTTTTCAAGTACTGAAAAATGTGTAGCTTAACTGCTTGAAATTAGATGAGGCAAAAAGCAAAACCAATTCTGAGTTAAGTCTCTCATGATTTTTGTGAATTAAACAGTGCTCAAGTAACAAATCACAACACACGACCTTTCCCTGTTTTTCAGTACTTGCTTCTCAGTTGAAAATCTTGTTGCAAAATAATTTGTTCAAAGCCATTTTAAAGACATTTTTAACAGTTTACTCCAAACAGAACAGACACATGTCCAAGGTAATGGGCACAAAAATGGTAAAAATAGGTAATCAGAAATACATTGGAAAGATAACTGTTTTTTTCACCTATTGTAATGTTGTGGCTACAGAAGTAAGCTTCTGTCAATCAAGTACAACTTACTACTTACTGAATATAGACTTGAGTCCTTGCTAATAATTATCAGTGTTCAGTGATTTAGAACTGGTTAAATAAACTTTTGATTTTTATACTTTGAGCAAAGTTTAAACAGCTAAGCTACACAAGTCAGCCCTGACTTAAGCCAAATAACAATTTATACCAATATAACATCCTAAATGTCAAGATGCACTGTAAATAAGTGCCTTTTAAAAGACACTGAACAAATTATCCGTATCGTACACAAAATCATGATTAGATACACTAACTATACCATCGACAATCAGTGCTGATACTCAGCTGAGTGGTATTAAAATTTGTCTGATATGATTCACTGAATGATCTAATAAAACATTCAGGCAGTTAACAAGAAACAACAAAATATATGAACATATCCATTCAAAGTAAGTGTGCAGAAGAACATAAAAAAGCAATCATTAGGTTTTATTAATGCCTTCATTTCAGATCACAGCAATGCCTGTTACTTTCAAATCAGAGAAGAGCATTAATTAATGGTCACATCTGAGAATTAACAACGGTAGGTAATTTCATGCAGTTAAAGTAATTCCCAGAATTTTGTTCACATCAAAGTCCAACATTCCCAAAAACAGCGTCCAAAAGACACAATAAGCAGTTTGGCCCACTAGCATATATCCACAATTTTTAGTAATGTTGGGAGACATTATACCACAAGGTGTCACTAAATATGGTACACACAGATGACATGTGTAAGTAGGACTTATACAAGTAAATTGCTATGAAAAACTTTGGGGCCTGTTGTTGTTATTATTATTATTATTATTTATTTTTTTAATTTTTTATGATTATTATTATTATTAATCAGATACCTATATCACACTAATTTAAGAATTCAACTCAAAAGTGTGGGTAGCTGGAAAAAGATAAGTCTTCAATTGGTTGTGAAATAAAATAAGAGAAAGAGAAGAGCCCTCAAAGCTGGTGGCGGTGAATTCCATCTAAGTGGACCATTACGTGAAAGGGCACGGAAAACATGTCCTTTAGTGGGATACTTGGAGAGCCTATCCACTGATAAATACTGTATGGTGTTTGGCTGCACCCAGAGCAACCAAGAAAACTACATCTAGCACCATCTATCTAATTCTTCATGAACTAAATCATCCCCACTTTGTTACATTAACTAACTCTGTACATCTACCCTGCTGCTTTAAAAATCAGAGATCAACCAGTCACCTATCAAAACGAGCTGCAGTGCTACAATAACCCATGCAAACTATCTTCCACAAGAACACTTTTCGGTGTTTAACAAGTATATTTAGATACATTAGGTTTCAGATTTACCCACTGTTTTCAGTCAAAAATCCACCATATTAATTAATTATTGATCAAGCCAAGAGCAGTTCCAGCAGAGCTAGGACAATTTCTTTGCAGGAGAAGCAGACAACTTGTGTTATGCAAAAGAAATACCTTGTACCAATCTACAAGATATTTCTTCGGAAGAAGAACTACTTCAACGATGCATGAAAACACACCCAAGCCATCAGCCTGATGTCCCAGGATTCACAGTGACATGCAAAAGTGTCATTACAAACAACATTTATACAAATTAATAGTTAATACGTCTTATCGAGACTTATCAAAGTTTGTATTATTGACAATGATAACAACGACACCACAGTTCTCAAAGATAAAGAAATACGACAAAAAACATCTTTGTGAACAGATTTCTATGCATCAGGACAGCCTCAGTAGAACTTATCATTCAATTTAGTTCAATATATACATATATATTCTGGAAAACATGAAACTTTGAAAATAAAATTGCAGTTGTGTTTCAATGCAAAGTTGCCAATGACTGGAAATTCGAGGATATGTGTTAAAAGATGACAATTCAACATGCATTCCATGACCTTAAGAGGTTATTTTTAAACATCTGCCCAAATGTTTTGTCCTTTGAATTGTTACCCTTTCCATCAGAGTGTCTCTAAAATCAGGTCTCATTTCACCTGGCTCTGCATTACGACTTTAGTACCTAGATCCTAGTGAAAAAGCTATTCCATGAAAGCTCTTCCCAAAAACTTCTCAAGAAGTTACATTTAGACATCTACCTAAATACTTTGTCCTTCAAATGCCTATTCTTTTCATCAACTGTGTCTCTAAAATCATGTCTCATTTCATCTGGCTTTGCGTTCCTAATGAAAAAGATCTTACATGAAAGCTCTTCTCAAAAATTACTTAAGAAGTTACTTTTAGACATCTGCCTAAACACTTTGTCCTTCAAATGCCTATTCTTTTCATCAGCTGTGTCTCTAAAATCATGCCTCATTTCAGCTGGCTTTGCTTTAGCTTTGCTTAAAGACCTTAGCATCCAGCTCCTAGTTCGTGCGGTCAGAATTAAACAGATGATGGCAAAGCTCCACCAATAAACTCAGAAATCAAGACAAATCATGACAAGATCAGAATTTATGGAATACTTCGACAATGAAAATGAATCTGCAATTGCCAGATCAGAAAGCCAAGGTCCACAGGAGACCAGCCTGATTAGCCGAGCACTGCAGAACAATGACATATGCGTCATTCACACACAACTCTACTTAATTAAACCATAAAATTCCGGTAGCACTTAACTGCTATTATAATGTGACTACATGATTATTAGCAATAGAACTTGTGCTATGTCCAGTTAGATTGCAACAAAATATCACTAAAATAAATATGTAAACAGCAGGCCTAGTAACTAAAACTATGGACAAGCATTCTTGGTAAATCGGCATACGGCAAAACAAACCAAAAGAAAAACACCCATAGCTAATAGTAACACATTCCACGAAAGAGACCAAGGTCCAACACAGCCAACACCTCTTTACCTGGAACCAGAGGGCACTGCTGAATGGCCTTGGGTGACACATAACCATAGACCATACCATGGCGCCCCCCGGCTTTACGCGACATTAACTGGTTGCCATTACTGTTGCCCGCTAAGACCAAAGAGAGAAAACAAGATGAAATCCACGTTAACAGAACATTTCCACTCAACCAGGACAGATGTTCGACTAAACGAGCTAGAAGATAGTAAACCAAGATCAGGAAAAACACCGGTGTCAACTATCATCAAGGTTAACACGTGTTACGGATTCAACACTCCGCTATAATTCAGTTAAGCGCAAGTAGGTTACAGTTGAACGAAATGCTAAAAATGTTTAAAACAAATAATCAAAGCAGGATTTATAAAAAGACAAAAAAAAGGAAAAAGGTCAGAAAAGATTGACAACTTTAAACTTACTATAACCTGAAACTTGTAAACAGCAAAGTAGATATTGTTAGCAGATAAAAAATTCTGCCTCACAAGAATGTCGAAAATGTTAAGACACTGCTTTTACATTACTTGTGTACTGCTCTCTAGCTACACCACTGAGATGAAAGGCAGTATTTTTAAATTGGGCTTCCAGAAAAGCAGTTTGTTTTGAAAAGAAACAATATTATGAAGAAGCAAAGGCAATCTCAACAAAGCAGCTTCTTCTGAAAACAACTTCTAAACAAGCAATGGCAGCCTTATAAAAGAGCTTATTCGGAAGGATCGGCCATATCCTTTCGATTCAAAGTCAACCATTGTTAACAATTTTCCTAGAAGAAGTCTTAGGTTAAGTTTGGCATTGTAGGAAAACTGGTGAAGCAGTTGATCTCGGATGTGACCTTGTAACGACACCATTTAAATCATCATTCACAACTTACCATTTTCTTGTTGCTGCTGCTGCTGCATGGCAGCAATTGCAGGTGGCAGAGTCTTGGAAATGGCAACAGGTGTGACAATAGGAAGTGTGCCACCGCTGGTCGTCAACACTTTCACCTGTTGCAGCAGACCAAAAAGCATTCACAACAATAAGTATACACCAAGTCACATGACAACAAAGTTAAGAATGTCTTCAAAATCGTTGGTTTAATAAGTTAGAGAATCATTTTTCTGCAGACACTGATTTTACATTTCATTGTCGTCGTCGTTGTTGTAGTCGTAGTTGTCGTCTTGGTGACCACAACCACGACCATGATCACCACCACTACCACCACCACCACCACCACCACCACCACCTAGTGAGTGGCATGCCATTTACTAGAGTGGTGCCAGCCACCCTGACCATACTCTTGTTTCCAGGTCGTGTGTAGCCAAAATTTTAGTGGAGAGATCAGGTGCCTTGATATTCCGGTCGATCTTTATAACTAGTAGTAGCAGAATCCAGTGTTTAATGACAGCCATCAAGCTGTTGACATGGACCTTACCTTACCTCTTTAATAAATTCATTTTTTTCAATATTTTGAAATAAATAAATTTATTAGAAATATATATCACCTTCTCTATCAAGTCCTTAGAAAGCAAGACTTCGTACAAGTAGTTCATACTTTCAATGTATGGACCCCAGAGTAAATTTAAAAAACAGCAAATATGTGAAACTTCCAATTGCCTACTATAACAACTTTACCTCTCACTCGACAGCTCAAGAAATAAAAAAAGTCGTTGGAGTAGATTTAGATTAGATGAAATCATTCGCCAGGAATAACCTCATTATTGATGCTTTTTTCTTGCCCACCGTATTCACCCAGATCTTCCGCTTTCCTTGACCGTAGATATCGCATCAGCTGACTGTTTCCAGCCGACCGCTTTTGCCACCCAAAGTAGTCCATCATGTGTCCACCGTTTTCAAGGAAGAACAGTTCCATAACAAGCGCCTGGTAAGTCTGGCTCTGATTCTCCAGTTCTTTCTCACGATCATCACAGTACAGCTTTCGGTAGGTCGACACTTCACTATCGTTCGACAGCTCTGCTTCCAATTTGATCTTCTTTGCCGGCGGCAATTCCCCGCCAACCTCATCCAATAAGGAGCTGGATGATTCAAACGGACCAAATCCCTTAACCCCAACACTGTCGCTCCGTGGTCGTTTCGATTTGGCGATCAGCGAGAAAGAACTCTCCTGCTGAAGCTGGCTCTTCAGATGAGCGAACGACAGCTCCTTGGCAGGCGACTGGGTCAGGTGAGGCTTCGAAATCGATCCCTCTCCACTAATCAGCCCACCGATGCCCTTGTGATGAACGGTTCCGCTGAAAGAGCGCGAGTTGGTCGGAAGAAGGGACGACTGCTGCTGCAGCTGGGATCCTGGCGATGTCAAGATGAAGTTCAGCTCAGGTGCTGAATGCTGCGACTGAAGGATGACTGGAACTCCGCAAGAAGCCTCCGGCACATTAGTTGTCAGAAGAGAGGGACCACTTGTGACTGAACTGGAAACCTTCACCTGACCAGCTGTTAATGCTGGCACCATCATCATCCCTAGAAGCATAAAGTAAGCACAAATAGTATTCATATTGGTAATAATCAATAAGTCATCTTCAAACACAGTCAGAACTTGTAAGAAATTTCTAGTAACATGCAAACAGCCAATTATGCAAATCGTACATGCAAACATGCAACTTAAAAGACTGTGTAACTTAAAGAAAGTACCCAGTGAAACAACATTTAACACATTATTATTATTATTATTATTATTAACTTCTATAGCAATGGTGTCCAACACACAAGGCATCAACCAATCAACATCAAAACCAAACCATTATCAGATAACAGTTTTGGTCTATGCCACTTTTAACTACAAATAGTACAGAATGCTTTCTGCAAAACAGTTATAAAGTTAAACAATTGAGCTGAATATGCCTATTTTGTTACTTTTTTGTGGGCTCCTTAAATCAGCTAAGATCTAGCTAAAGACCAAAATGGACAGCGGTAGGGCGCCAGTTCAAAGCTTGGGTAAAGAATGGCCAAACTCATCATTTTTCTGAGGGTAAAGGTCGTTAAACTGACATGCAGCAACAGGGAGTTCAGTAGCCTGGCTAACAGTGTTGCCAAGAGTAGGCAAGATAACCATCCTCCTGTTGACAGGCAGATTCCACACGGACCACCTTTTTAAGTGTTTATTGCACTAGTTAGCTAATGAATACAAGTTTGTACTAATACTTGTTAGCTTATAGCAGCTGTAATTGACTAAGCTTAATGTACAGCAATGAGGAGCCTCTTTGACAGCATAATTATCCTGAATTTGTTAATTGTTCTTCCCTTCTTCTGTTTGTTTGCCTTTCGAAATAAGGCTATCAGCATATGATTTCTGGTGCAACTCAGTGTTCAGCATTCTACTTTAACTCTCTCTTGGCATGCCACATGGTAGTCTGTGTGCCACAGTTTGCCAGCCCTAGTTTGCTTTAGCTGAAACCCAATGCATCTGAGACTTAAATATATCTTTGAAAAATAGTCTAAAAACTAAAAACACTCCTCTTCCACAGATCCTATCTTTATTCCTCTTCTTTCCATTTCCACCTTGTCACTCCAATTCCAAACATCATCCACTGTAACTGTCTGCCTCCTGATCCTTGGATCTTCACTTGGAACCGAGTCTGACCCTTTCTGTCTATCGATTTTGTTTACAAGCAGAATGGAGAAGCTTTAAACAAAATTACAGCACCTTTAAAAAGCATAAAATCCAGCCTAGTCAATTTCCAGACCGCCAATAGCCAAATACGATACGAACTGTTAACTTCAGCTGAATTTTAAGATGTTTTTCAAGTGCCAGGTTCTTAGTATGGCATACTCTACTGCAAATTTAACATCAAAAAATAATTTATAAATTATACAGAAAATTAGCAGACACACAGCATGCTTTCATTTATTCAGCAGAGTTAACAATGAAAAATTCTAACAGTATTTATTGAAACAGTTAGCTAATGAATACAACAAGTCTGTACCAACACTTGTTAGCTCGTAGCAATTGCAATTGACTAAGATTAATCTACAGCATTCTGTACACATCGTTGAATTGTTAAAACTGCTGAACTATTCCAAAAATGATTACACAAACAAGCTGATAGTGACAATATAATACATGCTGACAGATACAGGGACACCGACAGACACCCTCACATGCAAACCTATTACAACCCCTACAGACATGCTTGCCCTGTTATTATGCTAAAAATGTGAGATAAAATTCAACTGGGGTTTATTAAAACATGCAAGCATTCTGAACTCTTCAATGAAATGCCTGGTAATGGCAGACACTAAATGTGGCCAGAACACCTATTTACATCAATGTCTGGTAAAATGGTAAATAAGGTCAGGCCAACAAATGCTGGGCAGACACTTCAGTGTAGTTAATTAAAGCCACAACTGTCTGGCCATAAGTCACACTGTGCATTTCTGCGCCTCTCTAATTATTAGTACTCCAGCCACAATAATGTCTCATGCTACCAAATGTTATCTAGTATAACAACACTAGGCACTTGGAAAGACTTGAAATAACCACAAAAGGAGAATTTTACCAGTAAATGCCACGAAGAACAAGATGTCCAAAAATTGTACCAGTAGCTAAGAATAAGGTCATGCTTTAGCCAAATTTGCCAATCAATTTTAAAGAAATTTTATTCTGTTAGCTTGAATAGGGTTCATCAAAAGATAAAATCACAGGAGACCATTTACAAAACACCCCTTAGTACAAGATACAAGGGTTGCTTGAGATGTACTTTTGCTGATAAAATCTTTCAAAATGCAAACATTAAACTACCACATAGTAGACAGTATCTTCTCAGCATTCCTATAAGGACATCAGCCAATAGTCTGTCATCAATTCAAATGCTAAGTGGTTCATCTACCATTTTTAGACAATGCCACAGCCGAGTAAGAAACCAAGTGCCTTGGAATATCGCTTAAAACTGCAAGTACCAACGTGTGGGCCTCCTGAAAAAATACTAGAAAAGCAGTTTCTGCTACAAAAGTTTCAAGAAATAGACCATCAACTGGTTAACAGAACAACAGTATGCACCAACTTGGCATAAAAGAGGTACTCGCTGAATATTATCTGACCTCTAAATCGCAGGGGAGCAAATCATAAAAGCTGTAGACACTGGGATGTGCACCGTCTCTTAATTTCCTGTTAGCAAGAAAGATACCTCGAACGGATCTGCAACAGTATAGCTAGTAAGGTGAGGTAATTACTGTACAATCACTTACTGCCACAGTATAGCTAGTAAAGTAAGACAATGGCTCGCTTATTCCATGCATATTTCAATAATAGTCCTCAGAGGCGTGGTCTTGGAAACGAGGAATGTTTCAAACAAAGCATAAACAAGACAACAGAAATCCAACAACAGCATATGTTATATATATACATAATATTATAGCAGAATATAATATATATGCACAATAGCATAACCCTTCCTAACTGGAACTATGACTCGATATAAAATGCCACTTTTGCAATGATGCTCTTGAATTCGAACTCAAGATGCATGGGAGGAAGGAAAAGAAAGAAGCCAGTCATGGATTTCATACTCTGAACGTGGAATAAGCATTCTCTACATTGGCATTAAATCTCAAACATGCAAGGATCAGAAACCACATACAGGCATTCATGCACTAGAAATCGAAGCCAGGTGAATGCTGCACAGAAAACATCGATCAGGCAACGAGAGGACAAAGAAACAGTGAATTCCAGCTGATATGTGAGTCTCACCTGTGCTAGAGAGATGACTCTGAAAGGTGTTACTACCAAGGACCTGCAAAGCAGGGATACTGCTAGATGGAGACACAACAGTGAACCCAGTACCAGCTAATGAGACAGGCTGGCTGTACACAAGCCGTCCGACGGCTTGGGCGCAAGTGACAGGTGACAGTGAGCTGATAGTGAATGGAAAGTGAAATGAAAAGGCTGTGGAAGAACCACGAATGCTCTGTGGCGCAGTCAAGTGTGCTGAAAAGACAGAAACTTCCACTTAAAACCAGTGACCACAGTGGCAATCTTAAAACAGTCCACTAATAGTAAACACTATGTCCAAAACAATAATCTCTGTTGTGACCGATCTTTTTTAAATATTCCGCTAAAAGTCAACACTATGGCCAAAACAATAATCTCTGTTGTGACCAATCTTTTTTATAGTCCATTAACAGTCGAACTATGGCAAAAAAATAGTATCTGCAAACAGCATATAGGTTCAAGTGAATAGAAGATTTACTTCAGAGAATTTTATAAGATCACAATAAGTCACAGCTGTCACAAGGCTTGACTAACAATTCAAACTTAAATAATGCACCAAAAAGCCCTACAGCTGTTGCAGAGTTCAGTATCATAAATGATAAATATCATAAATATCATCAATCCTGATTCTCACAACAGCATATCTAAAAACAGCACCAAAACATGAAAAAGTGAAAATCTTTCTTTTTAACTAATGAGTAAATAAAGTCCCTGTTCAAGATCTCATAGCTTTACCAAGACATTGTAGCCATCAAGCAGAAAGGCTTTCTTTAGAGCTCAGCAAACACAAGCTGGTTTTAGATAATGTCATCTATCTATACAATTTAAATTTACATTAAGCAAAACACTTCTTTTAATTCCACAAGTATGGCCTGTGGTGGCTCAGCAGTAAAACTATGTGCTTGTGCAGTTAACACTCTCTTCCTGTGTTTAGACCATTTTGACAATCACACTCAAAACGTTTTTGAGAGACCCATAAAGATGCTACACGAAAGCTCATAAGCATATACTGACAGCAGACGTTCTCAGTGATCATGCATCGATATTGAACTGGGCATTGAACTCTATATGTGTTCAACTAGACATTGCCACAACAATTTCCAACCATCAACAGCATCATCTGCTGAGACCAACCTGCATTTTAACAGAAAACTAAGACCATTCAGAATGTTTATAGTTATTATTTCTATATTTATTAAGCGCCACTATTTAATGACTCTGCATCAATCTATGGTGCTGAGCAATTGTAAGTGAAGGACTTGCTCAAGGTTCCTACATGGTAACCGTCTCCCGGGAGACTTGAACTTGTACTCTCCTCGTTACAAGCCAAACGCTCTAACCAATTGGCTACCATGCCTTGAATGTTTATAGCACCTGTGATATGCCCTTGCTAAGGCACAGTAGAAATTTTAAAAGTCAGACAGGATGTTTTGTGAAAAAATGAACAGATTATGTGTACACACCAAGCAATTGAGGGCTGGATGGTGTGCACTGCGACACAATCGGAAGTTGTGATGTCGCAGCTAATGTGGTTGCCAGTGCTTGTTTCAACGCCAACTGCTGGGGTTTTCCTCCAAGTGGCTGTTTTGGTACTTGACGATCCATAGTTAACGTATTAACTAAAAGACAATTTCATTCTACATAGAAGCAATCGGCATATTTTAAGAATTAACCAACCACACCACAACCACACTTAAACACTGATGATAAATGCTAATATCTACAAAAATGCCATAACAAACCACTTGCTGTGCAAATGCAGACTGCATAAATGGTTTGTTGTAACACCAACACACGATGTGGAACTAATATTAGTTGAAATAGATCACTGTTACTGCTACTGAAACTGCTGACAACAGATCATAAAACTGGTAATTTCATGCTTTCTGTGTTCAAAAGAATTCCATAGAACAGTAACAAAAACAGTCCAGGCTGGGGAAGAAATAGAGCAGAGCAAGCAGTGGGGTAACTTAGAAGTTTTAAACTTATCTGCAGATTACTCAAACAGCCCTATCAGGCCTGTTCACACTTTATCAGGCTCTCTGTGTGGGCCCCTTCTTCAAATCTGGGCCCGGAGCCCCTACAGTTGCAGACCCTGCAGGCATATACCTGTAATTATGCTGTTGACTGCATGAGCTATAAATAAGTAAGATGCTTAAAGTATTGAAAATCAGCTAACAGACTAATACAAGAACTTTCAAGAATGTTCTGAATTGCTTCAAATCATTCAAATCCTTCAGTGACATAAGATTACCTGTTAAAGCTGAGCTACATGGAAAAAAGCTAGTATTATAAAGATATAAATACAACTAAATCAGAATTCAGATGGTGCAAGGATTTTTGTCATTAATACATATTCACAAGCATTCTCATATGCATTGCTGCAATTTAAGTTGCTCATAAAGCTTCATTAATTAAAGACTAAGTCACTATAAGCTACACTGAAATACAGAAAATTTTGCTAAGTGCAGTGAGATGTTTGCATCAAATATGCTAAAAAAAAGTCCATATGGCATTGGTGTTCTTTTTCGATGGATGGCTGACATCAGGTTTTTCAACTAAGGTTTTGCTGGACAGTTCAAAATAATTAATCAATTACTTATGCTAAAATAGAACCACATCACAAAACAAATTATATTATATTGGCAATCTCGTGCTTTATATACATCATCATCAGCAGCAGCATCATCAATAGCATGCCCCTCTCTGGCATTTCCTCAATTCTTCGCCAACCGCCACGGTCCTGAGCTCGCCTCCAGGCTGAATGCAGCCCACAGAGCATAGGATTGCTAATATACAATTGGTCATTTCATTTTCATGCATTAATGAAGTGCTTGCTGTCCATTTACTTAGGTAAATAGTAAATTGCGCTAAATTACGATTGCTCAATTTTACCTTTTTGGTTGGGCATATCCATAACTTCAACTAACCATAAAATTCAAACAAATTCGTAAACATTTGTAAATATTAATAAAGATTTATCCATGCGAAAGTGTGCACGTCCAAATCTTTTTCTTATTTACAATCATTGTTCTAAGCAAATTAAGTCCAAGTGTGTATCGCATACATTCTTACTTACTCACTAAAACATCGAATAGTACGTCACAAAATTGTCGTTACGGGCTAAGTCTAATTACGGTTTTTCTTATGTTATAAATACCTTCGCCCGCAGTGAACCTTTAAAATATCGCGGAGATTAACAATTATTATAAAGTATGTCCATTTTCTTCTTTGTTTATGAAAAAGAAAGCATTTTAATTATATATTCCTCCATTTACGAATAAGCTCAAATCGCAAATACTTAAACTGTACGTCTGGTTCTTAGTGTTGCAGGTTTCTGTTATTCTCGGTGGGTAGACTATCTTTGATTGGGTTTACCAGTTTATCCTGGTAGTTTTCCTGTAAGCTTATTTATCTCGATTTGCAGGAGTGAAACATACTTCTGAA
Organism: Norana najaformis; assembly: GCA_964023275.1. Lineage (NCBI taxonomy): Eukaryota > Metazoa > Annelida > Clitellata > Crassiclitellata > Hormogastridae > Norana > Norana najaformis. The sequence continues at coordinate 5,953,640 of OZ029919.1, forward strand.
AACGCCTCTCCAATATGAGATAGAAAGTAAAAGCATGATTTCAATGTATGAAAATTTCTCACTAATATTCTCACCCCATGTAGGCTAAACTGATTGTGATTGATCATGCAATCGGATTCATTAAGTCGAGATTTCTACAGCGCCCAATGAAAGCTAAGTCGCGGGGACCACCTTACTCAGAGACGCTCAGTCAAAACAAAATCGATAGACAGAAAGGGTCAGACTCGGTTCCAGATGAAGATCCAAGGGTCAGGCAGGCAGACAGTTACGGTGGATGATGTTTGAAATCGGAGCGACGAGATGGAAAGGGAAACAAGAGGAATAAGGATAGGATCTGTGGAAGAGGAGTGTTTTTAGTCTTGAGTGAAAGACTTGCGCAGAGATTACAAAGGATGGAGTGCTGGTGAGTTCGTACGGACCACATCTCGCATATAATTGGGCCTATCCAAGCCCCAAGCGCGGCATATTGCCCTCTGCGTTGTAGGCTACCGATTGCGCCAAAGGCATCAGACACGGCTAATATAATTAATGATTTCTGTAGCGCCGATATAACACTGCTATTATAATGCACTTGGCGTCAATCGCATCTCACCCTTTTAGCTAACATCAAAGTGTAGTATCAAAGTGTAATCAACGGTCAGTTCAAGTGAAATCGCAATGCAAATCATGATCCCTTGGAGAATTTAATCTAATATAATGACTATATAGGGCCGCTATCATAAAAAGTTAAATAATGTGTAGGAATTATATTTACAGGAAGTTAGTCAACATGCATAACTGGGAACCTGTTAAAAATGTTAAGTACTTTTCTCTTCGTATGGATCTTACGCATATTCTGCAGCTGCGTAAAATGAACATTTTTGCTAGGCTGCAATATGGAAGCGACAATACTAGGATTCTTAATGAATGCTGTAAAGGACCTTGTGATGATGATGAATTCTTACTACTTTGTCGTGGCTGTGGTATCGAGATACCTTGGTTGTATCACAGGCTGGATCAATTTATGTTTGCCGATTTTGCTTCTGGTTGTACTTAAACATACTTAACTTTCGTTGGTTCCATTTTGTATTTGTTCTGTACTTTCTACCTGTGTGGCGAAGAATCGTGTGTGTGTGTGTATGTGTGTGTGTGTGAAGATTTATGCAGCGCCTAAGCCCTCGTAAAGGCGCTTGAGATTAATATCACTATTACCTTTGGCTTTACCGTACCATATCTTACCTTATTTTACCTTATCTTACAGTTTCTGTAGCCATAGGCATGGCTCGGTTCTACAGTTGACTTGCGTTACATACCCCAAAACAGCATAATAACAGTAACAATATCGTAACTGTAATCATAAACTAGAGACTAATGTGCATATAGAAATCTAAGTTGCGGGAACCAGCTTACTCACAGCACTCGGTCAGTTTAATCTATTTAACAGAGGTGTCAATTTTCCAAACATTTATCAAACATATGAACATAGTTATCCCCTTTTAGATTTTTTCTTTGTAAAATTATTTCATCCACTTAATGCCCCATTTTTCAAAATTAATAATCAACGTCGCTTCGCCAAAAGTAAAATAAGTATAAGTAAAATCATAACTTTTATAATATCTTGTTGTAAATGGACGAGTGTCTATTGGAAATGTTTCACTTGCAATCGCTAGGTGGCAGAACAGTTTTAAAACCCTGGCATTCGTTACGCGTTTCCTATACAAGACGTTTTAACAGCTCCCTCTACTGTCTGTCTTTCTGGCTAGGTATTCCTCTGTCGTTCCTTATGCCCTGAAATCTTCTTCAAGGTTTTGTAAAGCAGGTAAATTTCAGAATATCACTGAACTGGTCACAAAAGCAAAGTTTGTGGGGAATAATAGCCATTTTGTATACTTTTGAGGCATAAGCAATTAGGAAATAACACTTACTATCCACGAACAAAATAAAATAAAAATTTCTTACACGGTGTATAATCACACCATTCTTTATAGAACTGGGCTTCAGTTTTCTGTATCAAATCATCCAGTACAGCTGTATCTCTCTGAATCTTCTTCAGATAGAAGCCGCTGATTTGCATAACGCTTTTAAACAAGGGCGCGATATAAATCAAATCATATCACAATAAATTAGGCCATACAACACTACACCACATTACAACAGTCTTGACTACCACCCGTGTATGATTACATTGACCAAGTAAGTGAAATAGATCGCTGGATAATCATAAGTTTTCTGGATGAGCCTATTGGTCGAGGAAGGTGTGCAAGAGCAGAAAGCAAAAAGTAGCAGAAAGAACATAAGTTTAAACTTCCCTCAATTATTGGGAGACCCAAGTACATTTTCCTTCCGTTACAATCCTCTCCTTTCCCTCTTATCGAATATTTATTATTTAATATGGACAGTATCAAATACAATGATACTTCTAGTAATAAAAATAATAATAATGATAATGATTAGTTGTAGCGCTCGTGGCATTGTTTGTAGCAGTAGTAGTAATGGTAGTGGTGGTAGTAGTAGTAGTAGTAATAGTAGTAATAATGGTAATAATAATAATAATAAAACTAATAATGAAACAAAGATAATAATAATAAGATAATTTATATAGCGCCGTAGAAAAGAAAAGGGCGCTGTACATAAGTTCATAAATCAACTACAGTCATAAGATATCCTAAAAAGATGTATCTTGAGTCGTGACTTGAATGTGTCCTGGGTTGAGACATTCGTCACATTCTCAGGAAGACTGTTCAAAGCAGTGGGTCTGGCGACAGTGAAGGAATATTCGCCGAACTTCGTGGAAGACCACGGAACATGCAGTTGATTCCTCTATGAGGATCGTAGCCAATATGTGTTCTGGTTGTCGGCTGTTCGAATACAATGTAATGTAACATAACAGTAGACCTGTGAGTAACTTAGAGGTTTGTAAAATGCAGCTTAACTGAAATAGGCCTAACTACACGTAGTTACAACTACACATAGTTATAACTACACGTAGACCTGTAGTGGGTCAAAACTCAAGTACTCCAAGATGAGGCCCCTTACCATGTGAGACCCAAATTACATTTCGTATTTTAATCGCGACAGCATCGGATGACGAGCACAGACCGATGAGGTGAAGCAAACATAATATAACCAACGACAGACAGACACACAGACCTGCACACAGACATACAGACATGGATACACCTTCAGACACAGACCCACAGACAGAAGACAGACACAGAGCGACAATGAAATAGACGTAGTCACGTGCGAGAGAATGAGAGAGAACTGACAACGCAAGTGAGCTGTTAATACGGCGCGTAGGCCATAGGTTTCATGCGACGAATGCCAGAATTTGATCTAATGGGATTTTTTAAAAACGTGCTGCCACCTAGCGAATGCAAATGAAACATTTTCAGTACGCGGTGATCCAATTACAACAGCGATGGTTAAACAATTATTATTTCACTTCCATTATACTCTAAGACTTTCCTCGAGGCAAACTACTTTTTTACTAATAAAAAATTGTGGCATAAAAGTACATAAAGTACCTAACACATTAAAATGTACAAGGGAAATGTGTGTTCATTCAATGTTTGGTACGGATTAACACCTCTATTAAAGAGAATAAACTGGTCCCCTCTGAAACAGTTTTTACGTGGCAATGAAACATTTCTCACATTCTAATTTAAATAGGTTAAATCGGAGATTTACATTACATTTCTATTGATTTCTTTGGTCCTTATAAATGGCCCTGGTGGCCACAAATGTCGTTAAACTCTGCCTCCGTCTTTTCTTGGTGAGGGGATGAGACGCAGTTCAACCGCAGAACGGATCCAAGCCTAAGTCATGCGAAAGATAAAGTAATGTAAATTATGGTATAAAGTTTGTTGTTATTGTTGCTGCTGTGTCCTGTTGTTATGATTATTGCTATTGCTATAATGTCTTTAGCACCTCATTATTAGATTTATGAAAGGTGCCACATAAAAAGCCAGATAGATACATACATCCTTAGTTAGATCCCAGGTAAAAGAATTTATCAAAATTTGAGGGCAACATATGCCGATGATACCGAAACATGAACAAACTTATCTGTAATTTTGCTACAGTATATCTCATAGTCGCAAACTCTGTACAGTAGAAATGTGGCCTTAGTGCTAGAGGACCAGCGTAGATTTAAAATAACTCGGATAGCGCATTTCTGTAGGTTTTCAAGTGCATTCAAACGAGAGGGATAATTTGATCCTCATGAGATATTACAGCAAGACAGGTAGAGAAAAATTAAGGCATAATATAAACTAAGCAGAGTAGATTTTGAATGTGTTGTACTTTGTCCAGATACAACATTCCGAAATGACTTAAACGATAAGCAAATGTGCAATTGATACTGAGATTGATATGGCGCCATACTGCCAATCACAATAACCAGTTAAGAGCATAGAGTGCAGATCTAAGCCCATCTGAGGCAGTCACTACGTTTGGACCGCGATTCAGTTCTACAGACAATGGCTTAAATCCATCATCATCAGATGCCCAGTCATCAAGTGACGGGGTCTGCAGTTGTCTAATAGTTAATGTGTTGGACTGTCAATCAGAGGTCAGAGGTTCAAATCCCCCATGGCAGAAATTTGTTTTGAGATTTCTGCTCCACTTGCCCCCCCCCCCCCCCCAACAGCCAACTCAGCTATAGTGAGTAAAGTGGCCACAGAGGGAAGAGCAGGTGGTAAGCGAGAGGACTGAACAACCACCCTCATAAGCGGAGGCCAAGAAATATGAAGTCGATAACACTTCACAACCATGGCTGCTGCTCAGCAACCAGCTTAAGGGACTGGTCTTCGTCTCTTCTTAGTTGTGCGATGGTCTAGTGGTTAGCGCTGCATTGTCAACTGGAGGTCAGAGGTTCAAATCCCCTCCACGGCAGAAAATGAGACTTCTGCTCCATTTGCATCCCCCAGTGAACTCAGCAATAAAATGAGCACACTGACCATACACTGGTTTCAATGAACATTGATATACAAATAGCCATATAAATAGCTGAATCAATTTGAACATATCAAAACTAATATTTTATATAAAAAACTTGAATCCCTGTTACATGAGAAACCCAGCCAAATATAACTTGAAAATATCAAAACGAACGAAATAAAATCAGCAACAGAAAAATATCAACAATAGATTGTAAATAAAGAAGAACTTTAAAACGTCAATGGCCACAGTAGCCATAAGATGTCAATAAACTTTGGAAATAATAATAATAATAATAAATATAAAAAAACATAATAATAAAAATAATAAATATAAAAAACAATAATAATAATAATAATAATAATAACAATCTTCAAGTACCCAAGGACTCACAGGTCAAAACTCTACTGATTCACTGGTGTGCTGATTGCACAGTTCCCAACACAGACAATGCCTTCGCTCACAAGCAATCATACTGGGACAAACCATTGACAGGGATACCAACACCCTCTGCACCTCAGACACTGACGCATACCATCAAGCAAGGCCTAAGGCCATTGCGGCACCACATGCGAGCGATTGGCTTTTTGCTTTGCCCATTACTGCCTGTAGCCTGAGACTTGACGATGAGGCCGTGAGAGTCGCAGTAGGCCTCAGGCTTGGAGTCAACATATGTGAGCCTCATGAGTGCCGCTGTGCAGATCTTGTCATGGCCACTGGCTCCCATGGGCTTTCTTGCTCCCTTGGCCCAGGTTGAACCACCAGGCATGCGACTCTCAATGACTTAATCAGTTGAGAACTTATTTATGCGGGTTTCCCGGCAGTGAAGGAACTGCCAGGACTCGATAGAACAGACGGAAAACAGCCTGATGGTCTGACCCTCACTCCAAGGCGGACAGGCTGTGCTTTGATATGGGATGCCACTGTAACAGACACTGGCTGCATCCGACCTCCCATCCACATCGACTTCAGCTGCTGGCGCAGCAGCAGATAGGAAATGCCAAAAATATAACACTCTTGCACAGAATTACCACTTTGTACCTTTGGTGTTTGAGACTCTCGGCCCAGTAAACAACAGTGGCCTACTCTTCAATATTATAACAGAGTTAGGGCGCTGTCTCTCTCATATAACTGGTGACACTAGAGAAACCAGTTATCTTTTCCAGTGCAATGCAGTCACAATTCAACGCTTCAATCCTGTTGCCTTCCACGGTACTTTTGCTCCGCCAGATCTTGACGATCTCTAGCTGTCCCAGAATTCTTTATTCTCAGGATAATTTTTTTAAATCCTGAGGGATCATATATACCTCGGGTAAAAAAATACATCGTTTCAAGCTATGAGCAAGAGTTTGCTGAACTTCTCCTTAAGGGACCACTTTTCTTTGTTTCTTCTTCACCTCCATTTTCAGGTCTTCCTTCTGTAAACCTGTGTGTGTCTGTTGGCTCTTTCTTGAAACCAGTTGCTCTGCGATCTCGACAGGAACCATCTGATGCATCTGTACAGGACCTTTGACGGAACTCCCACAAACGCCTTTCCTGCTGTTCACAAAACAAAATGCAATTTGTTAAGTTCTCAGAAATCATCACTACTTTGTTGATCACCAATAAGTGCAAAACACATTCCACAGAAGTAGCTCTGATCAAGCGATCTTCATCTTGGTGGGATTTTACCAAAGAAGGTCTGGGGAAACTTTTTTAATGACAGGTCATACCTGCAAAGTGGGATTTAGAATGGGGACCTAGAGAGCTCCACCCCAAAGATAAAATTGAGCTAACTAGTAATTCCAGCAGAAGAAAAAAGCTTAATATGATAACTGGAGAAATTTGCAGAACAAATAACCCCTTAAAATGCAAACAAACTGGAACTGAGAATGATGGTCTACGGTGGAATGCACGAATTTAAATTCAAGTCGACCCACGGACCAACGGAAATGACGCTAATTTGGCCCACAGGCCACAGTCCTTGAGGCCTGTAGTAGAGGAATAACAGAAAGCTGTGGAGTTTTAGTCATACTGTAGCTGTAACTAAGCAAAATTTTTTACCATGGTCCACATCGCTCTAGTTATTCTCCACATTTGCTGTCCCTTTTCCTAATGTTTTGCTTTAGTTTTTCTATATTCCCTCCTTTATTTTTTTAAACAGGATAAAATTATTGCCAATTTTTACTTCATAATTTCAGTGGGTAACCCTAACGGAAACCAATTTGCGGGCCAACTCAGTGGTGTTCCCTTAATCAAATGACTGGATCAGCCATTCCACACGGACACATATAACCTACCATAGATTTCTTCTTTTCCATTTCTTCCAGCTTCCCAAGCTGTAAAAGCAAAACAAAATTTGTAAACATACCACAAAATTTCCAGATTTGGTAAAATTATATGTAAACTACACAACTAAAACGCAAGTAAACAGAAAGTTTCTATCTCCAATGGATACATACATAGTCCAACTTTCTTCTAAGGTTTTCTGTAATTCTGATTTCCTTGTCTGTCTTGTTTGAAGCAAATTAGTAACGAAAAGTTATTAATAATTAGTAATTAATTAACTAATTAGTAATTATAACAAGCGCTGATTAAGACGGTCGGCACTGTCAGATTTTTTATTAGTAATTTTCTTCAAGTGGCACTATATAAATGTTCAATTACATTACAGGCTATATTCCAAAACAGTACACTACACTAAGTGAAATAAACTGTGACACGGAAGCCGACTGTTTTGACCCCTGGCCTTGTAGTGTGGGGGTTTATTTATATTCTGGATGTTGACCTGATTGCTTGGGTTTGGTGCACCATCGGTTGATGCCTTGAGCATTAGACAGCAGTACATTAGAAGTTACTAATTACAAATTATGCCTCCTACTCTAATATAATCTACCTGAATCTGACTTCTGTAGTTCCGTTATCATAAAGCACTAGGCATCAATTGATGGTCTCTTCAAGTGAAATCACAGAATCATAATCTGCTGGAGAAGCAGAGATGAAATCTACTCTGAGATGGTTTACTGTGCACAAGCTTGCAAAAGGCTATCTAGAAGTTGCATTTTCCACTAAGGCTTCAAAAATTCAACCCCATTATGTTAAGGCCGTGATGTAATAAAAGAGAGAAAGAACAGATAAAAGAGAAATGCAAGAGAAATTGTCGAATGAGAAGAGCTGAAGAAAGAAATTAAAAAAAGAAAAAGAAAAGCAGAAAACTAAGGAACTGAAAAGAGAGAGCAAACTGAAGAAACCAAAAAGAAAAAAGATGAAAATGATAGCAATGCCAATAATGAGGACAATTTCTAAAGCTGAACCAATTTGCATCATTTGTTCCTGCGTTATACTGGAAGTCATGTTATTATAATCCTGTATTTATTAACAACAAAGCAACAGTTGATGGTGCTGAGAAATTGTGTGTGAATGACTTGCTCCCAGTCCATACACAGTAAATCATCTCAGAGTAGAAGCCTTGACCCCACACACTCTGCATTACAAGGCGAGCACTCAACCAATCAGCATCACATGATAATGATATGCATTTTAAGAAGGTTATAGTCTACACAGACTGAGATACTAGACTGGCATGTGTAAAGTAAATACAAAGTAGACTGGCAAGTGTAAAGTAAATACAAAGTAGACTGGCAAGTGTAAAGTAAATACAAAGTAGATTGGTACATGTAAAGTAAATACAAAGTAGATTGGCATGTATAAAGTAAATACAAAGTAGATTGGCACATGTAAAGTGAATACAAAGTAGATTGGTACATGTAAAGTAAATACAAAGTAGATTGGCATGTGTAAAGTAAATACACAGTAGATTGGCATGTATAAAGTAAATACAAAGTAGATTGGCATGTATAAAGTAAATACAAAGTAGATTGGCATGTATAAAGTAAATACAAAGTAGATTGGCACATGTAAAATATTCTTTAGGTAAGCCTTTTTTCTTGTTTGGTCATGTCTGCATCCATATATTACCCAAGGGCCCATCCATATATTACGTACACAAAAAAATTATATTTTCATACCCCCTACCCCTGTTGCACCTCAAACATTTTTGGACCCCTTCCCCCATGCGTACGTACAACCAAGTTTCTCTAACCCCCCCTTAGAAAAGTTTATTAGCTAAAGTCATCTATAAGACATTTATTTTTTCATAGGCTACTATTTATTTTTGTTAAACTAAATTTGCTAGCTAAAATTTGTAAACTGTTATGAAGAAAAAACTACTAACAACATTAACAGTTAGATTTTAAAAAGTTTTAATATAATGTAATAAATGCCATCGGATGACTATAGGATAACACAGTGTTATAAATAGGCTAATGTAGACGTCATAATTAGAAATTTATTTTGCATACGTACACATTTTCATCGAGACCCACCCCCTCGCCATACGCACCTGTAGGCAAAATCACCTAAATCTGATCACCTCCTCCCCCCTCATTGCGTACGTAATATATGGATGGGCCCTAACGAGTCACTAGCGGATTGGTTAGAGCACTAAGCTTGTAACGTGGAGAGTATGAGTTCAAGCCTCCTCCCCTGAGACGGCTACTGTGTACTCACCTTGAGCAAGTCCTTTACTCACAACTTCTCATTGTCATCGGTTGATGTTTGGTCATTAGACAGTGGCACTGAATAAAAGCAGAAGTAATAATAATAATATGAAGTAGCTCTTCGTGAGCCAAGATACATGAAGCAGGCAACATCGGTCAAACAGAATCAGGTGTTCAGCAGAAATGATGCGTAAAATCTGGCCTAAGACTCGGAAATTCATAACCTGCTTCTGTCTGCTCTGCAAATTCTGTGATGTTGTTTAAGTCTGAAGCCTCTCATCTATTTCAGACTCCACAGCCTGTCCGCTGGTCTCAGGGGCCTCATGCATATCAACTGGTTCTGTCCAAAGGTTTGGTAGTCAGTTTTGCTTAAAAATGACCATCAGTTGATGCGTTATGATAAGGAAGCTATACAGTTTTCAGAATATGTAATGTAACTGTAATGGACTCAGAGTACCGTAGACAACGAACCTGATCTTGTCTCGATGAAAATGTTTTTCACCCACTGCGTCTTACTTGCAGATCAAATATCTTCTCCGCAGGCTGAGCATTAACGTCCAATCATGGAACTTTCTGACTGCATTGCATGGGACTCAGTCCAATCTAAAGCAGGTCAAAAGTAAACACAAATGGCATCAAGAAACTGCCAACATGAATAGATGAATGACGTTGGACTGAAGGATGGACAAGGGTAGATGAGCAGATGGTTGGGCGGACGAATAAAGTAAGGAATGAATGAAGGAATAAATTAATGGATGAATGAACTGCACCATAACTTATTTTAAAATTAGTCTGAATGAATGAATGAAAAAAACTGTAATTTGAAATTATCTGAATCAATGAATGCATTTCAGTGCAATTCTATTATTAAAATTGTTCTAATTGAAACAATAAATACATGAATTGTAATAGTAGTCGTGATTAGTAACTTCTGTTGCGCTGGTGCCTAATGCACAAAACATCAAACGATGGTGTGTCAAAGACAAATCGCAATCAGGTCAACATTCAGAAGTTCAGCCCACTAGACGGCAGCCTATGGTGGATAAGCAATTGGAAAAAGCTAAGAACTAAGGCTTAGAACGAAATGACAAAATGAATCAAACGATTCAATCACTCACACAGTCAATCAATGGATCAATCATTTACCTGGCATCAAAACCGTTGTGCATGAGCCATTGTCTGCCTTAATGAACACCCACTCTAACATCTTCCCTGAAGTTCATTTCCTCCATGGCCCATTAAAAACAACGGCACAAAACAACTTCAAAATTCCCGCGGCAATAAAGCATAAGGCAGAAAATGAAGCAAGTCTTCAGATCATAACTAGAAACCTCCCCAAGTTGTCTTTCCCGTACATTGGCTCTTTCTCTGTTTCCATGAACTGCTTAACTGGAATTAATAAAGATTTAATAATAAAATAAGACATCAATGTTCCTGACTTTATACAGATCAAATATCTTCTCCGCAGGCTGAGCATTTGAAAAGATCGAAACTTTTGAAAATCTCAAATTTTCTGAGTCAAATCTGGCAAAGAATTTCACTGTGTTTGGCAGTCGGCTGAAACACATGGCACGGATAGGTTAACAGTCCGTCAATGTATCGTGTAAACGTCGAAGGTATCGCGTCAAACTCGTGGATTACCTGTTTTCTGACGACGGTGGATGTTCTTCCTACGCCGTAAGTCCATATCAGATCTTATTTTCGATGAAATTTGTCGAAAACGTAAAAAACACGTGTTGCGTAAAAATCACTTTGAACCGATTTTTACAGTTTATGGACATTTCATTTTACACCATCGCCGTCTAGCGAATGCGATTGGGTCTTTCGAAGCTGTTTCAATGGACATTTATGGAACTGGTCTGCCACCTAGCGAATGTAACGGAATGTTTCTCACGTCCTCTAATACGCGAAATTTATAAACTGCTATAATTTTATGACAAGAATCAATCAAGGACGTTAGAAAATCAAGAAACAAATGTTTTTCGAAGCGTTAAGAAATTCAATAGGCTGTGATAATTTTTATTATTTATTTGTTTAATTTATATAGGGCAAAAGGAGCGTTTCAAGCCAGTTGAGCATTGTGTACGAAGTGTACATCAGTATAGCCTACGAGATGTATGTATTGGTGTACACTGGAAGGTGGTTTAATGTTAAGCAGCCTAAGGGGCTCTTGCACTGTTGCTCCGTGCATGCTCGGAGTATGTATGTATGTATGTGTGTTTATGTATGTATGTATGTTTATGTTTGTATGTATGTATGTATGTATGTATGTATGTATGTATGTATGTATGTATGTATGTATGTATGCATGCAATGTTTCGAACATGTTTGCAGTATGCATTTGTGTACATTCCTTTTCAACAGATCCTGTACCGTTTCCTCTTCTTCCTCTTGTTTATCTTATCACTCCAATTACAAACACCATCCACTGTATCCGCCTCACTGCCTGCCTCTTATATCTTGACCTGGAGCCGTTTCTAACCCTCCTGTCGTAAGGGTTTATTTTGACTGAGCGCCTGTAAATAAGCAGGTTCCCGCGACTTGGCTTTCGTTGGGTGCTGTAGAAATTTCGAGTTTAGGATTAATACAGCGCCCTATCACTGGATGAATTAGCCAGCCCTTCTTGCAGAGAAAACTATTGTGGAAACTTTTACAGCGCCGTTTTCGTAACACACAACGGATCAAATGCTGGGACGAAGTGGTTGCTAGTGTCAGTATATAACGGGGGTAATCAGCGCTGAGGAACTGTATGCTCTAGTGGCTGCTGTTCCAGACTCGAGCCATGCTCGAAGCATTCGTGGTGCACCCCATGCGTGAACTAGGCGTTCTTTCCCGCCTGAGTGATTTCTATTGGAGTGTCTTGAAAAGGAACAGCTAAGATTTTGGCGGGAGATTTTGTGACTTCCAACTTCCTTCACGCTAAAGGCAAATAGCGATTGCTTGGATGGAAGGGTGCAAGTGTTCAAATTTTCAAGCAACGATTATGTGTTAGGCCTACATAAATGACGATGATGATGATGATGAAGGTGGTGGTGATGATGATGATGATGAAGGTGGTGGTGATGATGATGATGATGATAATGATAGTGATGGTGATGCGTGCGAGTCTAAAGAAAGTAAGTAAGTAGCGTGTGCAACACTTGCTATAATTGAAATAGAACGATTACGTAGATAGTTTTAAAAAGCGGATTGCTTGTTTCGTTTGTTCGTTTATGCATTCAGAGCATTTAGATAGGCCTAGTATCCCTTCAGAACATCCAGACGAAGGCGAGCCCCGGCGAAAGTGAAGGAAATGCCGACAATCGACGGACTGTCAGACAGAGGCGTCGATCCGTAGTAAACATTGGAGGGGCCTGGGCCTAAAGTGGGGGTCTGGGCGCAAAGCCCCTGTCGGGTTCCAGAGGCAAAGCCCTTAGTATGGGGTCAAGAATAGGCATAAAAAAAGGAAGAATGAGAACTTTATCAGTGCATAGCTGCCTTTTACTGATTTTACAGGTAAAATATTGCTGGCCAACCAATGGCCGAGCTCTCATACTCAAAATATTGCCTGAGCACGGGTTCCGGGGACACCCATATGATTGACGCCTCTGGGAACATTGGAGTCAATGTAAATCTGTGAAGTAGCACCGCAAGAAAAGAAATTGCATCAGAAAGACCAGCGTAACTGCTTCCCAAATAGAGGTGTCGAACCATAGGCCACATTTAGTGAACACATTTTTCCTTTCTACTTCCTCTAATAAAATTACTTTTTAAATTCTAGATCCCAAATTTTTCGTTAATGAAGACTGGATTGGACCCATATAGATTCCTTGGATTGGACCTAAAGACTATTCTTTGAGCATAGACAAAAGTAAAACCATAATTCTTTTCAAAAATGTTTTAATTGCATTAGCAAGATGGCAGCACAGGTTCATTAATGTCAGTTATATTCGCTAGGTGACAGCACGGTTTTGAAAAAGACCATTAGATCAAATCGCGCGCTGGTTACACGAATCCTATGCACGTGTTGATCACTCCTTCACATTCCTTCGGACTGTACGTTTGGCTGTCCCTGTGCTTGTCTGTCGGCCTGTCTGTGTTTATGGCGGATTAGGCAGCTGGAAAGTGTGCTGCCTGCAGATACGAGAAGGATTGTTGACGTTATTACTACATTTCGGACGCTTGATTTCTTTGTTTGCATATAATTAGTCATGTATGTTATTTCCTGCCCATCCCGCTGAGCACCTGCTTTTAAAGGTTTCGCTGTGAGTGTGGCGTTGCCAGATCCATACGTAATACACCTGCCTACTTAAAATAGTTTTGCCGCCCTTTCTCGGATCTGGCTGGTCACCGATCCCTTATTAAATGGGAAAAGCCTGAATAGCGCCCTTTTCTTCGGCCTCGGCTGTGCTACGGCGCTATATAAATTTTATTATTATTATTGTTTGTTATTGTTCTTATTATTATTATTATTATTATTATTATTATTATTATTATTACTACTACTACTACTACTACTACTACTACTACTATTATTAAGTGGGGAAGACTTAAGGGCAGGAACAAAATGTTGGAGGAAATGAATCTTCGGTGAGAAATATAGAAAAAACTGATGTGGAGGGAAGAATGTTTGCACACACGTGCCACACCACTCTGGAATAAACACTCCCCAGAATTGCCACAGTTTTCTGACCCATCATACAAACTCATCGATGCTCCACCGCTTGCAATTTCTGCTTCGGCCTTTCACGCTAAACTCAAAACATTCCTCTTTCACAGATTGTACCCTGACACCCGTTCTTCCTCATCTCTCTCCCCTCTTCAACCCCAAACACCACCACCCGTAGCTGCCACCCTGTCTCTCCATCTGACATTTGGATCTTGACTTGGAACTGAACCCTTTTACCTATCGATTTTGTTTTGACTGAGCGCCTGTGAATAAGCTGGTACTCGCGGCGCGGCTTTCGTTGGGCGCTGTAGAACTCTCAGAATTACGATTACGATTACAACTTTGTCACCAGGCAGTCAAATTTGGTAACGATTTATGCTGGAAAGTAAATGGGCCCGTGTCTAGGACCTTGGGATTCATCCATTGCCGGCTCAAGGATCAGCGGAGCTGGAATGATCGTGTCCCCTACGTCCTAACGTTGGACATGGTAGCCTTATTGCAGTAGCTTCCAGTGTTTAACATCTTATGGCTGCCAGGGTCGTTGACGTCGACCTTTACCTTACTTTACCATTAAAGTCATGCGTTTACACAAAATACACTGTGTCCGGAAAAATTCCAAGGCTTTACGGTAAATATGAAAATAATTAGTAAACATTAATCGATTTTTAAAATTCCAAAAACAGTTTAATCCTGAAATATTATTTGCACTATAATTGTTGTTTTGGCGTAAAAATTTTATAACAATTTTGTCTTCCTCGCTGAACGCCATTTTTCTAGCAACTTTCTTTACAAAATATAAAATTCAAATACGTCACTGTGACGTAATTTTAACGTGGGCCGTTAATAAATTACAAAGAATTTTGTTGGTAATTATATATTTCAGGATTAAACTGTTTTTGGAATTTTAAAAATCGATTAATGTTTACTAATTATTTTCATATTTACCGTAAAGCCTTGGAATTTTTCCGGACACAGTGTATACGTGGGGAGGTCAGCTAACTTACTTAAAAATAGAGGTGTCGGCGTGTATCCGACATGGAATGAACAAGTTTGTTCTTTACCACTTTCGCATCTTATAAAATTACTTTAACTGATGTTATGCCCTAATATTTTACTAATAAAAACATGGTTTAGCAAAAAGAAATATCTTCGAAAATAAGTAGAAATTAAACAGCGTCTTCTACATTGATTGTGAAAAGACGCATGCCTATTGAAAATGGTTCATTTGCATTCGCTAGGTGGGAGCACGGTTTCAAAAGCCCATTGAGCTGGCAGTTTCAACACGAATTCCAAACACGTAAGCTATTGACTACTCCTTTTCGTTGCTTCTCTGATTGTTGTAATACAGCATTTGTAAAGCGCCTCGCATAACCTCTCAAAAACGCTCTAAATTTATTAATTACTCATTTATAACCGGATGTCAACACATTATATAATCCGCTTACGTGATTCTTTTCTTGTACCTCTACAGATGGGACGGATAGTTGAGTCAACTAGGAAAATTTTCTATACCTGGAGTTGAACCTTGGGAAACTAAGTAACTGGCTTTCAATTTCACCTCATTGCATCTACACCAAACAGTGATGAAAAGCTGATGAGCCTACCTCCACAAGTGCAATTTCACCATCAATATTGACTTGTTCAAAATTAACGAAATCTTATATCCATATACTTAACAGAGGGCGCTTTCTTCGGCTAGCGATGCAGAGACTGTGTGGGGATTATAATTATAAAGGGCGACTATACGAATATGGGTATATATGTATCCACCCCATAATTACAAAACCATATGTACATAAGGTACATGTATATGGTTTTGTAACTGAAGAGACTAATTTAGCGGGTCGGCTTGCATCTGTACTGCCTGACTAGTCGAAGATGACATCCAGATGGCGATGGCCTTGATGTGAGAGCAAGTTGTATGACCTGCATTCCATTAATTTTTCAGGGTTGTGTCAAACATTGCTATAGTTCTGTGCCCCCGGCGACCTGTGTGGCTTAAAGTCTGTATGTCCAACTGCTTGTGACTCACTTCGCTTGGTCGACCTGCATATAATTATGTACTGTTGTAGTACATATTCATGTATCTGTCTTTCTGTCTGTCCGTTTGTCTACCTAAGCAAAAGTAGGCATAGACAGCAATACCTAGAGAGGTACGTACAATCGGAAATTACGGACTGCGATTGTTTGCTAAAGTCTTAAAGTGAAGAATGACAACTTTTGTCAGTCCAGAGCTGCCTTGTACCGATTTTACAGCTAAAATATTGCCGGGGCCCAAGCAATGGCCGGGCCCCCAGGCTCAAAATATTGCCGAGGCCCGGGCCCCAGGGGCACCCATAGGATCGACGCCACTGCTGTCAGACGTCGAAGAGCCGTCCCTTAACGCGGACCATGACAGACCATAGTTATGAGGTGTTAGGGACTTCAATTTCCTTAGCCTCGGTATATGAGGGCGAGTGGCCAGTCTTCTCCCTCACCCTCTAATCGTCTACCAAACAACGTACTGTACGCATGTAGGCCATTGTATGTATATGGCTATTTACATAGCGCCTTTAAAGAACCTCATAAAAAGCGCTATAACATGGCTATGTAAAACATATAAAAGACGTGTTTTAATGTTGGTTGAAACTGTTACTTGGGCTTTCTCTTTATGTAAAGTGTGTATTTTCGGAGGAAGATTGTTCCAGAAAGACGGTCCAGTAGACGAGAAAACACGATCTGCCCGCATCGCACGAGACCATCAGGTCTTCAGAGGCTGATGAACGCAAAGATCGTTGACCCAGCTGACTAGAGACACTCGTACCTTGAGGAGGATCTTGAATGCGATCGCGTCCTCGTCCGGGAGCCAGTGCAGTGTATAGGTCAGTGGGTGATTATTTGAAGCCTAGGTCGCTAGAGGAGAGTGAGATCAACAAACAGATAGCAGACATAGAAAGACGCACAGACAGACTGATAGACGGAGATACGGGCAGACTGACTGTATGAACAGGCGCTGTCGTGTACGCTAGGATTAATGTAACAAATGCAGAATTTCACATAACGGGCTTTATTAAAAACGTGCTGCGATCTAGTGACTACAAATGAAAATCTGGTTCGATTTCGCGTGAATCTATACAAGACAGCGATCGTGATAGAGTGCTTTCTTTTGCACTTAAGTTCGAAGATTTTTCTCCGTGTCAATCATCACTTTTATTAGTTAAAATTTGGAGCATAAAATAGGCTGAAATACGGAGGAAAAGTGGAAAGGCGAAAGACGTGTTCGCTCAACGTTTGGTACGAATCGACACCACAATCTGCTAATTGGTCCTTTTGGGGCCCATTATTGCTACTCAGATGTCGACCTTCGAATAATTATTATTTTTATCTTTAATGTAATAAAACAACGTGTAATAATATTGACCCTGTATTATTTTGGGTAAATGGACGAGTAGCAATGTAATGGGGGATCTGTATATAGATCAACTTAAGGAGAACTATGCTGACAGGTGATAAAGGGAAAGTCCGTTCGCAGCCGTCTGCTGTTCCAAGAGAACAGAAAACATATAGAAGACCTTCTCACGTATGACTAAAGGGCATGACATACGTTTTTCCATATTTTTGCTATTTTATAAGATAGTAGTGTAATACGTAACAAAAGCATCGGGTTTTAAAATGATCGCATAAGCAGACTGAGGCTTAATTTCGCCAAAACCAGAGCCAAAATGATTCAATTGAATTCGCCAGATGGCAGCACGTTTTTAAAAGCCATTAGATCAAATTCGACACACGAATCCATACAAGGGGGCGTGATAACAGCCTGTTTATCCTGTATTTTACCTGATCTGTCTGTGTACCTCGCTCACTTTCTACCTTCTGTCAGTGTCTGTCTGTCTGTCATTAAGTCAGTGTCACGTCCCTGATTCCCCTCTGGTGTAGCAGGAACAAGACGTGATGGGTTCGCTTAGTACGAAGCGATATTTTAATAAAGAATATATTAATTAATGAAATTAGCGGAAAGAAAGTTAGCAATCGATTCAGTCAGTTCTTCTTATCTCGCGTTCACTGCTGTATTCTGTCCGATCTCTGTTCGAATCTTAATCTCCCTCTCGCATGAGCGCAACCCCCTTTTATCGAAGTCCGCGGAACATGGTCCCCTTCCCCTGGGATCGTTGGATGTAGACGGGGTGTCTATTCACGACTCTACCGCTGTCTCTATACATGTCCCTCGCTGTCGCTGTCGGAGTCTGTGGGGGATTCACGTCTCTATCCCCAGGGAGGCTCATCGAAGACCCTCGCCTGCTCTCCGATGGCATAATGACGACCTAAGCCGGGTGTTGTAACCGCCTTCATGCTGACTGCTGATCTTGGCCGTGACAGTCAGTCAGTCAGTCTGTCTGTTTGTCTGTCTGTTTGTCTGTCTGTCTGTCTGTCTGTCTGTCTTAACTAACAAAGGCTGCTCTCTGTGGTTCTCACTCATTCTGTCTCTGTTCTAATTGTCTCACTTATCTGTCTGTTGTGTCTGGATGTGTCTGCTTGTGTGTCTTTTGTGTATTTGTCTGTATGTTTGTCTTGTAATGTTTGTGTGTTTGTCTTCGTTTGTCTGCCTGTCTTCTTTTGTCTGTCAGTCATCGTGGTTCAAAGCTTATTATCCACTGCTAGACAATAAACTTTAAACTTCACACTGTGCACCAGACGTCATATTCAAGACTTCTATGGCGCCGGTGTATAATTCACAAGGCATGAAACAATGGTGCACCAAATTCAGCCGCAGTCAGGTCAATATCCAGAAAATCAGTCCACTGAAGCATTATCTGGATATATTAAGAATACAGATCTGCTGTCATATAATCTGAATATTATAATAATTATGTGCATTCTTTGAAACAATTTCACATGACTGTTGTGTATGAATTATAGGTGGGAAACGAATGAATATGGGTGGACTGTCAACTCTGGGCGGAAATGCCCCAGTTGGACTCAGCGTCTTCACTGCCACCCGACCTCCTCCTCTACTTATCTCCGCTCTGTTTGCTTACCGACCTTAACTGCATTTGGCTTGCTTTGGCAGCAATTTTGTTAAATAGTCAAAAGGCGCTACATTAATTGTCTTGATAGCTAACCGATCATGCTGATGCAAGTGAAAATACTAAAAAACAACGGCACGTTTTCATGATTTTGTCGTTGTTGAAATCAAATTTATTTTAAAGAAATGTCAAATATTTAGAAATTACTTCTGTTTTGCAGGCATATACATTCAGAATTTCATCATGACTGCCTAGAATACATATACACCAGCTAAGAATTTGCAACGATATTTGTTTACCGTGTGTGTGTGTGTGTGCGTGTGCGTGTGTGTGTGCGTGTGCGTGTGTGTGTGCGTGTGTGTGTGTGTGTGTGTGTGTGTGTGTGTGTGTGTGTGTGTGTGTGTATAATGCACAAAGCATCATTCGATAGTCGCTTCAATTGAAATCGTAGTCAAACTCGTAATACGTTGGAGAAACCCGGTCGATAGCTGATACAACAACTCGCCAGCGCTTCCATTGTGCGCGGCGATAGAGAACAGCTTGTAGTGCTCATGAAAGAAGCCGGCCCATTCATCCCTTCGATGCATTGGCCTATGTAGGCTGATGTAGGCTGATGTAGGCTGGTATAATTATAGCTTCTGATGCGCGAGACTTGGCTAATTTAGGCTGCACGTCAGCTTGCTTAATTTAGCAACGAGGCATGCAACCAATCAACGGACCTGATTGATATGGCGACAGTGGACAAGCCGGTCTCTCTGGCGCAGCTTTTGTGTGACGCTGAGAAATTTCGAAGAATATTACATTGGATTGCAGCTACACACGAGACTGTGTATCGCCTACCTTCCCTCTTCCCATTTTTCATCCCTGGATTGTTTTGAATGTCTTGCCGCAACTATCGACTCTGCTAATAGGTGACTAACGTTAATCGTAATCGTAATTCCGAAATTTCTACGGCGCCCTACGAAAGCCACGTCGTGGGGACCAGCTTATTCACAGGCGCTCAGTCAAAACAAAATCGATAGGCAAAAGGGTTCGGTTCCATGTCAGGATCCAAAAGTCAGACGGAGAGAGACAGCGTGGCAGCTATGGGGAATGGTGTTTGTGGTTGGAGAGGAGAGAGAAATAAGAGGAAGAAGGGCCAGGATAGGATCTGTGAAAGAGGAATCTATATTGCGAACTCCAGCAGGCTCGCCGTTTTAGAATTTGAAACTCGACTCGAACGTTTGCTCATAATAGTAATTTCCGGTACCGATTCACCAAAATTCAAGGACCTCCTCAAGATCTCTGTAGCCGTTCACTGCAAGTAACACGTTTTCTTTCCAACTCATGACGGTACTAGGTACATTGGTTTTCACGCTGCTGGCCCAGGGCTCTGGAATATGTAGTTTCTTCCCCTCTGCAAATTCTCTGGAGGTCCGGGCCGAAGTCTCGTCCCCTTCGGATCGCTTATCCTCCGTAGAGCCTTTCTTCTGGTCTCAGAGACCCCACCGATCTCTGGCGGTTCGGTCCAACTGAAATTCGGTTATGCTTCGAATTGGTCATCGATTGACGATGTCTTATGCATCGTGATTGTTTTGTATTTGAGAACTTACTTATGCAGCGCTTCTTACAGAACAAACTACTCAGAGGCGCTTCGAGTATGAGAACCCGGTGGAAATAAGAACGTCTTTAAACAACGGGCTGACTGAGCTCTCTCACCAACAGTGACCCTTTCACGAAACGATAGCGGAAGTTCATTCCATAGAGATGGGCCAACAACAGCAAAAGCCCTCCGCTGAACAAGCGAGGACTTAACAAAAGTAACGGCGTTATCGAAGTTTCCAGATTAGAATTATGTATGTCACGGTGGTCTATCGGTAGCGCGTTTGCGGGTTCGACTCCATGTAACGACCCTGGACAAGTTGTTTGCGCACACCGCGCCTCTGTCATCAAGCAGGATAATTGGTACCTGCATAAGCTGGGAAGTCAACGGTAAATCCTGCGCTGCACTGGCCCGGTGTCCAGCACCCTGGGATTCGTCCATTGCCGGCTCAAGGGCCTAGAAAAGGAAATGAGAGCCTCCCCTTCGTATCACTTGTGGGATTGTAATTGTAATTGTAATGACGACAATTTATATAGCATCGCAAGTAGCAGGCTACTTCTAGTGTCAGCCCAAATACTAAGAGTTATGCAGTAAATAGAATTTCAGCTGTTTTAAAAGAGGTTGACACTTTTGGACTCCTGAATTAATGCCGGGATATGGGAAACTTTACTTTTACTTATATAGGCCTATATCTATTTCATAAATACTTATATACACGTAATGCGGCTATACGTATAAAGTTCATCCTTCGCTTCCTCCCCACTTCTCTCCCCCTTCCCCCCTCAGGCCTCAGAAGATCAGATCAGAAGAGATTAGATTAGATCACATGTGGCCGTTGTTATGTCTCGAATGTCTGCCAGACAAAATAATTAGGCCTATTTCTGATGGGCCTGTGAAGCGTTGGCGTCCAAGTGCGCATGCGTGCGGGAGGCATCTCGGGAGAATTACCGGTTCCTTAATCTCGAGATAATAGAGCGTGGCGTCGCAACGCTTCATCGACTGCAGAGACGCCGGCAGAGAAGAAGGCCTGAAGGAGGGAGAGAGGGCGTGGTAGGGCAGGAGGGATTATATATATATACGCACGTACATGCACGTAATGAAGATATATATATATATATATATATATACATATATATATATATATATATATATATATATATATATATATATATATATATATATATATATATATATATATATATAATCCTTCTTACGTGCATGTACGTATTTATAACATGGATATGAATACATGTACTATATATATATATATATTTATAAATACATAACTATGATGATATACCATCAGAAATATGTTTCTCTTATATATATATATATTATATGTGTGTCCTCAGTCCTCATTACGTGCATGTACGTATTTGTAACATGGATATGCATACATGTACTGTATATATATATATATACATATCTCTGATGATATGCCTTTAGAAATATGTATCTCTTATATATATGTGTGTGCTACTATTTCTTTTCTGTATTTATTAAGCGCCACTATTTAATGGCTAAGCAACAATCGAGGGCGGTGAGCAATTGTGCGTGAAGAACTTGCTCAGGGTCCCTATATAGGGTAACTGTCTTAGAGGAGGTCGAACCCCGTACTCTCCGCGTTAGAAGCCGAGGGCACTAACCAATCGGCTACCAGTGGCGGACTGACCTGTGTGCCCTTGTGCCATGGTACATGGGCCCCTCTGAAACATTTCAGAGCGCGGGATCCCTAGGGCAGAAATGAATTAATTATACATAACTGTTTAATATGATGCTTAATTTGTTTAATTACTGTGAATTTCCTACTTCTCGAGTTTTTCCATTTCATAGTTTCTTAGAGTTTAATAGAAAACAATTTGCATAAAAAATCAATCAAATAGTGTATTAAATAACACTTAAAACAAGGCCTGTCATTATTTTTAACATCGTTATTATTATTTATAATGTTATTTATTATTTGTTATTATGTGCAGGATATGCCTAAAATAAATTAATTAGTCTAATGCTTCTTTTTAGGGGTCTTGCATGATTGAAATGGCAAGACTTCCAAAAGGGTCCCAGACATATACTCTGTCGGCTAACGTGTCACAGTGTGTGTGTGTGTGTGTGTGTGTGTGTGTCAAATGGATTATGAACACTGGAGTGTATTTCTATCCTTCCCTGTAAACCATACTATATATATATATATATCGATAATGATTTTATATATATATATATCTATATAACCAACATCATTCCACGCAGCGGTGAATCAATATCACCGTCAATGGTCACCAAATGTGAATCGTTTAAAGGAAAGTTAAATGATAGACGTGGTATTATTATTAATATTATTATTACTACTACTACTACTACTACCACTACCAGTACTAATACTACTACTATTCATTACTAATTTCTATCGCTATCCATTAGGTTGTATATAGATATGTATATAAAACCATGGCACACGTGCATGCATATGTGGGACTATATACAGACATCGCCTTTAAAATATACATATATACATATACATACAGAAAAAAGAGAGGGGGCTGCTGCTGCTGCTACTGTTGCTGCATCAGCAGGCAGTGAATGGATGCGGCAGTTGGCTTCGTCTTGTCGTTCCATTTGGCGGGGATGCAGCGTTCGCAGAGGGGCATTTGGAATCCGTGGCCAGTCTGGTGCCATGCTGCTGGTGCTGCTTCTGCTGCTTGCTTGCGTAGGAGTTGGACGTCATATTAATCTCCCAGATGAAGACAGTCGTCGTTAGCCTACATTTACACGCAACGGACACGCCCACCTACGACGTCGTAATCATCATCATCGTCATCATCGCTGTCAGTTGTTGCTGCTGCTGCAGTATAATATGAACGCCGACCTATAGTTGGATGAGTGATAAAAGTGGCATCGGTCGGCATATACGCATAGAAGCTATATAAATGATGAACACAGGAAGGACTACCTGCTTACCCCTATGTTCAGTTCTCTAAAGTCTCTGTATAGATAGCCTGTAACATACATACATACGTACATATATACATACATACGTACATACATACATAGGCCTACATACATACATACCTGGAAAATAGACCTCTGTAGAGATTCAGTCATATTTAGACCTACAGAGAGGGACTACAGTGCGGTATATAGCCGGTCGTCTTTGATACGAAGGCGTCGTTAAATCAACTAACATCACCTTCAGACAACATCACATCAACTGAGACCCACAGAGAAGCGTGTGGTTGGCAGTATTGATCTACTGGTCTGCGACTTCAGATACAACGTTATAGCTCACGGTAAGCGATAAATATTGTGTACATGTCAAATTATTTAAAATTGATTTTTAACTGTGTCGGATCAGTCATTTTTGCTGGCGCCATTTGAAATTTGACACTTAGGCTACGTGTTTTAAAGTGAGAGATAGGTCTTTAGGCCTAATCTAATTTGAAAATTTCTATAAGCACCGTTTTCGTATAGCACAAGGCACCAGAAGATGGTTCTTTCTAAGAAAACGGCATTCCGAGGTCACATAGTCGCTGTCTTTCCGTCTGACTTTCGGATGTTTGGAACCGGATCCTTTTGCCTATCGATTTTGTTTTGACTGAGCGCCTGTGAATAAGCTGGTCCCCGCGGCGCGGCTTTCGTTGGGCGCTGTAAAAATCTCGGAATTACGATTACGATAACGATTACGATTACAGTCCATTCTGCTAAACCAGTCATGATCTTTGAGGCCCTAAAACCATAAGACAGTCAATGCAAAGAACAAGCAATCCGAAAAAGACAAAAGATCAGCCAGATACTTAAAAGTAATCCAAATGTTGAGATGGATGAGTCTTCACCGTTGCCCTAAAGGCCTACATTCGCTCTTTGTGATGAGTCAAATGCAAATAGGAATTTCAGCGCGGTCAATGAACCGCAAGATTATCTATATGTAGATAATATTGATTTCAAGCTTTTATACTTCATACAGAGCCTTGAGTCGTTGGCAACGCTATGTTTACCGACCTGGGGGTGCAAGGTGAGGCCAGAGGCTCTCATGGGGTGCACGGCAGGTGTAACGATCTAAATAAAAAATAAAAAATAAGACAATTAATGTATAGAATCGTAATATAGAGAAGAGTAGGACACCATAGCTGTAGGCCTACATGACTGAAACGGTTAGGCTTATAAAGGACAGTGAAACATAAAACCTTTAGTTTTGCTTGGTGCAAGAAACCTATGCGGTCTTAACCCACATGGAGCCGCCGCTGATTCAGACTACTCGATTGAGTACTATGTTTGTAATATTCTTAAAGGCGCTACGTAACGTTTTTAACGTTCAGAGACATACATACACGTTCAGAGACACACACGTTCAGAGACATACACGTTCAGACACATACACACACGTTCAGAAACACACACACGTTCAGAGACACACATACACGTTCAGAGACATACATACACGTTCAGAGACACATACACGTTCAGAGACATACATACACGTTCAGAGACACACATACACGTTCAGAGACATACATACACGTTCAGAGACATACATACACATTCAGAGACGCACATACACGTTCAGAGACATACATACACGTTCAGAGACACATACACGTTCAGAGACATACATACACGTTCATAGACACACATACACGTTCAGAGACATACATACACATTCAGAGACACACATACACGTTCAGAGACATACATACACGTTCAGAGACATACATACACATTCAGAGACGCACATACACGTTCAGAGACATACATACACGTTCAGAGACACATACACGTTCAGAGACATACATACACGTTCGTAGACACACATACACGTTCAGAGACATACATACACGTTCAGAGACACACATACACATTCATAGACACATACACGTTCAGACACACATACACGTTCAGAGACATACGTATACCCGTGAAGTGACCTTGCTAAACCGCTGCAGCCATCAACGCGGTAAGCGTCACTTCATAGGTCATCTTCAACGTCGCTGCCGGGAATTTGGCGCTACATAATGCAGTTTAATGGCCGTCCGTTCGCGTATGTCATTTCTAATTCGTCAACGTAGAAATGAATAAAGCCCCGACGCAACATTTTATGAAGCCAATATACTTCTGAGGTGTATACCGAGGTTATGGTCTTTGCAAAATCTCCTTCCTTCGCAATCAAAGCAGCGCAGAACCCTGCAGGTACATGTGGCTCAAGAAGATATACATATGCATAGTCTATATATATGCATGCATATATAGATCTCGAGAGAAAGGGTTCACTATGCATATATAAATAAGATATATGTATACGCGAGTCTGATATGGCCTATAAAATTATATAATTTTAAATCAAATATGTATGAGCCTATAGATACGAGTCTGATATGGCCTATAAAACGGCTACAGTATGATTCATATGTAATAATCATATACTAGAATTTATGAAAGCCTCTAAAATTATATTATTCATATGTAATAATCATATACTAGAATTTATGAAAGGCTGTAAACTTATATTATTCATATGTAATAATCATATACTAGAATTTATGAAAGCCCTGTAAATATATATATATATATATGAAAATTGTAGGCCAAAGTGAAATTTATACAGCGCCGCTTCAAGTGAAACTAATCAGACGCGCTCACTATATCGCCAGCCTAGACGATGTCAGATGTCATTAAAAAATGAAAGTTCATCAGTTCAAACTACTTTAGAAGCTCTGGTTTGATCATTTAGATTGCCATACATATGTGCAATGCTTTTGAGTGGTATTTAAAGGCACAAACACACATAGATACATAGATAGATAGATAGATAGATAGATAGATACATACATACATACATCGTAATCGTAATCTCGAGATTTTCTACAGCCCCCAAAAAGTCACAGGGACCAGCTTATTCACAGGCGCTCAGTCAAAACCAAATCGATAGGCAAAAGAAGTTCGGTTCCAGGTCAAGATCCAGGAGTCAGGCAGAGAGACAGCGTGGCAGATATACGGTGGGTGATGTTTGCGATTGGCATGGGCCTCCTTAGATCCGTGTACCTGTGGTACGAAGTCTGTGTATGAAGAAACAGCAGAGCAAATTTCGTTAACTGAAAACGAATCTATTTCGTTTGCTTCAAATTCGATTTCTGTTTAGCTTATTAGATGCAGATACGACAGCACTTGTAGCTTATATATGTATAATATATATATATATATAGCCGTGTCTGTATGTGTATATATATAAACACATACACATATATAATGCTCATTTGCGCCATTCCGATTGAACCTATTCGTTCCATTTGTTATTCATTTGCTTGATCATTCCGCGCAGATCGAGTTATAAGATAGCGGAGAGGAATATGTGCAATGCCTGCAACACAAGGCTAAGAAAACAGTCACGTAAAATCAGCTCTTCCCGTCTTCTCCACATCCTCCGATTCCCCTCCCATCATGAGAGAATTTATAGGTTGGATAAATTGCTTCTATGAGAAAAATGATCAGAATGTCGATATCTGATTTATTTTATGGAGTTAATCGTTATCGCAAATGTAAGCTGGAGTTTTCTCCAGCGCCCAACGGAAGCTAAGTTGCGGGAACCAGTTTATTTACAGGAGCTCAATCAAAACAAAATCCATAGGCAGGAAGGGTTCAGTTCCAGGTCGAGATCCAAGAGTCAGGTAGGTAGACAGTCAGGCGGCTATGGTGGATGGTGTTTGGAATTGAAGTGATAAGGAGAAGAGAAAGAACCAGGATAGGATCTATGGAAGAGGATTGTTTTCAGTTTTGAGTGAAAGACCCGCACAGAGATTTGCAAGAGCTGAAGTGTTGGTCAAATAAGTTAGACCAAATAATATGTAGCGAACTGATGCAGACAGTCATTAATCGTGGATATCATTCTTACAAGGACAGGTATTACATTGGTCATTGTTTGGCACGAGAATTGCTAAAACAAAGTATTCAAATCACTGGGGCTGTCATGCGCAATCGCCAGTTTCTACCAGCTGAAGTGAAACGCAATCTGAAGATGAAAAAATAACGAAGTACTTGCTTAGAATTTCTTGAAGCTAGAAATGGTTCTAACATGGAAGGACAAGCGCATTATATTCATACATAGCACTTACAGTGATGCATGTGTACAGAGACAAAGCAACGAAAAAACAAAGGCAGACAGATGGAGGCAGTCATGAAACCCACAGCAGTAGTCGAATGTACTAGACACGCGGGAGCAGTAGACATCTTCGACCATTATCGAAGCAGCTATTCCTTAACGAGAAAACCTCTGAAATGATGGCGGAAGAGCTTTTTCTGGTTACTGGAAGTAGCAATTGTCAACAGTTTTATTGTCTTCAACGAAGTACACCCAGACGCATCCATGGAAAACATAAAGGATCGGAAAAAACTTACATTGGAACTGACTCGTAAACCACGGAGATCTCGGCCTGCACGTCGGGGAGCCAGTCCATCGACCTTGGATACAGAGGATCGTCTAGACAAGGGACAGCACTTTACTGCTTTGTTTCCTGATAAGAAAACAAATGACTGTAGGGTTTTAGTGACCGTAAAAAACACAAGGTGGCAGGCACAAGACCAATTACTGCTGTGAAAGATGCTCGCGTCATCCAGTTTTACACCCAGGGACTGCTTCAAAAAGTACCCAACGGTGACAAACTGCAAGTAAAAAGATACTGAAAAGTACTTTGCAACATACTTCGGATTTTGGAATGTTACAGCATACTTATTTCAAAGAAACATCACAAGTTACTGTAGCACGGTATATATTGCAGTGTTAGGGTAGAGAGGGGCAAGATGCCCCCTCGGGGCAAAACGCCCCCATGCCACCCTGTCTCCCCTCCACTATGTAATGGACTGTTCTCGCTGTCCTTGAGTCAGTCACTGTACCATACTGAGGTCACCGTTAGCCATTTTGGTCTTGCTGATGCTTTGCGCGATTTTAGTATATCTTATTTGCTATTGCACAACTATTTTATTAAAACGAACGACATTAAAAATTCATTGGATTGGAAAGAGTAGACCAGTATGCAAACTATGCAGTAGCATGGAGCCCCCGATAACTAAACTCTCCCTGGCAGCAGTCACAATTTTCTTTCGTGACAAAAATGCACACATAATTCATTATACTGTCTATTTGGTCATGAGAGTGAGCCGTTAGTTTCATTTAAATAAGAATTTGCACCAAGACCATCTTGCAAAAATCGTAAAAGTTTTTATTACAGCATGACATCTTAGTTGCTATTTCACAACTGTTTTATTAAAATTTATTCCGACTTGGCATTAATGACATTAGAAATTCACTGGATTGGGAAGGGTTAACCAGTATGTTAAATGTGCAATTGCAGAGGGCCCCGATGTCAGGACCCCTCGACTGGAGTCACAACCTCTCATAAACATACTAGACGAATAGATATACACCTTTGTGCCTGAGCGTCAGATAAGAGGATATCTCAGGCTATACACAAGCTGGGTTGATGCTGTTACTACTGCTGTTGATAATGGAACCCATCCTCTGTCTGATTCTTCAGGTGCTGCAGTCAGGCTCTTGAGTGCAGAAGCAACTCGTTGGCGATGGGGATTCATGAGAGCAAATCCTCCACTTCCTCCTCCTCCTCCTCCTCCTCGTCGAGGGATCAACGTCGCCGCTGCCGCCGCAACTACACACTCATCGCTTCCAACAACAAACGTAAGTATACAGACAATTATGTAACACACGAGCTATTCGTAATTATACACAGCATATACACATACACAGGGTTATTGTAATTATAATCGATGATTTATATAGCGCCTCTTCAAGACTGACTCGTCAGAGGCGCTCCGGACCTACCGACATAAAACAACGATCGAACAAAATGGTTTTCAAGAGTTGAGAGGAATAGAAGTAAAGAAAGGCCAAGGAGGTCTTGTCGTCGGTTGCTAGGCAACCTCTTCCAGAAAGTTGGATCAACCACAGCGAAGTTTCTAAGCTGAACCGTGGAAGTTCTGACCAGAGGAACAACCAGATGAATCTATGTAGCAGAACGAAGGATCTACGGCCAGGAATGGACGAGACCGAGTAACATAACTCCCGGAGATAAGATGGAGCACAAACCCCAAGGTAATTACACACGAGTATTAATTAATATCTTAAACTCAATGCATGTGTGTGTCGGCAACCAATGCAGTTCTTCCCGCTGGATCGTAATCGTACATTTGTAAAGCGCCGCTTCAAGGTAGTCTCATCAGAGGCGCTCCCTCCCGGTCCATCCCAGAACTGGGGAATAATACGGTCTTCAAGCGCTTACGGAAGAGGAAGGGGAGAGGGAAAGAAGCTCCCGTCGAAGATCGGCAGGTAAGTCATTCCAGGAAGCAGGGCCAGCAACATCTGCCAAATATCTGGATATCTGCAGAGATAGGTATACCTGTAATGAGCTGGACGGCAGCGTTCAAGATAGATTGCAGCTGGTTAATGCGGGGAAAAGTTAGCCCTGTATAAATAGCACTGCCATAATCAACCCTGGTGCATATAAATGTATGCATCAAGGGGTTTTGCTATAGTCGGCTCTGCTTCTTGGACAGGTTTGCCTGGTGACCTTCGGTGACCTGGTCATCTACGGCATGAGCTTCTCTGCCTTATTCTCTCTCTCTCTCTCTCTCTCTCTCTCTCTCTCTCTCTCTCTCTCTCTCTCTCTCTCTCTCTCTCTCTCTCTCTCCCGCAAGTGCTTGAAGATCATTCTGTTCCCCAGCGGCTCTGGGATGTCCGGCCGAGAGAGCCTCTGATGAGTTTATCTTGAAGTGGCGCTTTATAAATTCTTGATTACGATTACGGTAGCGACTTGAGTTGTAAGCGAACGGCGCATTACGTGAAGTTGGCGCAGGTGATAAAAGCACGTTCGATATATACTCGACGTATAAACACTACTCTTTCACAGAGCCTATCCTGACTCCTCATTTTCCTTCTCTCTCTCTCTCTCTCTCTCTCTCTCTCTCTCTCTCTCTCTCTCTCTCTCTCTCTCTCTCTCTCTCTCTCTATATATATATATCTCTCTCTCTCCCTCTCTCTCCTCTCCAATCCCAAACGCCACCACCCGTAGCTGCCACGCTGTCTCTCCATCTGACTTTTGGATCTTGACCTGGAACCGAACCCTTTTGCCTATCGATTTTGTTTTGACTGAGCTCCTGCGAATAAGCTGGTCCCCGCGACTTGGCTTTCGTTGGGCGCTGTAGAAATCTCGGAATTACGATTACGATTACGATTATACTCTTGCCAGGTGCTTTGAGAAGGTCAATTCCTGGTCAAAGGTCACACCCAAATCACGCACAGTAGTAGAAATCGAAATACTATGGAAGTAATGCTGCACATTAGACAGATCGATTCTATCGTAATCGTAATCGTAATTCCGAGATTTCTACAGCGCCCAACGAAAGCCACGTCACGGGGACCAGCTTATTCACAGGCGCTCAGTCAAAACCAAATCGATAGGCAAAAAGGGGGCGGTTCCAGTTCAAGATCCAAAAGTCAGACGGAGAGATCTTTCCACGACCACTGATCCAGAAGAACCGAGTTTTCCCGGGGTTCAGAGGGAGGCAGTTGGACGACAACCAGCTGCAAAGCGTCTCCTTCAGGTACACAGTATGATGTGTGAAGCATTGTCTTCGCTACGGATGATAGCCTTTACAGCCAACCCATGGAGAATATGACATATATGTCTCAGAGTCATCAGCATACTGATGAGCTGTAACCCCGAAGAAGTAAGGATCGCATGCATATACGTATACATAGTATATGCTGTTCACATGCATATATGTATGTATATATAATAATAAGACAATTTACATAGCGCTCGCCGTAACACGACCGAGGTCGAAAAAGGGCGCTGTACATTATCAGTATCTATGTATACATATATATATGTATCTATGTATGTATGTATCTGAACATTTGTATAGGGCCTTAAAAGGACTCTCGAAAATATCGCATATATGTGTATAATATGTTTAGCAACTGAATAATTAGTAATAAACTATTAATTGATGTACATATACACATACAAATATAATGTATCCATATTGTACATATATATCCATATATGTATGAATATATGTATGTACATCCATACGAATATCCGTACATATATACATATTATGTATGTGTGTATGTGTGCATGTGTAGGTATATGTGTATATGCATATGTATATGTACATCAACTAATAGGTTATTACTAATTATTAATATGCTATACTATTTTCGGCGATTGCTACAGACGTCGAGGTGGGCGTGGCTGCAGAGGCAAATGGAGAGAACAAGGGAGACTTGGCAGTATGTTTGGCATCCATCTCACTGATGGCTCTGACTGGCGAAGATACCCATCTCCCGAAGCCCGGCTCATCCTTCTCATCTACAACATCAGCAGTCGACCGCAGCCTCCGCAACCCTTTCGGGCGGAAGAAGTCCTCTGCATCCTGGAACCGATCGTTTTCCACTCCTGCTTCAGCAGCTGCTGCTGCTGCTTTGGAGCCAGCTTCAGCTGCAACAACATCCATCAAGGCCGTCAAGAGGAAGATCTGTGAGAAGCTGCGGTTTCACAAACAGCAGCAGCAGCAGCGTCGAAGTCATCGTGAGCAGATGGAAGACGATCTCTTCCTGGCAGAACACTTCAACAAACATGTTCAACTACTCGACTGCCTCGAACATGAGGTACGCCTATACTTCCCTCTGCTTTCACATCTGATTTTAAAGGTAATTTTTAGCACTATGCGTATGAAAACAGATCGCATGCAGGTTGATTACTACACTCCAATCCCAAACACCACCCACCGTAGCCGCCAAGCTGTCTCTCTTGGCCTGGAACCGAACCCCTTTTGCCTATCGATTTGGTTTGACTGAGCGCCTGTGAATAAGCTGGTCCCCGTGACGTGGCTTTCGTTGGGCGCTGTAGAAATCTCGAGATTACGATTATGATTCGAATGTTTTCAATTAAATGCGTCGGAGCTTCTGTATGGGTTTATTTAACCCATGATATCAATCGACTGTCCAATATAAAATTCTTTAAGCAATCTAAGCGCGCTTAATTGAACGAACACAGCAAATAAATATTCACATTGTATATATGAATTAATCTTCTTGTTGGTTAAGTCTCTTGATTTCGTTCAGTCTGGTTCCCTTTGTGTTAAAAATAAACTCTATTTGTGCTGATATTTCGTTGATCATTAGTCATTTCAAACGGTTTTAAGGTTCCTTAGGCGACCCTGATGAGCTGGACTTCGGTCCCTTTCTGGGTCGACTGCCCTTTGTATCCCAGAAGTCTGTTTGTCTGTTTGGCTGCTGGATTTTACGATGTTTTCCATGGAAGCAATACGCGAAATTGAAATGGAAAAGAAATGACACTTTATATGTATGCATACACTGTCTATCTATGTATCTATCTATCTATCTGTTTGTCTGTCTGTCTGTCTATCTATCTACATGTACCTATCTATCTATCTTTTCTTTATTTCTTTATTATTCTGTATGTCTGTCTGTTTGTCTGACTATCTATCTATCCATCTTTCTATCTTTATTTCTGTCTGTTTGTCTATTTGTTTGCCGTTTGTCTCTTTTTTGCTTGGTTATCTGTCTACGTGTCATTCTTGAAGCGTGTAGAATTGAGTATACATATAGGTCTCTACGGACAATTTGATCACCACTATCTTACACATAATCAGACAGGCCTCTTTAAAAACAACGGCTGTCTACATGGTTTGGTATCTATGCATGTGCTTGTGTGCTTATGGGTGCCTGCATGCGTGCGTGTGCGTGCATATGCGTGCCTGCGCGTGGGTGTATGTGCGTGTTTTTCTGTGTGACTGTACAAAGAAAGCCAAGAAACATGTTGATTGTTTATCATTCTGAAGCATCGGATGATTCGAGGAAACACGTTTTATGTGCTCGAGACGTAAGCTGTGCCTTTGTGGTGCTTGAAAGACGCATGCAGAGCCTTCTATGTATGTGTATGTAGGCATATATGTATTTGTGAATGTCTGTATGCATGTATGTATGTATATATGCAGTCGATTACTCCCTGCATAAACAGAAGACACTTGTCTGCTTCTAACGGCGCTGCAGGCTACGGCGAAAGTCAATGAACACTTCTGGTAGTCGACCATTGGAGTGGGGTTTATGGGTTTACGATTATGGGCACCCACGGAAATTCGTGCAGAAGGGTAAAGCACGATCTCACGGCCTGACACGAGAATTGCTAAAACAAAGTATTCAAATCACTGAAACTGTTCTATGCGCAATCGCCGAGGTCTACCAGCTGAAGTGAAACGCAAATATGTTCCGATGTGAATTCTAGAAGGGGCAAATTCCCCATCTTGTCCCTACATGCGCTGGCACCCATGGGTGCGAATGGACGTGGGCAGTAGTGGGGATGCTCGTCCTATTTGTAGGCTACAGGGTGCAATTTGTAGAGGACGAAAGGGGGAACTGCTCCTCGTTGCTATCTTCCCACTGGGATTCATTTCTCAACACCTGTTCATAGACCTTTCCGCCCAGTGCTTCCAACCAATAACTGCATCCATGCACGTATAGGCTAATGAATGAACAAAGCGCCTATGTACGTTTCTATGAAGTTCTCAAAAGGCGCTATATAAATAGACAGACACATACGTTCCGTATTGGCAACATTTAACGATCCGACAGTCTCTGACACAAAGACACGATTAGCTACCAAAGTAGCTATGGATGCTAGCTGTCATTTACGTAGCGCCAGCGAGTGACGATTTGTTTTGAAAGCATTGTGTTGTATTAATCAAACACGCCTCCGCACACTGGCTATTTTCTACTGTTTTTATTGAATCGTAGGCCTATAGCTAACAAAGTTGACAGATTTGCAGTTTCGTTCAAAATTTAGTGATTGCACAAACAGATCTGGGCTTAACTCCCGGGAAATTGTGATTAAATCCCTGCGGAGATCCCGAGGGCAATCGCAAACAATCAATTGAAGCGAAAAGGTCCACAGAGGGAGAGAGAGAATTGTGGTTTATGGCTTTGGGATGGAAGACCACTGCGCAGAAGCGCAATGATGGGTAATGGACCCCGAGGGGTGATGGTCGCCTGAACCGGTGCATGAAGGGGGAAGCCCTCCTAAAAATCGCACCGTGCAAAGGTCCCAGATGTGCAGAAACATTGATCTCACCGCAAGGTGTCACTCTGACCGTATAGTTTCATGCACAAAAGCACTTAAGTTCGCCAGTAGGCGCCTACAGTTGAGGCAAACGAGTCACGTGCACGCACACGTACACACAAACATATACCTAAGTCAGTCTACATATTTTGTTTTTGTACATATACAACATGCATAAACACTGCTTATGTGTGTTCATATATAACACACCTAATTATATGTTACATATGTGTGTAGATATCTATATATGTAGTATATATACACATACTTATGTCTACACATATATAATATACATATACGTTACATAAATGTGTACATATATAGCATACATATATATTAAACCCATACATATGTCTGTATCTATATATATATATTATACATATACAATATACACGTGGGTGTGCATACATATATACATGTATATAAATCTACAGCGGTCTCCATGAATTCGTGCATCTTTAATGAGCGGTTAACATGCGCTGATGGCTGCCGAGGGAAATTGGTCTACAGCTGCGTCTGTTTGATGACATGATGGCTTCTTTAACTGCACAGCAGTTCTCTTCTCATTACGGCTTTCCGCTTGACTTTCATCCAACTCTTCAGTCTCGTTTTCAGCCCTTCTTCCTGAATCAGTCGCTTGCAGCAATTAGTGTCGAATGTCATTTATGCGGAAGAAGGAAGACTAGGGATTTGAAAAGGCAGATCGAACAGCAAGGAAGGCGTTTCAGGGAAGCGAACTCAGTGGTCGACGACAATTTAGGCACTTTGGAGAATTGGCACCCGTATACAGTACAAGTACAATTGAATTCGTTCGCTCGTTCGTTTTTCTCGTTCCTTCATTCGTTCTTCTTATATTTATTTATCTGTCTTTCTCTGTCTTTCTCTCTCTCTCTAAATTTATCTATCTATCTATCTATCTATCTATCTATCTATCTATCTATCTATCTATCTATCTATCTATCTATCTATCTATCTATCTATCTATCTATCTATCTATCTATCTATATCTATCTATCTATATATCTATATATCTATCTATCTGTCTCTGTCTCTCGTTCTCTATCTCTCTGTCGTTCTCTATCTCTCGTTTTCTCTCTCATTCTCTATCTTTCGTTCTCTCTCTCTTTCCCTCTCTCCCTTTCTCGTTCTCTATTCCTATTCTATCGATCTCTTTCTACTTTTTCTTGCTTGCTTGATTCCTTTCTTCCTACCCTATTAAACTGATAAGATAATGTTGCGTGCAACAGGACGATGAATCATCGGATTGGGCAACGATGAGGTCGTGGTTGGTCTGGTGTCTTCACAACAAACTGGGGGACATCGAAAGCAAGAGCAACACGGATGCTGAAGAGGAGGGGGAAGAGGAAGAAGAAGACATCGGCGAACCATCGACATCGTCGTCGTCATTCCGCATCGCTAGCAGCACCAGCAGAAAACCACGAAGCGCTGAGCATCATCAGCATCAGCTGCGGAGACAGCTCGCCCTTGATGATCGATCGCGAATCGTGTCTTCATCGCATGTCCTGCGAAGACAGGAAACTTCATTCGATGGCGCTTCGATCTGCACCCCACAGAGTTCCTTCGAGTCGTATGGATCCACTGGAACGGGCGGCGGATCATGAGACCTTGCGTACTGGAACATGATCTGCCGTGAAACAAGTGGTGGAACATGATCTACTTGAGTGGATCACGAGACGAGGCCATGCATCGTGGAACATGTTCCTCATTGAACAAGGTCCGGTTAACGGTCATTTAGTCATTTATCGAAGAGCACGCATAGACCTGTAGTCTCTTCTTCGCCCGTGCATTAGGTCTACTTCTCTGATAAATGCATGCACCGTGCACGTCGGATAATTCGGATAATAGACAAGTGACTGACATTTCCGCCCGGGCTTTGTTTATCTGTTGGACTAGCATCCTTTCCTAATGATCTATATACTGTATATATATAATATATATATATATATATATATAATATATATATATAGGCCTATACCAGTATAGTATGGAAATGTTTCTCTGTTTACATCCGTGTGTGTACAGTATGCATACACGCCCTATAAAGTGTAATTGCTGTGAAATGCATGGTATACGCCTATTACTGTGGATTTTATAGAAAAATATATGTATGTATGTATGTATGTATGTATGTACGTATGTATATAGGTATCTATGTATGTATATAGGTATCTATGTATGTATCTATGCATGTTTGTATGTATGCATGGATTTGTGTATGTATGTATATATCTATGTATCTATGCATGTTTGTAAGTATGCATGCATGCATGTATGTATGTATGCATTTGTGTATGTATGTATATATCTATGTATGTATCTACATATTTATGTGTACGTATATGCATGCATGTATGCATGTATGTATGTTGATATGTATTATGCTTTACATGCATATGTATGTGTGTTGCCTGTAGGTAGGTGCGTATGGTGGATTTTACCCGACTTATATATATATATATATATATATATATATATATATATATATATATATATATATATATATATATATATATATATATTATAGCACATTTAGATTATTAGAGTGCTAATCGTTATAGCATAAGCCTATAAGTATAGATTATAACGGGTAATATATAATATGTATATGTATGTATGCATGTATATTTTAAAGCATTTAGATCATAACAGTGCCAATGGCTTTGCTGACAGCGGCACTTTTAATGCATTGGCCTATAAATGCTTTTAACAATTATCTTTGTGTTCGTCTTGAGAGGCCGTAGCTACGGGTTTACTGCGCCTTTAAAATTTAGCGTAACGTACATACATGCATACGTACATAAATACTCACATACATACATACATACATACATACATACATACATACATACATACATACATACTAAATCCGGCATTACTCAACGCAACACAAAAACTGCGTCAGGAAGACCAGCCTGTATATATACATTCACAGACAAACATTTTTGAGACCAACATATTTTAATGACCAAATTCACTTAAATAGCTAGCAATCTTTAAAAAATAAATACAATTTAAGTGTCCGTGCAACGTTTAATGTCACCGAACAGCCATAGAACCAAAATTAGAGCCAACAGTCAATATTTGCAATGACATTAATGATAGTTTAGATGTGGTGTTGCATCAATTGGTCCAGTTTCCTGCATAGAACTCCGGTGTTATCTTGTGCATCCATACAGCTTTGATCCGGCTGATCAAATCTGCTTCAGAATTGGACTGCGGACAGAGAGACCTTCTGTTTCATCACTGTCCACACATTCTGAATTATGTTTAAATCAGGGCTGTTTCCAGGCCATAGAAAAATGCCTATATAAAACCCTTTAAGCTTATACGAAATCTCATATTGCAACCTGCGCCAAATAAATTGGTACGTGTATGACTGTGATCACATGAATATTACATGCCCTATAAAACCCTTCATACGAAATATCATATTTACAGGACTGCAAATGTCTGTTTTACCCGTAATCCTTCTGTACATATATATATATACATATATATACATGTATATGTGTATATGTTTATATATATTTATATATATTTATTTGTTTATATATATTTACATATATGGATATGTCTGATGAATCTAGGCCTATATATTGAAGTATTATAAGGTCATAAATATATGCACACACACACACACACACACACACACATATATATATATATATATATATATATATATATATATATATATATATATATATATGTCAGAACGCAACGATTCAGTCAGCTATTGTCATTCATTATCTTCAATGCAATATATAGACCACAGAGGAATTACGAATGCGTTGTCAAACGTCAAGTTGGAGAAACATCTACTGGTCAGGTTCTACGCGTGTGGGACAGACCACCAACGGAGACTTTTCCAATTGCTTCAGCAACAGGTTCTCCATCCCTATAAGTGGGGGGTGCCGCTTGCGCCCACAGGAAAGTTGTGGGAAGACAATTTTATGAAACGGAAAGAACTTCTTAACGTTTTTGTGTAAAATGGTCCACTGAGTTAACATGGAACTACATCTGGATTGGGCCAAAATTCTGTGCCCTATGCAACAGATGCGGTATACAGACAGACAGGCAGACAGATAGGCAGCTAGGCAGACAGACAGGATAAACCTATCCTGACTCCCCTTCTTCCTCTTATACCTCTTTCCGCTCCATTCCCAAAAATCACCCACCGTAGCTGCCACGCTGTCTCTCTGCCTGACTCTTAGATCTTGACCTGGAACCAAACCCTTGCCTATCGATTTTGTTTTGACAGAGCGCCTGTGATTAAGCTGGTCCCCGTGACGTGGCTTTCATTGGGTGCTGCAGATATCTCAGGATTGCGATTGCGACTGTATACAGACAGACAGACAGACAGACAGACAGACAGACATACAGACAGACAGACAGACAGACAGCGGGTATATCTGTCTTTGCATGTCTCTCTAAATAACTACGCATTAACTCATAGGAAATACAGAAATCTATTCCTGCAGCGAACCGTTGCCTGTGATGACTGCAATGAAGAGTTTATGGCTCTGTATTCTACCGCAGAACGACAGGACTGTACACTGAATGCAACATTTACTGCAAGGCCAAAAAAAGAACCGCAATCTGTTTCGGTAAAGGGCTAATCTTTCATCAGTCGCTTTAATTTCGGCCTTGCAGCGGCATTATTCATTTCCAGAATAATTATGGACATTTCAGATGAAAGCAGTTAATGTGACTGAACTTCGCAGGGGAATTGGGGTTATTGGGAAGGGATTAATACCAATGCAGAGCCGATATTTAATCTGGTTGGAAGCCGACTTTTCAAGCAGCGGCGTCTTTTTTCTTACATGAGATGGGAACATGTCCCACCCAATGTCTAAACTGAGGGACACGAGAGGGTTTTCCATGCATTGCATTGGTCTGGGGTTAATTACTTTTCCACCGATAGTGTAATGGTTAGAAATATTTTTAAAGAGAGTAAATTTATAACATACAATGTGAGAGAGAGAGAGAGAGAAGGAGAAAGAGAGAATGGGTAAGATAGAAAGAGAGAAGAGGAGGTGCAGAAGGAGAGTGTAAAACGACTGAGAGAGAGAGAAAGACAGAGAGAGTCAGAGAGAGACAGAGACAAAGAGACAGAGACAAAGACAGAAAAATAGACAGAGAGACAGCGAGAGACAGACAAAGACAGACAGATAGAATTAATAAATTGGTTTAACAATGTTAACGCAATTACTCATTATTCTGGCGAACATTCCATTCTCTCTCTCTCTCTCTCTCATTCCCTTCTCTGTCGCTCTCTCTCTCTCTCTCTCTCTATATATATATATATATGTGTGTGTGTGTGTGTGTGTGCGTGTGTGTGTGTGTGTGTCTGTATTTTATAAATGTACCCTCTTTACAGTTATTCAGTGGAAAAGTAATTGAGTAAGCCGAGACTGATGCATGGAAAACTCAAAAAAGTAATATATAGTTCACTGAAGAGAATTCGCTTCTTCTTTAGCGCCACCTATTGCCTAAATCGTGAATAATATTTTACACAAAAATTCTAACAGAAAGTGAGAATGGGAAGGACGTGACCCCACAGGGTTTTGGTGACGGATCGAGGCCACTGGACTTTTGGTACAGGGTGTCGACCTCTTCAAGTCCTCGGCAAATCCAACCCTGAGTATAATGGCCCACAGACCTTGAATTAATGGCCAGCATGCAGTAAGCGTATGACGCAACAGGGACGCTCGATCACTGTTTTCGTTGCTGAGTGTACATTTCTTTTCAAATATTGACAGCGGTAAATGCAATATATTATAGTTGACATTGAAATGTATATATGCATATAGGCTATAATTCCACGATGCGTTCCTAGGCATATATCCAATTATATATATACATACTGCAATATATATATATACTCAGTGTGTGTGTATATCATATCCGCAGCTGCACGGCGTGCTTGTAAACCTAAGTAGTCCGTAGATTTGCAGTCTTTGCTTTTTGCGTCGGTCATTCTCTGCCGCTGTCGTCGACGATAATATTGATTTATATGGCGCTGGTTCTCCTACAGTCAGACGTATAACGCTTAAGGATAGAAAAGGATATGGCATACGGTGGCCTAAATGGACCAAGGACCATGCACTACTCCATGCTACCGTGAGCATACAAAGGCCAACCTTGCTTAAATAAAGCCACCTACTGATGTCTGCTCAACCAATTGCTGCACTACATGCAATATCTTTGGTTCTCTCCGGAGTTACACCAGTTTAGGTCAATAGTTTTTTTAATTCCTGGGTCTAAACACAGCGTTTCGCTTGGCTCTTAGTTCTTGGTGTCATTTTACTGATGTCATAGACTTGACTTTGGATTGTTGAGAACATATATTGGTATATTATGTCTGTTGATAAGCGATGTTGCAATGTTACACATAAATGCAGGTGATTTTATTACAGAAGGAAATTGTCTCTTTTATGCCACCATACCACGTGTCAAGTCTCGTTTCTCCAGAGAAACCACTTTCCCTCTGAATACAGCAAAGCGACAAATGGCCAGCATTCGCTAATATGATTTGGCGGGTTACACTACGAATTGCCTACATCACATGACGCTTTGAGAACATTCCTAAAAGGTGCTGCATTTGGCCATATGCAGCTCCCGGTTCTCGGCTGAAGGTTGCGTAATAATCCGTCCACTCATCCGATTTCCATTGCTCGCTTTGACTACGCGTCAGACGGCCGCTTTCATTGGACCAATAATTGGCTCACACTGTGCCACTGGTGGCTACTAATGGCCAGTGGATATTATCGCCGTCAATTTCGCAGTGCTTGAAGTAGCCAAATACAGTCTGACTCTAAAAGATAGAAGTTACAAGTACATTAATGCGTTACTTTCACTTCATTTAGACATTTGGGGTGGGACATGTTCCCATCTCATGTTAGAAAAAAGACGCCGCTGCTTGAAAAGTCGGCCTCCAACCAGATTAAATATCGGCTCTGCATTGGTATTAATCCCTTCCCAATAACCCCAATTCCCCTGCGAAGTTCAGTCACATTAATTGCTTTCATCTGAAATGTCCATAATTATTCTGGAAATGAATAATGCCGCTGCAAGGCCGAAATTAAAGCGACTGATGAAAGCTTAGGTCTTTACCGAAACAGATTGCGGTTCTTTTTTTGGCCTTGCAGTAAATGTTGCATTCAGTGTACAGTCCTGTCGTTCTGCGGTAGAATACAGAGCCAAAAACTCTCCATTGCAGTACTCACAGGCAACGTTTCTGTTAAACA
This sequence comes from Norana najaformis, assembly GCA_964023275.1. Classification (NCBI taxonomy): domain Eukaryota; kingdom Metazoa; phylum Annelida; class Clitellata; order Crassiclitellata; family Hormogastridae; genus Norana; species Norana najaformis. Next base: position 5,995,737 of record OZ029919.1, read on the forward strand.
CTATAGGTTAAACACTATAGGTTAAACACTACAGGTTAAACACTATAGGTTACACAAATGCCCAGATTTATGCGTATTGTTGCGGGGTGGCACGTGTGGGCGGAGACCATAGAACTCTACCTTCAGGTGCCACCTGCAACAGATGTTATAGAGGAGTGTCCCTTGTCGGGCTGGAACTCCAGCCTATAAATAGGCGCGAGTGTGAGTTAAATTCAGTCCGACTTTTGAGTTGACCGTGTTGGTCGTTTTGCTGTGTTGGGGTACCGGACTCAGGAGATGTTATTTTGAGGTTGATCGTTTTGAAGATGTCGTTTTGAAGTTGATAGTTTTGCTGTTGATTCTGTCTCCCGCCGCGGATGACCTTTTCTTGTGAAGTTGACGTTGTGTTTTGTGGAGATTGTGATGTTCGCTGGACTGCTGTGGTCGTTATATGACAAGCCGGGAATTCCGAACACTACTCGCTGTAGCCGCCTGCCTGACTTCAGGATCTTGACCTGAAACTGAACCCTTCCTGCCTATCGATTTTGTTTTGACTGAGCGCCTGTGAATAAGCTGGCTCCCGCGACTTAGCTTTCGTTGGGCGCTACAGAAATCTCAAATTTACGATACGATAAGCTGGTCTCTCTGACGCGGCTTCTATGTGGCGCTGAGAAATATCGGAGATTTACATTACAGTACATTACGCACTTACACAACATTCACCGTTGAAAGGCCGACGCGCTTCACTGAGCAACTTCCTCAGACAAAGGTCAACGAGTTTCACGCTAGTCAACCACCTCATGAAATCCACGACGACAACAAGATAATTGATAACAGACATGGGTAAACATATTTAAGAGATTTTAATCTCTGGCTAGCACGATGGTCCGCACGCGTCTTTCCTTTTCCCTTGCTTGTAGGAGGATGTCAATGGTAAACGTGAGAGTTAGGGATAGGGTTTAGCGGCGTATTTCCCATTCCTACTGTATCTATCCTAACCCTAAGACTAACCCTAACTTTAACCCTAACCTTAGCCTTAACCCCAACCCTAACCCTAACCATTGACCTCATTATACTGGACATCCTCGTACCAGAGTGGGAATCGGAAAAACGCGGTCCGCACACGGAGACTTTAAATGGCGTGGCGCCCATTCAAAAGTACAGCGGAGGTGAAGGATCTCACCTGAGTAATTCGTTGAAAAGTGAGCTGGATCGGGGCCATACGGTCGTTATAGAAAACCGTGTACAGTTAGGCTACATTTGCTGCTGTCGTTGTAATGGACGACTCAGTGAGCGGTTGCAAAAGCTGACACTAGGTGTCGCCAGCATAAGTGGTCGCGCTTTTTGTCACTTCTTCGGGGTGCCACATGATTAGAAACAGGAGTCGATCCACGATGTGAAGTTGTTAGTAATTCAGTAATCTTTATTAGCGCTAGAAATACCCCACCCTTTGCAAGGCGCACAAATGAGGAAGAAGTACTTCTGGGGTGGTTATGTTAGGAATGGCAAGAAGCTACCCGTACGTCAACCCCAGCCTGCGGGAACGCCCTTCCTACACCGACCTTCCCTCAGAATCCGACACGTCACCCAACTTCCCGCGCCTCTGCTGCCCTCCAAGGGAATGCAATATATCTCCAATCCCTTCGCATTCGAATGCGGTTTCAAGACCTCACCGAGTCTTACACATATGAAAAACTGCGCACTTGAGAAGTTAAAAGGCGTTATATAAATATCCAGACAGGTCTACGTATAAACGCATGAACTCTTAAGGCTCGAGTGTGTTTAGCAGATCACAGGCCTAAACTGTAAACAGTTGTAAACTTCCCGTCCCCTGTCTCAAGCACTCGGCGCCCAAAAAGCTTGATGTTCACAGATCTTTGAACGAAAGGCATTGGCCTCAAATGTAAGAGTACTGTGCCAAAAAATCGCAAGGGAACCGGCCTGTTCAATATCGCATATCTGAACTATACGCAATATTGTCGCAATTTATCTTATCCATATAGTCTGATTTATAGTCGCAAATTATCTGATCCATCATACGAGCTTACCAACAGTTCACCTCTTTCAGTTTCTGCGCTGGTTTTTCACTCAAGACTGACAACATTTCTTTTCCATAAATCTTATCCTGATTCTTCCTTTTCTCCTTGTCTCTCTTCTCGCTTCTATTTCAAACCATCCACCGTAGCCATCCGACTGTCTGACTGCTTGACTCCTGGAACCAAACCCTTTTGCCTATCGATTTTGTTTTGACTGAGCGCCAGTGAATAAGCTGGTTCCCGCGACTTAGCTTTCGTTGGGCGCTGTAGAAATCTCGAGATTACGATTATGAATTTATTACAATACAACTGATTTTAACATCAGTCACGAACAAGCATCAACAAATGAGACTGACTGGCTCATACACATTGTAACTGCTGTCACAATTTAGATGTAAAACAACGCTATAAGCACCTATATACTGTAAACAATTCTGCTGCTAGTTTCATTGTAAACTACATATCATTCAGAAACCTCGCTAATCATAACTGTGCTCAAGATTTCTACAGCGCTCACTCAAAACTAAGTTCCAGCAACCAGCTTATTCACAGACGCCTAATAAGAAAAAAATCGATAGGCAGGCAAGGTCTGATTCGGTTCCAGGTCAATGTCCAAAAGGTAGGCAGGCAGGCAGTCAGATGGTTACGGTGGGCAGGGCTTAGAACTGGAGCAGCGAGATATAACAGAAGGAATTAGGATTGGATTTGTGGAAGGAGAATGTTTCCAGTTTTGAGTGAAAGACCGGCCATCAATTGTAGTGCTGGCGAGATCATTGGATGGGTCAGATAATCGTCTTAATTCTGGCGGAAGTTTATTCCAATGGCAACGAAGTGATTTCCAAATTTTAAGGGCGAGGTGACGGAAGGGCGGATGTGTTGGGGTGGAAGAGAAGCGGATTGAGCGGAATTGTTGGATGGTAAATAATTGACGCAAACAGGAGGTCCGATGGATTGAAGGGTGCTGTATGTAATTGATCGATAGGACTCTGTCCTCTTTTATCGGGTATTCTAAGCCAGTGAAGTGAACAGAAATGATGTAATGATGCTTGAGGGTTTTGGTGGCAATACAGGCAAAGGCACTGGTCTTCTATGCCAGTACATTTCTGGTGTGTAAGTTGCGGTTAAAATACAGAAATCTCCCAACAGTAAACTGACTACAACATAACATCACCCCATCTAATTAGAGCAAACAATCAGATAAAAACTAATTACTGTTTACAGTACACTGTATACAATACAATTTTAATTTGATAGTGCCCTCTTTACAAAGTTCAGAAGTGCACATTCAAGCCGGGCAACAGGAAACATTACGAACCAGAAACAGACTGGAAGATGCAAGTTTTAAGTTTAGAACGAAAGCAAGAGAGTGGCAAATAAGACGAGAAAGTTCCAGAAGGAGGGACCTGCAACTGTAAATGAACGCTGGCCAAAGCCAAGTCACCCACCAGGAACTACATACATTCCAGCAGATGCTAATCGAAGAGAGAATCGGCCTTTAACAGAGCTATAGGGTGTAACCACAGCTGATAAGTAGGCTGGCAGATGACTTGTACGCTCTCTGTACATGAAGAGGACACATTCAGATACAAGAAAGCAGTGAAGAGAACAATGAGCAGGTGAGATATGGTTTCGGTAAGAAAGTCCAAGACACGGTCATGCAGCGTGGTGCAGAAGTCCAGTTAGAGGAAGCAGTGTGCAGTCAGGAAGACCACAGAGTATAGAGTTGCAGTAGCTGAGTCTTGTATACAACACACTTTATTACAATGCACTTCATTAAAATGGTGCAGGAGTCCAGTTGGAGGAAGCAGTGTGCAGTCAGGAAGACCACCAAGTACAGAGTTGCAGTAGCTGAGTCTTGTATACAACACACTATTATGATGCACTTCACTAAAACGCAAATTCTGAGATAATGACCCAGATTCACTTTTGCTACAGAAACCCACAATCAAAACACAACACAGGCACTTGACAAGGTTCCAAAACAAAGCACTCTGAGGGGGTTTCAGTGTATTTGCTAAACAGTAACCAAACAGTAACCAAAACGAAACACTAGAGTTTTTTAGCATCCAACAAATGAAGTCAAGACAAATAAATTTAAAATTCACTTATGGTACTTCCTGAGTACTTTCCTTACAGTCACATTCTTTGGATCACAGTGTCATTCTGCATCTCCTTCCCTCTCTCTCTCTCCCCCCCTCCCTCTCTCTCTATCTCTATCCGTCTGTTCGTGGGTGGAGTGCAGTCTTCCACAACCACACCCAAAGTGTTTTGGGATATGTCTCTCAAATGTTATAAGGAGATCCCAGTATATATATATATATATACACACATTATATATATAATATATATATACACACCAGTACATGCATACAAATGTTATATATACATATATAAATATATATGATAAATAAGATACATCTACAAGCATATATGCACATAAATGGTGCGTGTGCGTGTGTGGTTTGTTAGCTTGACTGCATTTGTTAGGTCTGCCACTGATCATGATGGCGCTTGGTTAAATTTGTGGTACGATGGCCGATTGGTAGGGCGCTTGCCTGGAGTGCTTAAGTTCAAATCTTCCCTGAGACAACCACTGTGTACGGACCACGAGTAAATCCTTAGCACACCGCAGCATGGCATCAATGGCTGAGGCACTGTACAACAGATTAGACAGCTTTCAAACAGAGAGGCTGCCTGAAAGAGAGGTTGTCTTTTTAACAGTTTCTAAAGGATAAAAGAGTAATGCAAAATGACAACAAAGATAAAAAAGCAGCTTCTTAGAACTGCATTCAATCCAAGTCTTTGACATCAAACACTTTCCAATTATGAGAAAACATTTCATTTCTTTAAAATTATTTTCCACCTGCTTTAATAGGCAGTTTCTAAAGCATAAAAAGTAATGCAACATGACAACAAAGATAAAAAAGCAGCTTCTTAGAACCACATTCAATCCAAGTCTTTGACATCAGACATTTTCCCATTGTGAGAAAATACTTCATTTCTTTAAAATTACTTTCCATCTGCTTCCATAGGCTGCAAACAACCTTCCTAAAAACAACATCATCCAAACTTTCAAATTCCAAAACACACGTATGTGTCAATACAGCAACAGTTTTCCATATAAAAATGCTTTCTTCATTCACTTAAGACGTATCAAGGCGAATCATTCGTAGTTTGAAGTTGTCTGCCAATATGCAAGCAGCATCATTCGATGCACCGCAGTAATGAGATGAGGAGAATACTGTCAGAAGATGACCTCCCTGCTGAACCTACAAGAAGCCGCAACACTTTCAAAACAAGCCACTTAGTTTTTGCTTAAACTGAATCTCGTAAAAGGTGGTTTTTGCTTAAAATGAATCTTGTAAGTCAGTGTAACCTAAAATAGTATGGATAATTGGCAATAATTAATCAATAAGATCAGGCAATCACCCATTTAATCAATCAGAAACTCCTTTTAAGGATTGGCTAAGAAGACATGATGTCCCACAACCCTGTAGCTCCTAAACATCTTTCCATCTGTTTTAATTTTTACTTTTCAGTAGCTTATAAAGGTTAAGGTGAAATACTTGTTTTGCAAGCTTCTGTAGAAACTGCTCAGCTGAGAAGCATGTGTTGAAGAGAAGGATCTTCACCTGGGGTCCAACACCACCATACCAACACCATGACAGGACACCTCTTCAACTCCCAAACTTGTACTGGTACTTCATTTACCATCCACATGGAAGGCTACTTCATTTACCATCCACACGGAAGGCTGAGTGTGTACTTTCGCAGTTGTACCAATGAATTTTTAAGAATTTTAATTGCCTTGAGAGAAGCGAGTGTCAGTAACACATAGGCAAGTGAAAACTGTGAGATTTAACAAGGCTACCTTAAACCTTGCAACACACTTAAACACACTGGCAACTGAAAGGCTACCTTAAACCTTGCAACACACTTAAACACACTGGCAACTGAAAGGCTACCTTAAACCTTGCAACACACTTAAACACACTGGCAACTGAAAGGCTACCTTAAACCTTGCAACACACTTAAACACACTGGCAACTGAAAGGCTACCTTAAACCTTGCAACACACTTAAACACACTGGCAACTGAAAGGCTACCTTAAACCTTGCAACACACTTAAACACACTGGCAACTGAAAGGCTACCTTAAACCTTGCAACACACTTAAACACACTGGCAACTGAAAGGCTACCTTAAACCTTGCAACACACTTAAACACACTGGCAACTGAAAGGCTACCTTAAACCTTGCAACACACTTAAACACACTGGCAACTGAAAGGCTACCTTAAACCTTGCAACACACTTAAACACACTGGCAACTGAAAGGCTACCTTAAACCTTGCAACACACTTAAACACACTGGCAACTGAAAGGCTACCTTAAACCTTGCAACACACTTAAACACACTGGCAACTGAAAGGCTACCTTAAACCTTGCAATACACTTAAACACACTGGCAACTGAAAGGCTACCTTAAACCTTGCAACACACTTAAACACACTGGCAACTGAAAGGCTACCTTAAACCTTGCAACACACTTAAACACACTGGCAACTGAAAGGCTACCTTAAACCTTGCAACACACTTAAACACACTGGCAACTGAAAGGCTACCTTAAACCTTGCAACACACTTAAACACACTGGCAACTGAAAGGCTACCTTAAACCTTGCAACACACTTAAACACACTGGCAACTGAAAGGCTACCTTAAACCTTGCAACACACTTAAACACACTGGCAACTGAAAGGCTACCTTAAACCTTGCAACACACTTAAACACACTGGCAACTGAAAGGCTACCTTAAACCCGACATGCTGCACTTCATGTGCTCGAACGACATGACTAAGTTTGTTCCTTTTGAGGAATTCCATCAGAGCATTACAGCTGAAGAAGTTGGCTGTTCCTCTTCGGCTGTTAAAAATGAATCCGCCATTGCTCTCAAGGTCCTTTTTCATCTCTTCCGTTTGATTCTCGGAGCTGAAATGCATAACAAAAGCCATTACTAACTGCATCTACTGCTGGCCCTTGAAACGTTCCACTATGCTGAACCACTCTATCTCACTAGTCTTACAACATTTGTTAACATGCTGTATGTCCATTGACTGAGTGAGGAATTGTAGGAGGAATCACAGGCGTGGGTGGGTCACAGCGATCAGGCAATAAAAGTAAGACAATACAAATAGGTCTTAAAGTACTTTCCAAATGTGCAAATGTTCAACAAAATGTTCTGTTCCACTGGAGACAGTCCTGACACGGCTGCCGGTTGGTTCCTCGTGAAATGCACAGTGTGCTGATTGAAGCCTTCCCCGAGATGGTTACTATGTAGGGACCTTGAGCAAGTTTTTCACACACAATCTATTTCTTCAATGTCTGAGAACAATTTAAAATTTCGACAAGTAACTCTAATAGAATTCTTTGTATCGTTCAGCGTAAAATCAAACCTCAGTGGATCACTCCACATCACATCCCACGCCAAGCCACTCTCTTTCTCTGGGTCCTTCAGCGGCACTGGAATGTCATTTATACAACCAATGTATCCGCCTCCATAGTCCGGAGATGGAATGCCTCCGTGAACACAGAACACCTGGAAGCAGTTACAAAACTAACAGCACAAACCATCCACAAATAAATACTACACATATAACAGAATAATCTAGACAAATTTACTGTGAGTGGTGATGTAATAAATGCACAGTTATTTTACTAACAGACATCCACAGTTTGGCTCACAGACTGGAATCAAAGAAGCCATTAGAACATTTTTAGTGTTGGCTTCAGATGCCTTTTGGTTCATAGGGGCCATTAACAAATTACACTAATTTTACTTTCCATGACAGCTGCTGTTGAATTTATTGTCTTGAAAACTGTTGAATTTACTGTCTTGAAAAGATCTTCGCAGTTCTGGTACCTTATCATCGACTGTAGCGGCAATCGGCATGCAGTCAAAACACTGGTTGACAGCTTCCCAGATCTGATCTCCCAGAACTTCTCCAAACTTGTTGTAGCACTCCCTGACAGAACAGTCAAAACAGATGCCTAATATTTTTGACAGGTTCCTAAAAGATATCACATACCTAAATATCCAAGGAGACAGAGATACACTCACATAGATACATACACATGCATGCAGATACAGACATATATGATGTTGTGCCTGACTCATATTTTGTAGGCCTACAACTAGGCCTAGTTTTAAGTATTTGGAGGCCTACAAAACATACAATCTCCATAACATACAAACATACAATAAAATACAATCTCTACTTAAGTTGCACTTTTTAGCCCTGTTTCTGGGTTCAAATAAGCATTAAAGACATAGATGTAAAGACATCATATAGATGCAGAGAATAAACTGTAGGAAAGCTGGTAAGAAAATATGCCCTACATTCAACAGTGATAAGCAAAAAAACTGCCAAAACCTCTGCTGAAATTCTGAGGAGTGTGGTTACACAGTTATTAATACCATCATCATCATTATTATTACTACGCACGCAAAATCAGCAAATATGAATCTGAGGTGCGAAGCAATTGCAAGAACGACTTGTCCAAGGTGCCTACACAGTAACTAGGGAAGGGCTCGAACCCATGTTCTCTCATTACAAGCCGAGCACTCTATCCAATCGGCCCAAATCTTTAAACAAATTCCAATCCTAAAAGACTAAGAGACTCTTACGTCTGGAAGTTGAACATCTTCTGGATAGATCGAACTTCGTGATTACCTCTCAAAAGGTAGAACTTAGAGGGTGCTAAAAGCTTGTGTGCAAACAGATAGGCAACAGTCTGAAGAACAAAAACAATAAAACAAAGATGTCTAAATAAAGACATCAGAGAAAAACAACACTCACAATTAATTCAAACTGACATCAAAAATCAATAAAAACCAAATTCTCAAAATAATGCCAACCAATTATCCGTTTTTGGAGGTTATTGTCATTCAGCCCATGAATGTTTACTGGGCATGTGAACTAATCGGACATTTTCCTGAACTCAAATATCATATACTTCATGCAAACAGTTCCTTTCAAAAGTACTTGAGACACTATATATATATATATATATATATATATATATATATATATATATATATATATATATATATATATATATATATATATATATATATATATATATATATATATATATATATATATATATATATATATATATATATATATATATATATATATATAATATGCATGCACATAAATTCCTTATCACAGCATGTGATGTTAAAATAAGAGATCACGACATCCCTATAACATGCAAACGTTATTGCTTACCCCAATATCTTGACTTCCAATTTTTTTGCAGATTTATTTGATTTCTCCAACGAATTAAGATTTTGACTATGATTTCACTTGAATCGACCACTGATTGATGCTTTATGCATCATGAATATGGCACTACAATCATCAACCAGTGGAGCATTCTCTAAAACACCTAATCTTTTTTCCCTACCCAGATCACACGTACCTCGACTCCATACTGCCCACGATCCACGTAGTCTCCCAGGAAAAGGAAATTTGCTGGCATCAGCAGTGGCCCCATTCGCCAAAGTGCTTTCTCAAAACTAACAAGATCATGAAAATTCCCATGAAGATCACCTAAAAACCAATTATGGAGTGCTCATAACAGCGAAGCAGCAAAAGATCTCTCTGGTAAGTCTAGTATTATTAAACAGATGTTACATAAAACAGTGCCTAGTGGTTTGTGCCTTGTGAATTTGACACTGGTATGACAGATGTTACTAATTAATTAATAATAATTAAGACAACCAAGATCACTGGGCCCAAACCTTGCCATTAGTGGCACTATGCAAACCCTCTACAAGCTCAAAGTATGTGTCTGATTCATATCTCACAAGAACTAAATTCACTACAAATTTCAATTCCCTTACACACTACACCTTGAAGACATCAGCCCAAAGGCAAGCAGAACATTACAAATAAATTCACCCCAGTTATCACTTAAAGAAACTGATCAGAAATGGCACTTTCTATCTAAATGGCTGATTGAATGTATGCATCAGAACATTACTATGTGAGATTTAAAAGATTTACAAACGAAGAAACCAGTCTGGTCTGTAACTGCAAAGCCCCTATGCAATTAGTTATAGAAGTCATACAGCCTTCATTGTTACGCTCTAGACTATTTTTCTCTGCTCTGCACAACTGTTGCCACAACCCAGACACTTGCAAGACTACCATACTCATACTAAGAAATCTTGAGATTACGATTTCAAGTTTCTTAAAGAATTTTCTCAAGGGGTTTTCCTAATCCTACATGCTGGTAAATCAATGCAACGGTTAAATGTTCAGAATGCTAACGAAACCTAGTATGTAGGTTGGAGAAGTCAGACGCAACAAACGCGGCTCTTTCCTGAGGATAACTTCAACCTGATGACATAGAGAGAGCAGACAGCGTGCAAGAGCCGACTTGTCAACCTTGCCCCAGTCAAAGGCCTCCTAAAAAAGATGAAACATCAAAGTTAATCACCAACTCACACAGATCCATTTTGTCAGTGCCTCTTTGTATGGTCATCAAAAGGGGCTATTAGCCAGATACATACATACATACACACATACATACATACATACATAATTGATCTCTATATACATGTAACTACATGTATTATTATTATTATTATTAAACAGGTAGTAATATTGTGCTAATTTATGAATTCACCTCAAAAGCGCAGGCAGCTGGAAATAAATACGTCTTCAACTGTTTCCAAAATGACAGTAATGTAATATAGTGACAAACATAGTAATGCAATGTACCTATCGATTTATATTGCGCCTTTTAAGTAACCTTTGAAGGTGCTATCCACCAGCCTAAACGATGCTGGAGTTGATTACAACTAATTACATTCACTAGCTGTAAAACTCTGCTCCTAATATTGTTAAAATATTGGGACCAACTCAGTTATAACTCAAATAAAAGCAGATATTGTCTCCTTTGATGTTCTGCAAACAGAAACTAGGCATAATATCACCTTTGAATTTTTTTCATTTGATCCTTTAATTGTTCGCTCAAAGTACCTCAGACCTGTCAACATTTCGTTGGGATGTGAATTCTGCAACAGTCAACATCAAAACCAATAGGCTGATTAAAACAAATCAACAGTTTTCATTGGGTGCTGTAGAAATTTCAAGCTTATGAATATAATTACGATCACAGATGAAGGAAAAATCCCTTCAAAAGACGGAAGTATTGAAGCAATCATATTCACATTCAAATATTCTTTTTGCTCAAAAAATTTTTAATACTTTTTTCAAGCAGTGATGAACTGACCTGATTAAACGCATCAACTGAGGAAGTGCGATCCAACCTACATCTGTCGTCTTCCACATAAGCATAAGCGCTCTTGCAGATAGCTGATGTACCTTTTCAGAAATAAATTTACCAGCTCTTAAAATTATGAAACTTGTCATTTAAAAACTGTAAGAAGTTGCTAAAATTCACCTAAACAGTATAACAACAGAGGTTCAAGCCTCTCTTAAGACAGTAACTGTGTAAGTTACTTTCTAAGGAACTCCTTCACATACAGTTGCTTAGCACCACTGATTGATGCATAGGCATTAGGCTATAGTGAGAAGTGCCTCTGACAGATGCTTAAAAGGTGCCGTATAAAATATATATATATATATATATATATATATATATATATATATATATATATATGCACACACATATACACAGTGTGTATAAACCTACCGATTTATGTAGCGCCAATTTCACAATGCACAAGGCATCAATTGACGATCCCTTCAAGTTTTTAAAGTCAAAAATCATAATTGCCCAGTGTCCAAATTAAAGATAACCAAATAAATGATGATTTTTCAACTTCTAACCTAGAACACAAAACTGAAGGAGCAAGACTATTTGATCCGCCATTAAGTAAAATTCATCAACGAAAGGAAGACACTTACCAGAGAGGTCCCAAATAGCCATGACATCTGTCAGTGTGCCAGTCCTGCGAACTTTAACTGTATGGGTTGCCAGTTCGTAGCAAGGAGGCATCAAGTCCAAGCCACTTCCATTTTCGTTACCATCAACAGAATCGGCTAAATCAAGAATCAATAACATCAGCTTTGAATGACTTTTTGCAATTCCAACATTTCTAACTTAGACTTTTCTTTAAAGTCATCAAGAAGCTCATTCTAAAAAGGCTTTAAGGAATTATGTCAAATTCTATGAACAGCTAATGCTTATAACAATAAAAAAAACTATAAAAAATAATAATAAGCCATTCCACCAGAAGTTATTAAGGGGCTCCAGACTATTTTTTTCTCTTGCAGGATTACACTTACCTATGGTAAATATAAAAAAATCAGGACTTGTTCTCCAAAGTCCATGGCGTGATTTTCCATCCTTTTCTTTGTACTCCTAAATTGACATTTTAAAACCCTAGGAGATAATAGAGATAATCTCTGGAGATAATCTCACAACTTCAAATGTTTCACTTGCCACTTTTGCTCGGTGCTAAGACGTGGTTGTTAGACGTGTTACGAAGACTGTCAGCTTTGAATCGCTTTCTTTTGTGCTTGATTTTCTTCTCATCTGGCCTAACACAAGGAGAAATGATACCATAGCCAAATCATCAGTGCATCAAGTGAAACATCATATCAGCATTTCAATACAAATGCAACTGCGTCACACAAGCATCCTAAAGATCATCCTTGTGTAGGCCGCAGACCATTCTTTTGCTGTTACACAGTGTTTTAGTGGGATATCAACTAATAAGCATTCGGGTTTGAATCCTGCTGTTTCACGTGCAATTGACACTCATCATATCACATAACTCATATTAACAGGCAGTGACATAGCCATCGCTGGCTAATTTCAAGTTAGCCAGCGATGACTATTCTCACGTTAGCACTCTGGCCAAATGAATGATTCAACAATAAAAGAACTATGCCTCTAAGGCATACTTTCTACAGAGGTTAATAATGAGCAAATACCTCACTTTATCCTTTGCAATTACTTTGTTGCAATTCTCAGCATGCACATAGAAATATTAATGGCAAATCCAGAACTAAATATCTAAAAGAAGTTGAAATATTTTCACATAGCCATCTAATGTAACCGTCTTCTTCCCGGTAAACATCAACCTCTTCTCTTATAGTAATCTGACGAGACCCTATTTCATCTCTGCGAATGCCATGATGAACCTTGTAAAACCAATATTCTCATGAAAACTGGAAAACTGTTGTGATAAATGGATGTAATAGATTTTGGAAGTACTAGATATTGCAAACATCAAAATGATTTAGGCATAATGCAGCATATATGAAGTCACTGTACTCCTGACACACAACTTCTCATTTCTCTACAGCCCTTATTTTACCAGTGGTTGAAGACCATTTCAACTCATCGGTCCTGTGTTGTCAGGCCAGAAGCAAAGCTGAACAGTTTTCTTTAAGAGGAGCTACATAAATGTTCACTAACAATTACAGTTATGATTACAGGAAGACTTACAAAATCCAGCCCAAAGGCAATACATTTACACTAAACTATTTCCATTTGGACTTAGGGATTTGTCCATTTCCAGCTCATAGGCCAAGAAAAGGAGATGAGCGCCTCCCCAATGTCTCACTTGTGGGATATAGGATACCTTACTTTATTTCCACTCAGGCAAGAAGGAAGAACTGAACTGCAATGAATTGCAAAACTGATAAAATTTTTAAACCACAAAGAGTGAGTCTTCAATCTGCTAACAGTATTTTTCGTTTCAGATTGTAAAGACAAGACTGTGGCAGCCGTAAGAGGAGTGAAGTGCCACGAAACTTGAGTTGGCCAACGGCTGTAAGAAAATCACTCAACGGCAGACTGTCTTTCACTTCATTACCAAACAGCCTGCAAAAAACAACAATCCAGAGACACAATGCAACCTTAAAAAGTCAAGATAAAATCAACACAAGAAGCAAAAACAAACAATCAGGGAACAAGAACTTGTAAACCGATGTTCGATCAGCTACTGTTTAATAAAGAATATACTTACTTACTTAATTTCTTAACTAACTACTTTGCACTATTCATGGTCCCAGTACATAAACCCAACTTCTGGCTAATTAGTTATTAAAATTACTGAACTAAAGATGAGGTTACTTTGCACTGTTCACAGTATCTTCTTGCACAGCTTCTTCGTCCAGTGGCAGCTGCTTAAGTCTTCTTATATCCAAAACCATATTCCTACAATAAAAAAATTAATCCATCTACTGCATATCTCCATAAAATGTTTTATTTAATCATCCATCATCACTATCTTGTAAATGTCATTTTGAGATCGAATGAAGAACTATATTTAGCAGTTGGTTTTCAAAGTGGGTTTCTGCTAGATTACCAGAGAATTCCTAAGTGGAATAATGAAAACAGACCTAAAGAAAAGAATGGGAATGCAGAAGAGGAAAGTCTAAGAACATTTAAAATGTAGGTCTGGAGGAATTTTATGAAAATTAGGCAAACAGAACACTAGGCAAAAGAAAGTACTGGACGAATGTTTTGTGGAAACTCACTCCTGAAAACACTAACACAAGAAGGAAGACGATGATGAGGAGAAGGAGCTGGTTTATTTAGTTATACTGAAAACAGTAAGTGCTTATAGAAACTATTGAAAACCTGAATTCCTGCGGTTGTAGCAGGCCGTCTGAGTTGGCATCATAATATCTAAACATGTAACGGCATCTGATCTCGGCTGGATTTCCTCCATGCTGCGTATGAGGCTCCATGGCCGCTATGCCGACCAGATAGTCATGAAAGATCAGAGCATGTGACTTCTGAACATCAAAGGACCTACAGCAAAACACTGTAATCGTAATCATAATCAGGAGATTTTTTCAGCACCCAAAAAACTCAGGGAAATCAGCTTATTCACAGTCACATAGTCAAAAATTAAATCAGTGATGCTGGTCAATTACAAGAACACAGCATCTGACAACAGAACCTTGCACTTTCCTTTGCCTTTGTTCATAAGTGCTTGAAAAGCAATCTGTTTGAAATTGATTTTTGTGCTAGTTGTGTCTCGGAGTTTCTCTATACAGTTTTTCAAGATTACAAGATTACGATTACAAACACAGGATCCAACACTTTGATCACCCATAACTAAATTGGTCAAAATCCACAGCTACGATCATTTGTGACAAACCAGTCATCATTTGGCAAAAACGCAGACATGTTGTTGCTTAAATATTCTAAAGAACTACCAGGAAAATCACCATCAGTACAGTGTAAGTAAAATTTCTATCAAGATCAGCAGGCCCACACTGAGACAAAGAGTCAGCCTTTGTGAGGCTCTTAAACGGAACTACATAAATAGCCAGATACATACATACTAAGGAGATTACCCTGTTAAACAGATAAACTTACATTCATGCAGCACAAGTCAAGCAGAATCAAGACATTAACCAAGGATACCTAAACACGTGAGGACATCGGTCAGATGCGAGGCCCTTTTTGCTCATAAGTCCACAAAACGTCTGTAACGTCATAACTTCGCTGGGTCGACAGTGTTCAACAAATTCACTGTACAACATTTTTTGAACTACAACAAGCAAAAGAGAACTTCAAGTGGTTTTAAACTCTAGTCATCTGCCAGTATAAGCTGATCAGCTTATTTTAACCATTATAACATTTAAGTTTTACTATTCCACTCCTGAATAAAATGCTGTAGCGCTTTAATATCCTGCAATCCAGAGGTAAATGCCTCAAGTGACTACAGACGATAGGCGGATTATGACTATTCACATGTAGTGAAATGCCACAAAAAAGCATGTGTTAATGCATTCACATTTCTAAAATTTCTCGACTTACACGTTGAGTTTACACAATAGGCAAGAACGTTTCGTGGTCTAATTTGTAAACTGTGTACAAGTTGGCCTGTAATTCGTGCTAAACAACCAGCCATGAACGGAGACAGCTAATAGACGTTAACATAATAACATTATGTTATTAACATAATAACATTAAGTTATTAACATAATAACATTAACAGGTAATTTCAGAAGTCAACACTGAAGTAGTCCCCAGCAAGAACTCAAACATTAACAACCTTGCTTATCAAACTTTGCTGCTTTAACAAGCTGCTCAACAGGCGACACTGATGTAGAGTCTTTTGTGATGTCCATCAATTCAAGCTTGCTTTGACTCAACAAAGTCGATACATCTCTGCTGCTGCTGCCATCTGTAAAGAACAAATGGAGCTTCAGACATCAATCACACACATTAAATGGTAAAAAATCATGAATAAATTATTAGGTCTCATGCATCTGACCAATCTAATGTAAAAACACTCACAAATAAATTAATTATTAGGTCTCATGCATCTGACCAATTTAATGTAACAATAATAACAAACAAATTATTAGGTCTCATGCATCTGACCAATCTAACATAACAGTCTTCCATTACACATACATACTCAGCTCAGCATGCCCTTACAGTATGTCTTAATTATATATACATGAGATGAGCAGCAGTCCCTTAAGCTAACTCCAAGAGGCAACCATGTGTATGAAGTATTAGCAACTTCATTTTTCCTAGCCTTGGCACATGAGGGTGTATGGCAGTCTATTCCCTTGCCATCTAATCTTCCAACCGACAATGTATAGAGTCATGTTAGTTTGAGTTGAGCTTGTTAAGGGGTGCAAGTGGAGGAGAAATATCTAAACATTTCTTTGTCCTGGTGGCGATTTGAACCCTTGACCTCTGAGTTGACAGTCCAGAATGCTAACCACTGCTCACAGCTTTAAAAACAGCACTCTGAAAGCGCTATATAAATTTCCAGGTAAATTCATATATAAATACAGAGCTACTGGCAAGTTTCTCTTTGCAGTCACCACATGCCAGTAACAATTCACAACTGCAGATAATTATACCCTTTAGGAAAACAATTTCCAGGATAGTTCTTCTCGTACAGCAAAAATAGTGTTCATTCAATTTTTCTACAGTTTTTAAAGACATTTTTTACCTCAAAGAAATCTTTGCGAAATTAAAACAAACACAATCACACAATCTTGCAAGTACAAATTCGAGCTAGCTATAGTCTGAAGACTGACGAATTGTACCCAGCTGTAGTCTGAAGACTGAAGCATGCAATTTATCTAGGAACAAAAAGCTTGAGCATTGTAGAACAGAGAGTAGTAATTCATACTGTTAGCCTTTGCCTCTTCCACAAAGTCAATAACCTCCGTTCCCAACAAGCCATCTTCTTCAAACAACAGAGATTTCAGACTTTCCAAAGTAAACCACTTCCTTGTGGCAGTCTACGAAAACATTTCACACAATACAGACATGATTCCTAACAAAAACAAAATAAATAAATATGCATATATGCATATATGAAAACTGAGTGAATGAATCAAAAATAAAGCAATGAATGAAATATTCAGTGAATAATGAAGTAACAAAATTCAGAATTTAAAGTTTAATTGAGAAAGTGACCAATGTAAAAAGGCAATACACAGCACCCTCACTGTAATACACGTTGATTTAATGTGAATTTGGGTGTAATACAATACAAGTATAATTTAATAATGCCCTCCTTACAAAGTTCAGAAGTGCGCACAGTCAAAAGTGTATAACACATTCATGGCCATAGATCCCAAATACATCTATGCATCCATATGTGATCCGTGAAAGAAAACTCAAATATTGCCTAAATAGTAATGCCTGTCCTCACAGAAGTGCTGATCTTTCTTTTCTCATTGTTTGCCAAGCTGATAGTGGGTCAAACTCTCGCACAGCATACCAAAATAAATGCTATAAAGCATTGATGTCATATTTCTGTAAGACTGGTACGGAACTCTTGAATCAAAGTAAAGTACATCCCGTGTTCTAGCTTGGGTGTGGTGTATCAGCAAATTAAAAGATTGTAAAATGAAATTGCAATAGAAGAACAAGAATTAAGAAGAAGTAAAAAAATTAACCTCTGAAACTGAACCAACTTTGACAGGCTCCGCAAGAAATACGACATGACTGTATGATTTATCTTCAAGAACACTGTCGTAGTGTGTTCTTATGACATTCTTCAGACTAATTTCATTTTCTGTAACCTAAATTCAGAGACATAAGAAAACCCAATCACTTAACACCTAATTTCAGACACAAAAGAAAACCCAATCAGTTAACTGTGAATCAAATGTTATAAAATGATCGAAAAAAAGGTGAACAAAAAGAACAACATATTTTTCACAAAGGAATACTCCTTGTTAAACATGAATAATTGCTTGAACCTTTATATTTCAAAGTTCTATCCAATTTAAGTTCAGTTTCCTGGGCCATGATTCAAGCCCTTTGTAAGCCCACAAAGTATGATCTGCTTTTTGCATGCTCACAAATATTCAAACTTCAGCAAAATGCTTTCCCTTGTTCAACTAGTTTATTATTGAATAAGTTTCATTTCAAATATGAGCTTCTATCATCATGCAAACAATTTGTTTACACTAATAATGATGACAAGGTCAGGCAAAGAATTAGAATACGGCAGAGATTTCTTACTTATAAATTTCTCACCAAATTTGAACAACTTCCTGCACTAGGGTAAAGTTAGGTAAGTAGGATCAAACCACCCACAGAACTGATGAAAAGTCTTATAAATGCAAAAATGTAAGTCAGGTTGTAACATATTTGCAGCAGAGCTAGTTTTAGTGCTCAATTACTTGGTCCTAAAGTCAAGATGTCTTGGCCAAAAACATGTAGTACCTAAGCCATATTTTATGCAATGAACTGAAATAATATTTCATCCACAATGACTTACCTCTTTGCCATATCTTTCAGCTGCAAGTGTAATTGGTTCACAGCTATCAACAATACCACCAGGCATCCACCATCCCCGATCTTTTACGAGAGTTAGCAAGTATCTAGAACAGCAGTCCTCACTCTCCTCTGGTATAAGTAAACTGACTTCGATCAACATCGCTTCACTGTTTGAAAACAGGTTTTAACTACCGATACTTTCTTAAGTGTGCAGACTCATATCAAACCAGCGCCTTTGCCAAGTGTCATGTAGGCCTGTGTACAGTAAATGAGACCTAAGTGCGTCTTCGGTGTTTTCGAATTACGAGGTTAAAGAGTAATTCTGTTTCCAACACACCCTGCAGGTTTCTATTTGCGGTAAGTTTGAGTCCAGTGCGTTGGGAAAGCCCGAAAGTGTTGCAGGCATGCATTTATTACTCTTTTAACCAAAACAATGCTTCACAACATCATCTGAACGGTCACATGCGACTGAGAAACATTTAGCAACTTCACGACATATTCACTAATACGAACAAAATCCACGCACCACCCTGCATCGCACAATTATTTCCTAGGCAGCCGCCATGAATTAAATATTTCAATGCAGACTCTACACCTGAAGACGTTGACATAAGGCGTCACCTTATGACCGATTGAATTCCGTACAAAACTTGGTAACGTAATCGCAATTTTGACAATATCCAAAACACTACTTTAAAGCACGGGCACCAAAAGCTTATTCACGAGCGCTGCGTCAAGGCAAGGGTTGTTCAAAGAGACCTTGTGAAGAACAAAATCTGGTAGCGAAATTCAGGAGGGAGATCGTTTAAACGTCGAGATGCAATGGGATATATCGATCGGCTAGAGAACTCAAGACGAGCAGTTAGCCTACTGGGGGACGCGCAAGATATGAAAGAGGCAATTGGATGGTAGAATTTGTGAAGACAAGTAGACTGTGAGTATTACAGAGAGTTATAGGTTAGAGAGTATTATGGTAGGTCTATAATAATTTTATAGGCCTATATACGATAACGTCTTAAAATCGAGATTCATTTTTGAATCATTATCCTTCTTTCTGTTCCAATCCCAAACACCACCCACTGTAGCTGCCAGCCTCCCACGCTGTCTCTCTGCTTGGCTTTTGGATCTTGATCTGGAACCGAACCCTTTTGCCTATGGATTTTGTTTTGACTGAGCGCCTGTGAATAAGCTGGTCCCCATGACGTGGCTTTCATTGGGCACTGTAGAAATCTTGGAATTACAATTACAATTTCCATTTGCATTATTACAGCTGCTTTTCTGAGAAATTTTTTACTTGGTCAAATTTTAAATTTGACTCGCAAATTCAAGGCATGTTGTTGTTCAGTTTTAAAGTATTTGTGGTTCCTTTATTATATTGAAAAGTTTCTCATGATCCACATTCTTTCTGCATTTCTACTTCCAAGTTGAAGACTTGAAAACTAATAGGAGCATAAATACCTTCATGTCACTATTACGAGAGAATTTTGCATGTTGTGTTTTCGTATGTTGACTTCAAATGTGAAGTGCTAGGAACTGTTTATGTTGTTTGCATTGTCTGACATAGGATTTTCTGTGCGACTCTCAGTCGGTGATTGTATTTTTGTGCTAGGAATTCATTATGTCAGAAGTATGTATGTTGTTTGCATTGTTTGACATAGGATTTTCTGTGCGACTCTCAGTCGGTGATTGTATTTTTGTGCTAGGAATTCATTATGTCAGAAGTATGTATGTTGTTTGCATTGTTTGACATAGGATTTTCTGTGCGACTCTCAGTCGGTGATTGTATTTTTGTGCTAGGAATTCATTATGTCAGAAGTATGTATGTTGTTTGCATTGTTTCACATAGGATTTTCTGTGCGACTCTCAGTCGGTGATTGTATTTTTGTGCTAGGAATTCATTATGTCAGA
Source organism: Norana najaformis (assembly GCA_964023275.1). Classification (NCBI taxonomy): domain Eukaryota; kingdom Metazoa; phylum Annelida; class Clitellata; order Crassiclitellata; family Hormogastridae; genus Norana; species Norana najaformis. Next base: position 6,016,427 of record OZ029919.1, read on the forward strand.
AGTATGTATGTTGTTTGCATTGTTTCACATAAGATTATTTGTGCAGCTCTCGGTCTGTGATTGTAATTTTTAACATAATAATAGCTGTTCATAGGTGGCTGCATGTTTTGCTGCAATTTTATGTTTGTAAATTAGCAGCACATTACACATAGCAGAAACTGAGCAAATAAATATTATTTTACAGAAATGCCCAGGGGTTGTGCAAGTAAGTACCCATTTAAGAGTAAAATCCATCAGAAAACAGCAAACATGTGTAGCAACTTGCAAAAATTATTCATTATTTGAACACTGAAAAAGGCAAAGTAAAATTTTATAAAGAAACTTACACCATCACGAAGACTGATGCGTGTTTTCAAATCTCTAGCTCAATTTATTACTGTCCACATGTCCATCTTTGTTCTACATAAAGACTAAAGCCCTCAGATTAGTAAGTCTGAAAACTTATCCTGGACGAAGGTACCTGGAAAACACTGTATACAGCTTTTACATTTTTATTTCTTCCAAATTCCAGCTCACAACATCTGTGCTTGCATTAATGCTCTTCACTGTAAATGTTTTTCCATAGGGACCATGTGGCATCGACGTTGTTCATTTTGTTCAATGAATTAATCTACTGGAATGTATTCAAACATGAATGCCTCGATGCATTTAGTCTGAAACTATCGAATCTCTTTAGTGGTTCCCTTATGTTGAGAGGCCTTCACCAATGTAATCTTAGAACATGAATTTAATATACAAATATAATATGAAGTAATGAGATTTATATAGCACCTTTTAGGAAAAGCTACTGTCGAGTATCACGTACTATGGGCACTTGATTATGAAGAAATAAATTCTCTTTAGAGAACTCGACTGTCTGATAGTCATCAACACTAGTACAGGTATAAATAAAAAATTAAATGCAAGACTTGTTTACAAGATTTATATATTTATAAACTCCTCAGAAGCATGGTCCGAAGTTCAAAGGGTCATTTGGTCAACATGTAAACACAACCACAGCAATCCAAGTTATCCAGCAACAGGACTCCTTTTTAATAAATACACCTGACTTCCAAGCTATATTACTAGCTGTTGCATTAATCTCAAGAGCATAAAATTATTAAATTGTTCTAGTCATATGACTAATAAACATGATATATCAACAGGTGTTTTCAACAAATGCACCCTAACTACAAAAATATCTATTTGTAACTACATGCACAAGTTGAATTTCTGATTGCCAATTTTTATCTAAAAAGACTCTAATAATGAGAAATGGAATACCTTTTAGCCCTTAGGTAGCAGGCAGCTGCTACCGAAACAGCAGCAAAAACTAAAGCCACATACAGAAGAGCAAAAGCCCAGGTGTAGTTGGTTGTCGACTTAACTTTGAATTTTGGTTTAAATGCTCAACTGCAAACCATTCCAGTCACAAGCATTAATGCAAGATAAGGCAAAATCGAATAAAAAGCCAATAAAATAAGTACGAACATAATAATCCACCTTCTGGTTGAGAATATTCATCCACTGAGAGAGACAGACAGACAGACACAGAGAGAGAGAGATTTCACCAAAGAATAAACAAGATATTAGAAAATAGGATAATAATTTCCAAGTAGCAGCTTCATAAATTCATTCATTGGGTAAATTTGTATTGCGTCTTTTCAAGCTACATAAAGGAGACTTGTGCAGTTTTACGACAGATAATTTACATGAGTCCACTGTTATGGTGTGTGCTTTAGGTCATCGCTTCTGCTGCAACCCTCCGGTTACGAGGCACAGACCATACCACTACACTACTGCGTACTACATCTAGAATAGGTGCTACACAAATTTTATGAACGAACACACAAAACTCAGATATTCAGAATTTGCTACATCATACAAAATCAGCAAAACTCGAGCAGTTTAAGTTTATAATATTCTGCCAATCTCTTTCAAATTTAACCTGCTTAATCAATTTCTCAGCATCTTGTTTTTATTAAATTAAGGCCAACGAAAGCCTAGTTCTGTAAGCAATCTGTCACTCTAATTTGGTTTGTTCGTAATTTTTGTCCAACTGCCCAAGTCCAGGTCCTCGTCACATAATTCAGAATCATTTGCAAAGACACTCAACAGGCTGTTACAAAATGGCAGACCTTTGGAAGAGTCCGTCCTCTTCGTCATATCATTTGCGTTCAAACTGACCGATTCTACATTGGATGAAACACTAGTGGCTAAAGCACAAGAGTTGTCGTTTTCTACAGTCTCTGAAGATCTGAAAGCAAACTTGCTTAGTTTTGACACAGTGCTTTGCCTTATAGAAGTGCTTTTTTGAAGACCTTGCCTGCTTGATTTTTCATCAGCACTCCTTCTCTTATCGAGAAAAACAGATGTACAGTCATGATTGTTATATGACAAAGAAGAAGTGCTACTAGATTCAGTCATGTCTACAGAACAGCTGCAGGAATCCATTGTCCCAGACTTTGCAGAACTTGCTGGTAGATCAGGAATTTCTGTCTTATCTGAGGCACAAGAAACGGAGTCGTTTACACCTCTGCCAAATTCCCTGAACTGTGTAAATCTAAATCCAGTGTGCTTTGTTCCTTTGCTTTGTGTAGAGCCAGAGTCTGTGGCTGGAAACTCTGTCCCATTTGACCCACTACTCGAAATTTTCATCCTCTTGTTGGATACGTTTTCTGTCAATGTACTTATCTGTGATGACCATTTACCGGTAGTCTCCAAAGACTTCTGAAACTGACTGGCACTTTCCAAAGTGTCAGTTATCTCAGTTTTCTTAAAAACATGGCTGTTGTTTCTTGCAACTCTGTTGTTTTCATCGCCTGGGTCACCAATGGTCTTCTTAGTAGAGAAAGAATTATCCTTTGGATTCCTGGGGTTTTCTATATTTACAATGTCATCCTGTGAACTGCACCAAACACCCCATTTGCTGCCTGCCGCACGAACGTTCAAAGGATCTCTCGAGGAAATTATCGACTCAACAGGATCCTCGCAATCAAAAACTCCATTAACAGATGCATTCTGGGAAAGTCTATTTTCCAAAGACTTAAGTTCTTCATCAGCACTTAATTCTTGTCTCTTCCTGTTGACGCAACTTCCAGACAAACCATTTGAACTTCCGACAGATGTTCCTGATTGAGAAAATAATGCCGATGAATGGTTTTCATCACCCGTTCGTTTCGTGCCCTGCATAGAAGCCGCTTCCTCCTCAAGAAGATCTGTCAGCCCCAAACGTGTCAGTATCAGCTGCGCCTGTGATGCATATTCGTCCTCTGGGTTGTCAGGGAACGAAGTGTGCAGTGCATTCACTCCCCCAAGCATAACAGCACTCTGCAATGACGCTTCCATCAACGACACTGCCACCACGGCATCTTGTACAGTTACGCTGCGGCGAAACATCAGCTTGGCATGAGCCTGTGACAGTCGAATGATGCTTTCAAGCAATCTCATCGTGGTGCGTGCAACGTTTCGGTCGTCTGTCTGTCGCTGGGCTTTGTAGTAACCAGCCAGTACTCTTGTAGCGCCATCAGTCAGCACTGGATTAAGTGATCGGATGAAGCACAGATAACTGCGAATTTTATCCATGCTCCAAAGGTTTGGTTGAGAAGGCCCCTCTGGTGCATTCTTACCAGAGAGAATATAGGATGAAATGACTTTGTCCCATTCCTCGTTTTGGGTATCACGCAAAACAAGAACTAGGTCAAACCGACTGAGTAGAGGACTTGCGAGTGCGACGTTGACAGACAGTGGCTGACTCGCATCGTATTGCCCCTTGGGGTTGGTTGCGGCCAATATGGTACATCGAGTGTTCAGTTTACAGACGAGACCTGCCTTTGCAACACTGATCGTCTGCTGCTCCATTGCCTCGTGAATGCTTGATCTATCCTGTTCCCGAATGCTGTTGAATTCGTCGATGCAGCAGATGCCTCCATCAGCCAGGACCAGGGCACCAGCCTCCAGCTGCCACTCCCCACCATCCTTGACCGCCGTAACTGTCAGACCAGCACTCGTGCTCCCAATTCCGGTTGTCAGCACCGACCGTGGCATCACCTTACAGGCATATTTCAAGAACTGCGACTTACCAGTTCCTGGATCGCCAACCAGCAACATGTGCGACTCTCCACGGACCTTAGTTCCTGATTCGTCGACTCTCTGCACGCCACCCGCAAGCACCAGAGTAACCGCAAGCTTCACAGCATATAGTCCATACACCTGAGGACATATGCTGGCCAGAATCTGATTGCGACCGATCAACGGATGCAGGTCATGGCTGCCCCAGAATGCTGAAAATTCATCCCGAAGTTCTTTTGTCAGTAAAATGTTTGTCTTCTGGTTATTTGTGACCTGCAGGTGGTTGGCATAAAGCACAAGGTCGATGTCGCATCTTCCTTCAGAGATAATCGGCTTCCATCTCCTTCTGACAATCCCACACACAGAAATATCGTCGCCCGCTTTACAGCAGTCCACGACGTCGTCCATCAAAACAACCCACATGGAACGAGGAATTGTACCAACAGACAGTCGCTGGACCTGTTCTTGGATCTTTATCTCCTGGTAGTTGTGGCATTTTGCTGGTGGTGCGCCTTTATCTGACAGCGGTGTAAAGTTACTGGTATTGCTGCAGTTTTGCGTGTTCTGGCACCGACTAGGTCTAGAAAGTGTAAAATACTGATCGAAGTCAGCCTCTACACTGAAGATGCACTTGCACTGGTTGCAGAAGAACTCCTTCTCGAGATCTAACATTTTCACCTGGCCTGTCCTGATCACGGTACCCGAAACCGACAGAAAGCTACCAATGTCTGCACTTCGGGGTATAGTATCTCGGGTGATTTCGGGGCATACTGGCAGACCAGTAACCCTTGCATGAATGTTACGTTTCAATGATAGCTTTACGAGTTCTCTGTCGTTTGTGCGGTCAAGCATGACTCGAGCAGCTGTACATAGGGCTTCGTCAAACAGGACAAGCATCTGGCTAGGTTGAGACAGAAGCAAATCACCTAACATGACGTTACACTCAAACAGCGTCAGAGCATTGACTGTAACTGCAAAATGATCTGTGGCATCTGTTTCCTGCAGAATCTGTAGGAGATCGGATTCATGGTGTTCCACGATGTAGGCATGGAGTAAACTGCGAATTTCATCAAAATTTCTGCCACTGTCTGCAGTTAATGCCATTCTTTAAACTGCAACACAGTCAGATAGGAGAATGAGTGAACAGATACCAAAATGTAATGTAGTGTCTTGTTTTTAGGGTGTTTATAATACAGGTGCACAACAGTCTAATTGTTAGCATGCTGACTGTCAATCAAAAGGTCAGCGGTTCAAATCCCTGCCTGGGCAGAAATTTGTTTTAAGAATTAGGCTTCACTTCCCCTCCCTAGCCAACTCAGCTATAATGAGTACACTGACCATTGTCAATGGAAAGATCAGAGGGTGATGAAATGATTGGCCACCTGCCCTCATATGCTAAGGTTACGAAATATGAAACCGCTAACACTCCATATCCATGGCTGCCTCTTAACAGGCTGCTCTCTTCTCCTTCTGTCCCGCGTCGTATAAATTGCGGCCTGGCCCGGCCCGGTGCTTATCTCTAATCGATGTGGGGCACTTTCAAGCACGAGTAAATGTAGGAGAAAAACTTTACTAGCCTGTTTCTGCGTATTCGATGTTTTATTTAATTGGCATTGTTATACCACAAACACGTTTAAAAGATATCAACACCGCCAAAAACAGCCGGACATATACGCTGGTTCCCTGCGTTTACGTGAGTAAACAAGTAACCGAGCGAAATGCCCTACGCAGTAGTGAACGGAATTAGGCATGTTCAGCGTCTGCAATGGGTAAATGAATAAATGTTTCGAGCAAAAGGAAATGACCGGTAATAGCTAGATTTTTATTTAAAGGCTAATCATATTGACTTGCATGTTGAATTTGGTCAGACTTGGTGCCGGCTAGAGGCCACATCATGCATATAAAGCTAATGTAGGCCTAAATGTAAACGTACCCGGTTTTCCATGGCGGTCGTATGTTAGGATGCTTTATACTGAAATGTCGCAACGCGAGGGTCTTACTAAAGTTCTTTATCTTCGTCATTTTTAGATATTTGATTGTTTCGGTTATCTTGCCAGACGCATGGAAATCCAGAATTGCAACGGGCTTCACAGCCAATAACATGCTCCTAAGCTCAGGCTCCAGTCTGTTAAATTCTTTTCATGATGCTTTCTCCCGCCATGCAGATAATTGTGGAACACATGTTTCTCACCTTGCAACCGTCCTGAATCCACTCTGATTTGTGGTGCTACAATTAAAATGAATGGCTTATGAAATTTATTACATGAAGTCTTCTAAGCTAAAACGGGAAGGCTGCCATTGACATAAATGTTATAAACGCTTCGTTCTTAGCTTTGGCTTACAAAGCGAGTAGCCATTGTCTGGTCAATCTTCCCACCCAATGTGTACAGCCAACGATGTTTGCGATGATGAAACATATTTCTTGAAACATTTTTCTGTTGTAGCACCACTTCAAATTTCTTCTTAGCGCTTCCAACCCAACACCACCAGTTCAAATGCCACGAAATCAGATGGTTCAATAATTTCAGTGTTGACTGAATGACGACGGATTAATGGTAAAAGTTCTTGTATCGAGCTCTTATTTAAATCTGATGTCTTTCTCAAAATCAGAGCAGCAATTTGTGTTTTAAAGTTTCAAAATATGAAGCCAATGACAACCGGAATATGATTGTACTAGGCAAATTACACTGTTTAGGAAAATCTGACATCAATCTGTGGCAAATAAAACTAGCAGAATGTACATGAGAAACTCGTTTTAATGCTTCTGTTGGAAGCCACAATTACCCCTTACAATAAGGTTGTGTAGTAACGAAGCCATGTTTTAAAGATGAATTAAACTTGGGATCTATATCCCAACCGCGTTATATCAGCATTTACATTATATTGCTGGAATTCTTTAACAGCAGAGGTTCTCTGGCGCTGTAGTAATGGTTGCAAACTCGGGAATACCAAATGCCAGCAGAACTTCAAACACGCAAACAACCATTTATCATATTTGACTGTTCTACTGGAAACAGCTAAAGAGACACTTTTGGTCAATATTAAGTTGCACCCAATTAGATGTGTTAGACAACCATGTTTTGCCACTCTAAATCTGCTACTGCGTGTTGACAAATGCATTACTTACTTACTATTTAACACTTGCATATAAGCACAAAAAATAACAAAACAGAATTTTGTTGCTCTGGTCAAGTTTTAATCTGGTGTTGATTTAATTATGGAGTCTACACTTCGATTTACATTTAAATTAAACATGCAAACATAAAATATCCATTCACTGTTAAGGCAATGCACATCAAGTAGTGGACCTTTTCTAAATTCTCTTGCAAAGGCCTTTCACCAACTTTGCGGTATTATTATATTTAAAACAAAGGAAAACCTGCCTTGCATTAAACCCGGGTTTGGATTTCTGATAATGACATGAAATGCCAGCAAAAACTCATATTATGCTAAAGCCATGACAAAAGTTCCGATCAGATTATAGAAAAGCAGAGCAAACATCATAATCCAGACCAGTCATTCACGCGTAACAGCACAACTTATTTATCAATTGTTAATGAGTGATGATGCTCGAGTCTTAGAATTATTCACGTGCTAAGTAAGTTCCATCTTCTGCCACACTGCAGCAGAAGCCTTAATAAGTTCCATGTTCTGACACACTGCAGCTGAAAAACTCGATTGTTGCATACAGTCTTTTGAAGAAAACGTAAACGAAACCCAATTAAAACAATGAGAGTTAAATATATTGTACAGTAATGCCGTTAACCTCTGTTCAACCCTATAAAACTGTACAATGTACAACGCTCTGTCTCATTCTCTCGCAGAACATATCTGTACACCAGAATTAGGAAGTGGCAGACAGGCAGATAACCAAAGTGAATTTACATTGTCCGTCTGCCAAATATATCACCAAAGATCACCAGAATTTTATTACAGGGCGGCCGTTTTCAGCTGTACAGTGTTAGGTTCAGGACGTCAGTGTAACTGTCATATCATCGGCTCTATCTGGCCCTTTCCAATGTCGGTCATGTGTGGAAATTTGACCTTCTTCTTGTCCAGCTCCTGCTGTTCCCATAGCAACAGTTTCAGGAGACTGGCCAGCTTCGGTGTTGTCTCCTGGTTCTCCATGAACAAGATAGCGGCGTTTACCTCGCTGGCAACCTAAGACAACAGCAAAACAACAGACCACATCAGCACAACGTAAGATGGGTTTTAAGTAACTCAGCAGTTTTCAGCTGTTTACAAACCAATGCTTCTCTTTCTGTACCAATTTCCTCTGTAGGCTGTTTCCCTGTCTACTTGGTTTTTGACTGGACTCACTCTGGAATATGGCTTGCACACAGATTTTGCTTAGCAGTAACCACTGATTGATGCCTTAAGCATTATTACAGTGGCACTATATATCTTTATGCACACTCTAGTAACATGCTAATTCCGTTAACGTGTGGCAACAACGTGCCTACCATTGAAGCCAAATTAACACTTGGAAGTCATTAATGCAATGTACATGGACTAGTACTACTCATCAGCTGACTCATTTGCATAGCAAACAGCAGAACATGCGGCAATGTAACATACAGCACACTTCCTTTCTTCATAACTGCCGATATTGGTAGGATATACCACATATACATACACTGCGAAACCATCACTATTTTATATACATGTGCATTTTATATACATGTATGTTTTATATACATGTATGTTTATATACATGTAGGTTTAGTCTCAGCTAAAAGGACCGTTTTGAAGCATCTATTTTTCATGCATCTAGCTGAATATTTTGCAGAAAACTACAGCTAAGCGTAAATTATTTGGCCAGTTTCTCCAAGTCGACAGAATTCAGTAGGCCTACAACGGAACAGAATAGCTGTACCTTTTGCCTCTGTGATGTGTGTAAAAGGTCGCCATATGGTGAATTTTCTGGATCATTGAAGGCCAACAGAGCTAACGTACACTCAATTTCGGGAAGCAAGTCGCTGTTTTCCTCGCCTTTGTCTGCCAGATTGTTCTGTGCAAACTCAAGAGCATCTACCACCTTTGAGTGGCGTATCAGCTCAATCGTCTGTTGTTGCTACAGAAAACATCATACACCCTTCTTCAGCATCACCAAAATATGACATGTTGAGGATCTTATAATGCAGTGTTCAGACCATTACTATTAAAGTTTATTCAGCGCCAATTTCTAAGGACAAAGAACCAATCGATGGTGCTGAGCAGTTATGCATGAAGAACTTGCTCAAGGTCCCTACACAATAACCATCTCATGGGAGACTCAAACCAGCAAACTCCCCATTACAAAGTGAGCACTGAAACCAATGGCTATCAACTGAATAAATGCACAATCAACATTCTTGCTTGCCAACGATTAACACTCCTGCTTGTTTATTAATGTTTTATTAAAGATTACACCGATCCAAAAATCTTTTGATTTCAGGAAACAATTAGGAGGTATAATCTCGTAAGCACGACTTTTCTTACCAGGAGATGAAAATATAGAAGCTTGTTATTGTCAAGTAGTTCGGGATGAAGGTTGTTGATAAGATCAATCGCTTCGGGTATTTTTCCGTCCTGGATGGCGTTTCGAATTTTGATTCTTTCGTTAAGTGAGTCGAGTTCCAGCGTCGGCTGGATTCCCGACTCTGAGCGAAATTTCTCAGCCGCCTCTTTGAAACCCTCTGCAGTATCATAAAAATTTACTATTAATATCAATATTTACTATTAATATCATAAATATTTACTATTAATATTAGAAATATTTAGCTGAACTATGAAGCCTTTCCTTTGATAACATTTATTTTGTTCGGATGGCACAGTTACAATTTGCTGTGTTGTCAAATTGTCAACTAATTGCAGACCCGCATAATTTGTAAGAAAAAATTGTTCGGTTGACGGACTGTTGTCCTGTTTGAGCTTCAGCCAAAAAATATATAATTTCAATGACTATTTTTAATTTTTGTCATATAGGTGACTGTAGAAATGCCAGCCAGTGAGCTACCAGTATGTATTCATCGGCTTACCAGACACCAGATAGTTCATTATTAAGTTGTTCATGTTGGATCGGGGAACATGAATCGCCTGCAGGAATTTCATCCAGTCAGTCATGGATACCTCAATTGGTTTGTCAATGGAGGCAGCCACATTCTGTAACATATAACACACGGATACACTTGGAATAATCTGCCGACGCACAGGGTATCCATAAACCAACAAGCATGTGACCTGTAAAGACATTTACTCCCTAGGATTTTAAAATGCTTAAGTCATTTGTTTGAGGCAGTTACAAGCAAGGCTGTGTAAGAACTTGCTAGTAAGCAGTTTTTAATTTAAATATGTGCTCCATTTTTGGAAAATAGTTAAATTTTACCAGGACATATGCAGTCTACCCAAAGTTCAAAAATAAAATGCACAGAAATTTTGAACAGGCATTCACACTATATTACAAGAGAATGGTCACAAAACAGGTATGCATATGACAGAGCCACATAATTTTCTTGCAAAAAAAACACAACATTCAGCTCTGCAAAACTTTTCAAAAAGTGAAACAATGCATGAATGTTCATATTATACTAGATAATTAATTTTCATCGGGAGCAACAGACTAACACGTTCATTAAAATGATTTTTATACACGGTCATATTTGTAAACACAGGGTTGGTTTACGTCGTTTGAATCACTGCCATAAAGTGAATTGAAATCGAAGTGCACCCTGTAATGCTTGTTCGAAAAATCTGCATGAGGTAGTTTCTCACATAAGAAATTTGCGTATGTAAGCTCTAATGCGGGAGTTTTGCAGACGCCTGAGCAGCGACTCGATCGATGTCAGGCTGTGACATACGTACAGGTGAGGGAGGGCTCCCAGACATCGACTCCATCTGCATATGCATCAGCAGCTTAAAGCTGACGTCCGTTAAACTTTTGTGTTAAATTGTCAGCAGAATTAATGTTACGATTCAACACAGAACAGGTTCGACTGTCGTTTTAAAAGATATTCAAACACGAACGCCATTCGCAAGTCGCAAATAACAAAATGGCAACTTCCGCTCTGAAATCGAAACGAAATGGAGGACTACATATCCGGCAACCATATCTCTTGATTCATTGAAGAATCGTAAATGAAAATATTCAACATTTTGATTTCATAATTATACAACATGCTTGCATGCCTGAATCGTGGCTTTTTCAGATTGTAAAATTTTATTGCAAATTTGACACAGGAGACCATTAAATTATGCACTTTTGTGTGTGCATTTGTAAATGAAGCGCGACAACAGTCAACACTAATATAAGATCTCTGATTTTCAACACATTTTACGCGTAAAAATAATAATTATACCTAATGAGGGCTAGCTTAATATTTTACTATACTTGTCAGTGCTAGTACTCACATTAGGAATTCATTTCGCACTCGACGTGAATTATTTAATTCGAAGACTGTCTATCCTTCAAACACGATATATAAGAATTATATAGGCTTATGGATTAATATGCATTTAAGATACAGTTAAGTCCACGTAAAACAATTAAAGTAATGCGATGTAAATTGTAAAATAAAAACACCGAAATTTCTCAGCGCCACAATAAGGCTGCCTCAGTAAGATTAGCTTTTCCACCGGCACTAAATCAAATCAAATCCGTAAAATCCAAGTTGTTGGGTCTACATTTCGATCGGTACATGATCAGAATCCGGGGATCAGGCCGGAGAAGACAGCAACATGATTAAGATGGTAACGGTGGTCGCAGGATGGACCAGGGTTCGGTACGGAGTAGGTTTTCGAGCTGTCATATCCCATGGAACCAAGCGATCGTGGAACGCGCATAGACAGTTAAGCCATGATAAAGGAGAAGGGTTCTTCGGTGGGATTTCAACCCAGGTAAAATAACTTTAGCACAAGAGAATTGAAGAGATAACGCACGAGAAGGACTATTCTCTACTGAAACTATAAAGCTAGGCCCTATTTTGTAATTGTAATCGTAAGCTCGAGATTTCTACAGCGTCCAACGAAGGCTAAGTTGCAGGAACCAGCTTATTCACAGGCGCTCAGTAAAAAAATCGATCGGCAGGTAGGGTCAGATTCGGTTCCAGGTCAAGATCCAAGGGCCAAGCAGGCAGGCACGCAGGCAAACGGTTACAGTGGGTGGTGTTTGGAATTGAACTCGCAGGACAGATAAAGGGAAGAATAGGATTCAGAATAGGATCTGCGGAAGAGTGTCTAAGGCGTAGGCCTGTCGCACTCTAGCGAGCTACGCCTTAGAACGAGTAGGCCTATATCAGCAGGTGTATAAAGCGAGCTAAAGGAACTGGCGGGAGACCGAGTGAGAGGCTATGCCGAAACTAAGAAAATACGTCTGTATATGTTCATTTACTTGCGCATTTTCCTTATTTATATACGTGGTTTTGTTATCAAGTCGGTAAAAAAAGCTGTAGTAGCCTATTTTTCCTGTGAAGGCGCTATAGAAACCTATGTGTAATATGGTGCCTCGCAAGTTGGTTGGAAGTTATTGTTAAATTAATCACAAACATAAAATACGTTTCTTAGCTTTTAGGTTGAATTTTGACGAGAGTTGATTAAAAATATTCCCTTTATATCAAGATGGATGATTGAAAGCAGTTAACTAGTAATGTTCGATTAACATGTATAAGATTTATTAAGGTAATTGACGCTAATTTATTATACGCCTGTTTACGGAGAAATGTAAAAAACCGTGAAAAGTGTTTACCAGTTTTAATTAATTAATGTACCATATTAGGTTATCATCAGTTGATGCTTTGTGCATTTGTTCATTATGATAATGGTGCTATAGAAGTCATCAGATTAGATTCAGTTAGACAGGACTTTAGTCTGATGTAGATTGAAATGGGTTTAAAGGCGCTATATAAATGATCTGATACCTGGGAACAGGGAAAAGCTTATGAGGAAATGCAATCTGGTTTACCCGATTCTCTGATTCTGTATATTACTTTTTCTGTTCCAGCTCTTCTGCTAAGGTAGAGTAAGGTCAACGTCAACGGCCCTGGCAGCCATTGGATGTGGTTAAACACTGAATGCATTACATTGTTTCTCCTGATAATGTGTGAGGTAACTTGTTTTCTCATATTAATTTGTGACTTGACCTTCATGTTGCAGGTGAGAATGGGTTGAAATTCTTGAAAGGAATGCATATATGCCAATCTGACAACTGGTGAATGTGATTGAGAACCTCCACCTGGCTTCAGCGTGTAAGTTTTATGCTTGGCTGCTGTTTGAACATCCATTTTGTCTGTGCTTTATTTAGGCGAAATCTGAATGTTACCTTCCTATTACCTGAATGTTAGCTTGCTATTGGCTTGTTAACAAACTTTACTTACTTACTCGCTCACTCACTTGCTTACTTACGACAGACTTGACTTGAGTCTCCTGTGTTTCCTTTGTAAATTCATGTATGCCTGAAGATTTACTGTACACTGCTTTTATTTACTTGGTTAAGGCAACCTTTGACCTGTGAGAAAATTCTGAAGTATGCCCTGTGCTGTTGCCAGTTGATTAATATCCTAAAGATGTCCTGTAATTAAATTTATCTACAGGTTGTAAAAAAGTGATAAAATTTGATTCAAAATTGGCTCACGTTTGTTCCACATCAAATCATCATCAACCAAGACATTCAAAGAAAGGTGGTCGGCTGATTTTGTGTCAGTCTGTAGACTCATTAACACATCAGAAGAGCCTGTGAGAGTGTAGCATTCAGTAACTAAGAGTATAGACCAGACCAGCCATCCAAGGTACAGACTGACCTTTTAGGCAGGTAGGGGTGTTACTGATGACCCGCTAGTGACCAAAGTTTCAGGCATTTTTAGAGTTTGTAGCTTTGAAAGATAACTGCGTACAACATTGGTAGTTATACAAGATGATGTGCTGTAAGTTATACAAGATGATGTGCTATACATGCTATTTGCTAATAACCATGGTTGGATTTGCCAGGGTGGGTGTGGTGGGGGTTTCCTATGCCCCTATTCCCCTTCCTATGCCAAAAGTCAGTCTCCAGCTGTGATAAAAACGTTTCCCATGGAAGAGGTTTGTGTTATCCCTTTTGCAATTACTCCAGCAAAGTTCAGTTCCATTCATGATCCTGGGGAGTCAGTAATGGATAGGTATAAGGCCAAGCTGCCGAACGTGGATGATGATAGATTATCACAGGTGCTTTCCAGGTTTTGTTTAGTGTTGTCAGACTCGGTGTTACCCTTCAGCAGATGCTGGAATCAATATCTTGTGTGAATACGCTTTTTCTCACTACCTGGGTGGTTGGCTAATGGGCAGGAATTTTCTGGGCATCTTGGGAATGTTCAGCCCCACTCCCGAGTCAAAAGCGAAACTCTTCAGTGTTGCTTGAGATGTTCAGGCTGGGTGTTGGCTCCAGACCTTTGTTTGTTCCTGTTGAACACAACAATGCTTTAAAATCTAATTTCCAATAGAAATTTTTAAAAGGGGATGCTAAATTGGCTGGTGGCTGATGCTTTGCCCTGAGCCATGATGGGGAGCTTAATGATTAGGTCAAATGTCAACCATGCCGGTCTTAATCAAAACGTTTATGCCACAGGGGGCAGTTTTAACTGCTCTGACAGCTTCTAATTGCTTATGCACAAATTACCCTTTAAAAATCAAATGTTTACAAGAAATTTTCAAAAAAATAAACTATTTAACCACTGGCAGCAGAGAATGTTCATTTTATAACCACTGAGGGGGTGCAAGTGTAACAAAAATATGTGTCTTTCTGCTCTGGCTTGAATTTGAACCTTTGACCCCTGGGCTGCAATCCAGAATGTTAACCGCTAGACTACTGTGCATCTCCTAATGTTGATAGACACGTGCAATAAATGAGCAATTATCTTGACTTATGTTTTCTTTTATTCCTGATGACTAGAAATGCTTGCTAGAAATTTGTTTTGTGACCTTCATGCACAATGCTGCAATATTTAACTCTAGGATGTACAGTCAGGCATTTCAGAATTTTCAAAATTCAGGAGAGAAATCGTTCCAGAGTCGAGTAACAGTTTGGTATGTGATTGGTTAGAGAACTTAAGATGAGTAATTTCTGGGGAAGGATGAGTGAGGATGAACTGACAGAGAAGGGTGATTGTATGGTGAAGAGTTTACGAAGATAAGTAGGTTGGGTGTCTTAGTATTATTATGCAATTGCTATTAATTTATTATCCATTTTATTATCTTTTCTATTATCTGTTATTTGATTTATTATTTATTTTATTATTTATTTTTATTATTCATTTTATTCTTTTTATTATTTATTCTACTTATTATTTATTCCATATTTTTTGTGATATATGTATTGCAGTGCTTAACTTAAAGGATACATAGTGAGACATTTCAGCCATTTTATTATTTACTGTACTACTGTATTTTGAAATTTACTCAGACGAAGTTGTCTGTGACTGCTGATTGATGGATTCGTTGTTGCTTATTTGCTTTTATCTTTCCCTCTTGCTCAAAAAGGAAAGGACCTACTTGTTATTTGCAAGAGTTTTTTTGTGCAGCCCGGTTGCATTGAGTTTCTCATTTAGCCCCTTATTGTTTTCCGACAATTTGGCCCATTATTGTTTTCCGACAGTTTGACTCGTAATTACATTTAGTTAGCAATCTACATGTTTATTACTTCTAGTGCATTACTGCGTATATGTTCAGATGCTATTGCGTGCTTTCCTACCACTACGTGAGTGTGATGGTAAAGGGAGGAGAGGGGAGAGGGACAGGGAAAGGGATATGTGGCATATCAGAAGGAACAGTTTGCTTTACCATTAGATAGCAGCAAATAATAATAATAATTATTAGTATTACTGAAAATTATTATTGTTGATTAATTAAACATTTAAGCGAGAAAACGGACCGGAGTCATTGGTGGGAATTGTTCGACAAGAATACTTCATGATTCAATTACTACAACGTCGTAACTCAGAAGGCTGCTTGGCGCCAGCCAGCCAACTGTGACGTCATTCAGCTGGCAAAACTGCAAGTCAGAGAGTCTGTTCCTGAACAGATGTTTTGACTAAGGCTCTGTGTGGCATGGTTCATAGAACCCATGCTCTGCATAATCGCTTGCAGATGGTATTTGTACTATGGTAGCAGAGGTGTGCGTGTGTGAGAGGTATTTGTGTATGTATTTTTATGTGTGGCAGCTGCTGGTTCTTTTGCGACTGGATTTCATGGCAACGGTGAAAGATAGATGCAGACTGATTAAGGCAGACGATTGGCCATACAAAGAGACAAAAGCACACGGAATGGAACGGAAGAGAAATAAAAAGCTAGGTGTTGGAAAAGCAGGCTAAGAAGCTCTAGTATATACATATCGTATGCCCAGTATGTTCATATGTAAATAATTATGGATATATGTATGGATGTATATATTTTATTTATATGTATTGATGTATTTATGCATATATATATACATATTTATGGAATATCTATATATATATTTGTAAATATATATGCATGCATATATCTAGATATATAAACTTATATGTATGTATTTGTGTAGACAAGGAAATTTGGTTGGCTGGTACGCTGTGATTAAAATAATTTTCCTGAATGCATTCTTCCTGTTTCTGTTTCGTGTATGCAGTTTGCTTTTATTCGTTGTGCTGTGTCTGCCGACTTCAGGCGACGATTGAGGTCGTGGTCCATTGGATCCCAGAGTTCTGTTTTCTGTTCAAGGATATTAGTGGAGGAAGTCTGCGCAGTGATATCAGTGGAGGAAGTTGACTGATTGTGAATGTCTGGATTTACCTTCAGTGTTTGTTTGGCTTGGTTCAGGGGGCTTTTGCTCATTTGAAGCGGGCAGTGTCAGTTTGTGTAATTGAAATTGATCTTATGATTAAAGCCAGAAAGGAAAGCTCATTTTGTGAGTGTACTGCTCGGATACTTTGGGAAAGTTTCTTTTTGATGAATTTTGTGATTCTTGGAGGTACTGGTTTTGGCTTTTCTTAATGTTTTGGAAAATTTCTTTGCATTTTAGACTTTTCTTTGTGTTTGATCAGTCTGTGCTTCAAGTTTTCCCTATTTTCCCCAACAAGTCTTCCTATTTTCATGTTATATCTCTCATTTTTTATATACCTTTTGATCTAATCAAGTCTAATCTATTTACTTCTGTAGCGCTATAACCATAACGCGCAAGTCATTAGCTGATGGTTGCTTCAAGTGAAACCATTGTTAAAAATGGCAATTCGTGTGAGAAGCCTCGTTGTAATCCAAAACGCCACGAAAGCCATAAGTCTGGATCTCTAAAAAAACAGCTCTATCATCTTCATTGCTACCATCATCATCATTGTAATCATGATCATCATCATCATTAACATTATTGTAGTCATGATTGCTTTCGTATTGATGATAATCATAAATATCGGTATGATATTGGAGATTGGGTGCTGTGGTTAAATTACTGACTAGCACAGTGAAGTTAAGAATGCTGAGCATACATAGCTAGCACGTGGATTTCTATGTTTTTATTACTTGGTTAAAATAAATGGAATTTACTTCAATAGAAGCAAACACATGTGGTAGAAAGCTTCTGTGGAATGTAGTATTTCCTTGTACCGGTCAAAACAACTTGTTTTTTTGATGACATCCTCTGAAACTAAACACGAAGGTACCAGGCTGGGTAAGTGTGGGCAGGATTCAGCCAGCAGGAAAGAGGGAGATATCAACTCAGGCTTCTATTGTCTCTTCAGTAAAAATTTCACTCTTTCAGCGACATCCTTTTATTCATTCATTTGTTCATTCATTCAGAGCATTTATATAGTGCCACTTCAAGATATATTCAGTTCCTTTACTCAGTGGCCCTGAACATCCATCGTGACAGACTCCAGGATCTCATACCATTTGACATGGTTATTCCAACCATTATCAGACTGATATGTTTGCCTATGCGTCAGCGTTTCCACATGTGTGCATGTGCCTTTAACATGCTTGAACAATGTTGTATACTTGTCATTGCCAAGGGCTTGCACATGCCTTCTCCTTGTATAATGTATACATACAACTGTATCTAACATACTTCCTGAGTTATGTGCAATAAAAATGCCCCAGAATTAAGTTGGCTTGCACATGCCTCTCCTTGCCACCCAGGAATCTGTCAGACACTCTTGAAGTCCTTGATAATAAACTGTGGTGGAATGCGTTCATATGAATGATTAATCAGGTATTTATAAGCAGACCTGATTAATCAGGTATTTATAAGCAGACCAATTAGACAATTATCTTAAAAGAACGAGAAAAAGATGACTTTTCCGTGGTTGGTAGAATGCAAGAGGAAAACGGACATAAGACTGGAAGTCACAATTTTCCATATATCGGGAAGGGATGTTAAATTGGCATTGAACACTGTTGGTCTGCCTTTAGAAAGATAGAACAAGCATCATATACATATACGTACAGCTGTGTTTAACATACTTTCTGAGTTATTTGCAATAAAAATGCCCCAGAATTAAGTCATTCTAGAGCTGTCATTACCCCTGCGGTATAAAACTGGTCATATCTTGAACACCATGTGACATTGAGAGGTAATATTTGGTGTGGTTTTCTACTACATGTTGGTTTACAAAGTGACGTGATAGCTTCAAATTCTGAGATGTTGTGGTAGATAATATAGACTATGTATATATGTTTTATGTTTGTTTCTGGGTATTTATATACAGCCCTTCAAAAGCCTCTCAATATCAGATACTGTTGTGTGTTAAGACACTTGTATGCATAATGACATTAATATAGCACCTTTTTAGGACCTTTCAAGAGCACTGATATGTGATTATGATTAGATTATGATTAGAGTAGGTGTGTCGTAGATAGATAGACATAGATAGAAACAAATGGAAAAGAGCTATCCGTGTGGCTGACCCCTCCCATAGGAGGGATTAATTCCAGCCAGAACGAGAGAGAGAGTAGGTGTGATGTCATCCAGCACTGGTAGCAATTTAGGCTAGTGTTAAGATTATGCTGTGCTAGCAAGTGCAGGGTTAGGTTACAAGTTTAGTCTTTCTGTGTTTTTAGGTTCTTCAGCTTCACCCAAAGTCTAGCAAGGCACCCGGGTCTTGCAGTGTATGCAGTCAGTCGAGTTCTGATGACCAAAGTCTGAGAAGTGCTTGTCAGTTCCCATGGCGCAGTCTTCCAAATGCCAGACTTACCAGGGTAACTGGCCTCCCAACTCAATTCAACCACATCGGGATGGTGGAAATTTCTCATTATCATCTAGTACAAGTTGTGCCAGGCAGTTCTCACCACATTTGTTTCAAAGAGACTCCAAAATCCACGGCATTCAGGTTGGTTCAGATAGCCAGAGCGCAACATTTTCGGAACAGAGTGTTGCAGATGACAGTTCACCTGAGTCACCTTCAGATCCCTGGCATCGTCCTGGCTTTCTGCATGGAAGTAACATCAGTGCTGTTGTGACCTACGACAACCCAGCTGACTTCTTTGGAGACCTCCCTGGTGATGGGTGTGAAGATCTGCCGCAAACTGCGTCTTTCCATGCGCCACCACAGACCAAGACGCGAACGTTTCCACGCACGAATCCATCCTACGTGGGGTTGCATCAGCGCGACGGAAGCTGCAGCTACAGAAAGACCAGTCCTGAACGTCAGCAAGTGCGAAGCCTTCCCTCGACAATGGCTGTCATCAGCAGTCTGTCACAGAGCTACCTCGGTGACGTGTTTGACAGAAAAAGGGAATTTCATCATGAGCGATCTGACAACGATACTTCGCGTTCACCTTTTGGAAGTGGACGTTTGCAACAAGACATAACAAACAGCCATGCTTCCCAGAGCTCATCACTGCTTGGGCGTCAGGATCTAACAGCTGATAGTCTGTCCTCACAGGGATCTCTTAAGAGCACAAGCAATGCTGCTAATTCTGCCCTTGGCTCAAAATCATCTGCGAAATATAACAACAAACAGTTTTACTCTGCCAAAGTGTCTCCCCAAAGCAGTTTATCCTCGCACAGCTCACCATATCACACAGCAAACATTGATTCAAACTGTCATCGCCGTGTGGCTTCTGAAAAGAGACAGGGCATTGAAGTGACACCTTCAACTCGAACTCGAAGAAACTCGGAGCCAGATTATGCAAACCTTCCAATGGTTACTCGTTTTATGGCTGAAAATGGTACAAAGCAGCGGGTTGGAAATACGGTGGATATATCAAACAAATTATGTGGGGCTGCTGTAGATGAAAGGAATGGTAAGAACATTTCAAGTCCCTGTAGCTCATCGCCAGATAAATGTTCAAAGAAGGAATATGTTCCTAGCTGTAAACAATCCTTTTTCCCACAGAACTTCGACGGATTCACAGACCGGGACTCGGAAACAAGTAGTGTGTTCTCAAGTCCACTTCTTGGACCATGGCAGATGATGGACTCTGCTTTTGAAGTGCAGCAGCCGGGTAGTTCAGAGGTCGGCTTGAGAGCAATAGGAAAGAGCAAGTCGCTGGATGTAGATGACAGAGTCGTTCAACCTCTGTCAACCTTCTCGTTCTGCCAGTCAGACGATGACTTGAATAGCAGTCCTGTGAAGAATAACGTACAGAACCAGGTAAGCGAAACAAAGTGGCAAGTTAAACTTTGTTCTTTTCTTAATTAATTTAGACGTATGTTGAGCTGTTGTTGTGATTGTGTGAATACTTAGTGTGTGTTTTTATTTCCTGGTGTTTTCATACATACAATGATGAAGAAAGTTATCCTGGCCAGGGACTTTTCATGTACCTTTTATCGACACTGGACAACTGTTCTGTTTCAGCAAAGCTGGGCTGGTTACATCTCTGAATAGACATCTCAAAGGGTCTTACATGAATGAATGAATTAGTGCATGAGTGAGTGAATGAATATTTGAATTATTTAATGAATGAATGGTTGAATGAGTGTGCCTGAGTGGTTGAATGGTTGAATGAATGTCTGAATGAATGACTGAATGAATGAATGAATTGTACTTTAGGGACACACACAAGGTCCCTATGCAAATAAAGCAATTCTTTCACTACCGGAGTTGGCTTGCTTCGGTATCTACAATTTTTCAACATTCTCCGGTGTTGTCATAGGAGTAGGTGTACACGAGTGTCTAAGCATGGTAAGTGAGGTAAAGTAAGCTTATTGCTGTGTCTGATGGGTCAGCTCAGCTAAAATGAGTTCACTGATGGTATGCTGTCAGTGGGAAGATCAGGTAGCAAGGGAGAAGGCTGCCACCTGTCCCCATATGCCAAGGCTGAGGAAAATGAAGTCGCTAACGCTTCATACCAATGGCTGCCTCTCAAAGCTAGGTTTAGGGACTACTTTTCTTCTTCACACTTCTGTCAACAACAGTTTTGCTGAGACTGGGTCCTGCTGTTGGATCTGTATGCAGAATTTCTCATATGAGAGCAGCAGTCTAAACACCTGGTGATCAAATCTAATCTACGGGTCTGAAACCAATGATTTAGGGTTCAAGCCCGCTGAGAGAACTCCACGTAATGGCCATGGACTAGTTGTTCTAATCTATACTCTGTTTTAATCTAACAAATTATGAAGGATCTTCAGTTTCTTTTTTTGATGGTGCAGTCATGACTGACCCTATGATGTCTGTAGCTGGTCTAGTTAGCTACGTACGCCAAGGAGGCTCTGTGCGTGAGGATCCCCGGTTCACATCCTGGTTGTGGCTTATTTCAGAGATTTGAATCTCGGGCTAGCACGGTCCGTGCACGGGGACTTTAAATGGCATGGCACCCATTCAAACAGGCAGCGGTGATGAAGGATCTAAACCGAGCAGCGTCAAGGCCATACAGTCGCTGTAGAAAACCATTGTACGTTTACATTTCACTCATCAGTAAGTCTTTCCCCTAGGATTAAGTAGTATTTATTTCTTCATGAACTCACAAACTGGGGATAAAAACTGTCACTAATGACCTCACCATTGAGCGATCAGTTGAAGCTGAGTAAGAGCATCACTTGACTGTATGTTATCTCTGAATCCATCAAGTCCAACTGCTTTCTACATTAAATTGTCTATCTATTGTCAAAATACGGGTCAGAAGCGGCGTGTGTCATGTTCACATGATGCACCCCACCATTGGTCGTTTGAGGGTGATTCAAACTCGCCCCGCCCCAACCGACGTAGAATGAGGTCAGAGGTCAGGTCACTGTCAAGCTGCAAGCGCGGGTGAGTTTATTTATAGAAATAGGAAATACCCGTTCACAGTGACGTCATTAGCTTTGATGTTTGGCGTTTGAGCCGACGTCCAAGAAAACTAAATGGCTAATTAATTGTTGGTGGTAAAATTCAGTGATGTATATTAATTAAGGTGGTGTCTACTTTTCTCGTGATCTGAGCTTGTGATACTGAGTAGCACTGGATAAATCTTCAATACTACTGCAGATATATTTATAATTCACTGTACTTGGGGAACATATATGTATGTACATATGTAAATATATCATGTGTATATATATGTATATATCATGTGTATATATATATGTAGCATATATATATGATGTCAGGCGGCCATATATTTTACATATATATATATATATTATATATATATATAATATATATATATATTATATATATATATATATATATAATGTATATATAAGGCCTTATATAAAACGACTTATATGTGTATAAGGTCATATGTAGGACTTATATATATATATATATATTATATATATATATAAATCTAAACAGAAAATGTATATTGCAATTGTAATCTGACAATTATAAATACAGACTTCAGGCGCTTGTGAAACTGCCGAAGGGACAGACTGAGGAGCATGGTAGTTTTCAGAGAAGTAGCAGGGTGGCTAATAAGGTAATTATCGGAGCTGTGGGAAGTGGCACATCTGTGTTTACACATCTATTAAACATTGACAACTCCTTTTGATATATAGGCGTACTCGCATTCAGTGTGTTTATTATAGCCTATGCGCTGTGCACGTGGGTGCTCGCGTTTATATTGACTGTTTTTTTATGCTTATGAGTGAACTATGGTTGGGTTGGATTTTCCCATCTAACAGGTAATGAAGTTGCTTGAGTTAAATGGTTTTGCTTGGCAATTTTCTTTCTCTCGTTCATGACTATGATTAGTGGGGTTGTCCTGTCTGGGCTTCTTCTCAGATAGGTTATTATTAGATGATTGGGGGACTGCGCTGTGTTCAGACCTCTGATAAATGTTCTGCCATAAGTTTGGCCGGATTATCGTGTTAGCGATCGGTTCTACGGTTTGACTATAAGCGATTAACTGAGTGAGTTTCTTCGACATCTGTTGCTGACAACGGTTTTGCTGATCTGTTGAATGAGCCTGAGTGAGGATGCCACCTTTGATCTCCGTAAGGATTATTCATGTTCAGATACTGCTGTGGTGTCCATAGATATTTTTCTCACTTTTTTTATTATTATGTAATTGTATTGGTTTGTTTTTTGTTCATTTCCGTGCAAACATTCTATGCTCAATTTTTTTTAATTTACTTAATATTTCTGTTCTCAGCTTTTTCTAATTGTAAAAAATGTCTATATTTTTTAATGGCATGTTCTGGTGGACAAAGGGTTAAGAACAAATGCAAATGTAAGAGAAAAGAAGCGGCATTTGGATGAAGTGCAGGGACTTAGCCTAGCAACCAATTGTTTTCATTGCTTCTGCCTATAAAAAAATTTATTTACCTTGTTAAGTTATATCTAAACCCCATGCATCATTTGAACAACGGTGCATCAAATACATGGTCCCAGTATGACGACCATCTTAGGGAGGTTTTGAACCTATACACTGAACATCTAAGGCAGAAGTGCTTAGCCAATCCGTTGGTGTGTATTCAACTTTTGACTGTATTTGTAAAAATTTACATTTGTAGCTTTTTTATGATTCACGTCTTTATGTTCACAGATGGGCATCGAACAGTTTGCGTTGGAAAACTTTAATGAACACCGGCAGGGAATCTTGGGCAAAACTGTTCCTATTAGCAACATGCTGACTTGGACCAAGGTAACTGATTAATCGCATCTGCCGTTACTCTGCTCTTATCTGTTATCGTGATGCTCTATGCATCATTCGATGGCTGAAAATGTCTTTCATCAGGGCACTTTTCTGGCAACTGTTGGTGTTATGCTGGAGTTTTTGTTTAGTTTGCGGATACACTAGAAACTCATTATAATGATGTCTCTGGGAACTATACCAAGAACCAATAAACTCATTATAATACATGACCTCATCTCGTAATGAGGTTGTATATTATAATGAGTTTATTTTTATGGGTGAATTCATTTTGAGAGCCACGTCCCCGACTGTTTTATATCAGAATTTGTGTTTTAAAGAAGCATGTCACTAGCATACATGTGTTGCAAATGGCAATGAATGTCTTGCTGAGTGTTAGAGTCTACGGGGTGCTTATTTGTCATGGAAACACTGGGTGACTTGCGATTATATTAGCATTTATCTCCACTCTGGCATTGAGCAATTACTGCTCAGACTGAAAAGGTTAGTCTTTCAAGTCACAGAGGGAAGGCTTACAGTTGCAGGGGTTGGACCCAAGTCTATGTGAAGGGGGTCTGCTCGGAATGTGCTTCATTTTGGGGTTGGTCCCATATGGCTCACTGGAATAATCCTGGGGGAAAGTCTGCGTTTGAAGTTGTTGCCACTTCAGAAAGATGGATAATAACTACGTTTTTTAAGTGATTCATGTGTTCAGTCCATGGCCTGTGACTTTCTTGTCCTTGGTCTGTTTCACCAGGAATTGAGGACCATTACATTTGATCTTGGTCTTCTGTTGCAGCTGAGGAGCACCTCTGACGCCTTTTCTTGAAGAAACACTATATAAATTATGATTAAAATTTTCAGTAAATGTAGACATGGATGTACACATTTTCTATATGACCATAGCAGTTGTGTTTCTGTTTGTTAATAAAAGTGATTTATTTAGTGACATGAGTCTTTCAGTGCGTTTCTCACTTGTTTGTTAGGACATCATCAGCAAGCCGATGATACGCACGCAAGACAAAGTGGTAAAGAAGGAAGCGCCTGAAGTGTTTCGGCTTATCCAGATGTACATGAGCGATCGTAAAGCCAGGTCACCGCATATTCAAATTGCTCTGGAAATTGTTCAGAAAGGCTGGAGCATCGTCAAACTGCGAGACGAGATCTACATGCAGCTTTGTCGTCAGACAACAGAGAACCATAAAGAGTAGGTGCCAGTGATCGTCATTCGAACTCAAATGCTCAAAGTGTTTTGGGCTTGACTGGGTGTGATAAACTTTTGTTGAATACAGTTTTTCAAGGTTATATGCTGTAATATAAAAACTTAGAGATAAAGGAAACCATAACAGAGAATGGCTTGATGACGAAGAAATCTGGTGCCAAAGAAATGTCCACAAATTTCAGTTCCACTTTTACCCCCTGCCAGCTCAACTTTAATGACCATACACTGTAAGTGGGAAAATCAGGTGGCGAGGGAGAGGGCTGGCTACCCGCCCACATATGCCAAGGCTAAGAAAAATGAAGTCGCTAACACTTAATAACCACGGCTTCATGTCAGAAATGCACTTCCTCATGATATTACGACAGACCATTAAGCACTCGTGCAGAACCTGTCATTGATGCTGTGTACAAGGATATCAGTCAGATGGAAAAGATGTTTCAGAGTTTGCATTAAGACGTTGCAATCTCTATTAATAAAACATAATGAATTTTCAATAATCTGTAATGATAAACTTGGAAATTTATGAAGCACTATTAAAAGTTAAGTGCAGAGCACGAGCTTACTCTTGAGCCCAGCATCAAGTCTGGTGGGTTTCCTGCGGAAGGTTTCAGTTGCTGGAAGACCAGAGAGAGAAGGAGACAGTGAAGATGTTATGGTGGGTTGGTTTAGATTGAGAGAAATGGGAAGGTGGTTGATTGGATGGTAAAAATGGAGGATTCGCACCATGATGCTGACATTGATTTGCACAAGCAGAGTATTGTTTTGTGTGTGAATTTAATTATGCTTCGTTTGGTTGCTGTTTTAGGGAGAGCCTGATGCATGGGTGGGAGCTGATGGGACTCTGTCTCTCCGTGTTTCCGCCTTCCTTCCGTTTTCACTCGTATCTTGAAGGATACATTTGTCAGCACTTGAACCTGGATGACAGCCAGGTATGTAACCATTAAGAGCAAAATAACCTTTACCTGTTGGTATAATAATACTAATAATAATGGTGACGTGATGTTTGTCTTGATCTTTGAGTGCCATAAGTCACTACTTTCAAAGTTGGCCTGTGATCATAGTTAGTAGGGTAAACATAATAACATTTAACAATGTAACAGCAACACATAACAATTGTTTAAACTGGCTATTGATGTGTTGTTTCCCTGACCTTCATCTGGACTTTTCCAATTGTTTGCAACTTTTGATGGCAGTTTAAACTAATGTTCAGTTGTGCGTTGCTTTGTGCATTGTGATGACGATGCTTAAGTTTAAATTAGATTAAATGATAATAATAACTGTAATAGTTTTCATTTTTTTCTTGATTCTTTTGTTAGACTTTAATCATTCACTTTGCCTGCCACTGTCAAAGACAACTGGAGCGAATATCAAAACGTGGAGCCAAAGGAAGTGCGTTCAATCTGACCATCGACTACGTTGAACAGACTTTGGTGAGTTATTACTAAATTGATTACCTGCAAAAATAAGTTACATTGAACAGGTGGCGCCTTTGTGAAGTACTTAAAAGGCATTATATGGAGGATCTTCTTGCATACATATCTGACAAACTATCAGTTCAATGGAAGAGAAAAGAAAAATTGGCACAGTACTTTAAATGAGTGTTTCCTCCAAATATCACAAGTGTGAGTAAGTAACATTTTGGCTGCGACCATGTTATACCGAATTTGCATTATATCAATGTTTGTTATAGCAAGGGGTATTGTTATTGCTCAGCCATTTAGTTAATGTCCTGATATTGCCATTGTCAGGTTCTTAAAAGGTGCTATATAAATCGCCAGATAATTTCTTCTTTGGTTCCTTGATGACTGTCTGAATGAAGTGAATGTCCTGTTCTCTCCAGAAATCACTCTTTCATCCATCAAATTTCGGTGGCACACTGGAAGACATTATGCAGATTCAGAAGTACAGGTTTCCAGATCGTCTGTTGCCTTGGATTCAGACGACTCTGTCGGAAGAGGTGCTTCGACTAAATGGCACTCAGACAGAGGGCATTTTCAGGTGCATTTCACTACTAACCTTATCTAATTACTTACAAACTTGTGCTGTATAAGTCTTAGGTTATGTTGCATTTAAATTATGTATCTTATTTTTAAATATGACATACGTAAAGTGTGTCATATTGCATTGTATTTCAAGATACAAGACTTATATTGCATTTAAGCTTTGAAAATGTTTCAAAATTTTGACTTCACTTGCTCCTCCTAACAAATCCAAAGTGAAGATTCGGTGATCAAACACCGTCGATGGAAGGATTAAGTGATGAGGGGGGTACTGGGTACCCATCCTCATGTGCTGAGGCTAAGAAAAATGAAGTCGCTAGTACTGCATATCCAAGGCTGCTTTATGGCTCATGAAATATTGTAGTAGATGTATGTATTGTATGCGTGTATCCTGCTAGACACTGACGTAGTGCCTCTTAAAGGTGCCAAAGTGGAATTACTGGGTAAGGCATCAATTTGTTTTGTAAGCCGATCCCGAAATAGAACACCTTATTTTTCGTCTGCCTCATACATCTTCAGTTTCCAGAAGCATATTACATTATCAGGATTGCTGCTTGAGCATTTGCGTTTGATTTCCTAGGTGGATTTTATTGTTATACTAAGATGTTTTGTCTTATGTAAATAAAAATGGGACTGACTTTCAGTGTATTGACCTGGTTATGGGTTAGTATTGGTATGCCATGGGCTGATGCCTTGTGCATTAGATACTAGCGCTCTAGAAGTTGCTAATCGTTATTGTTTGTGTTCCATTTAAAGGGTTTCTGGTGATGCAGATGAGGTGAACGCTTTAAAAACTCACTGTGACCAGTGGGACATTCCTAGTTATACTGACCTGCACGCTATTGCATCTCTGCTGAAGCAGTGGTATCGTGAGTTGTACGAGCCGCTGATCCCATCCGAGTTTTACGACGAGTGCATTGCGAGCTGCTCCGATCCTGATGCCGCAATCGCAGTTGTTGAAAGGCTACCGTCCATTAATCGACTTGTGTTTTGTTATTTGATAAGATTCCTTCAGGTTTGTATTTTGGTGATATGTCTTCTTATGCCTTCATCTTCCTCGTGTTTTGAGTAGTATTGTGGCTGATGTATTTATTGCTGATGTATTATTGTTATTTATTTCACCCACTTAGTGTATTTGCCGAGTTTTGTGTGTGAGGAGACATATGTCTAACCTTTGGTTATCATAATGAACAAGACATCAGTCGAAGGCTGCTTGAAGTGAAATGGGAAATATTTTACGGTGCAAATACTAACACCTGCACCGCAAATGATGTGCCTGCTGTCAGCAAGGAAAGATTGCCTTAGAGGTAGCTTGCTACTTGCAGTGCTATACAAATGACTCTGTCAGAAGAGGTGATTTTTCGGTCATTTTTTCTTGTGTGCTGTTTTTGCCTGTGTATTGAACACCTTCATTTTTGCCACAATGGCACGAAACAAAAAACACAAACGTAACCTGTAGAAAAACAGCATTCCTGCTCAGTAGTCCATAAATTTAGGCTGATGGCCATGTGTCCCATAGCAGATGTGGATTCAATGCAGTCCTCCTCCATATCCTTCAAGTCCAGGGACATATTAGGTGCCACTGGTCTTTGATGGAATGCACAGTGATTAATTGATTATACATTCAGAATTGGTAAATATGAATCTGTGGCATGGATGGCTAATGTTTTGGCCCTTTGTTTCTGAATCTGGGATTTGATCCTTATACTGGTACATAATGGAAAGTTGACAGTTCACTGTCAAGCCATGTAATCAGTCGGAAAATGTCATAATGTTGTTCTACTGCTTTGATTTTCTGTTGAAAAGTCTTGTAACTCTTGGTGAAACTACTCCAGACAGCCACAGCTGACCCATGTTGTGCCACTGGTGGAGATCTGTGGGCTCAGTGTGGGCAAAACAAATGTTGCTGGTGGGATCATATTATCGTATTTTAGCTTGCTTAATCAAGAGGACAGAATATGATTTCCTTTTGATACTTTACCGGCTGTGTTTGTTGGTTATCAGGTGTTTGCTGCTTTGGAGAATGCCAACATTTCCAAAATGGATGCCAGCAATCTCGCCACTGTGATGGCACCAAATTGTCTTCGTTGCGAATCCGAAGATCCAAATGTAATTCTCAAAAATGCACATAAGGAGGCCAGCTTTATCAAGACACTCATACTCAACTTAGACACCAGTTTCATGGAAGGCATTTGGTAGTGACTGTCCAAAGTTTAGCAGTTTCAAAATTCTGTGCAACCGATCGAAATGTGGCATCAGCATCACGTTTCTTGGCAGAGGAACTGTTCTGCCAGTTTTTTGTTGTTTCATCATTTGATCTCAAGACTTTGTGAAAGAAACTTGATTTGATGCTGTTCTCATCTTCAACTGGCTTGGTTAGCTACATTGGTTAAAGCATACGTCAAGGCGCCTCTGCGCGTGAGGATGCCAGTTCGCATACTGATAGTGGCTACATTTCATAAGAGTTTAATCTCAGGCTAGCACGGTCTGTACATATGGACCTTAAATGGCGTGGTGTTCATTCAAATGGGCAGCGGTGGTGAAGGCTCTCACCCGAATAATGAGCAGGATCGAGGCCATACGGTGACTGCAGAAAAACATGTACATTTACATCAGATAATTTGTTCTGCTAAAACTGACTTCCATGTACCAGGAGGTGACCCAAATTGAGACAACTAAGACTAAAATTAATCTCCCTTGCCATGGAATTGATTAACTGAACATTAAGTCAAATGAAGTGTCAGGTAACAAATAGCTTCATCATGGGAAGAGTTATACTGCCTTTAGACTTATTGCAGGCAGCACAGGAGTTGGCTATAATAAGCAGAATCTGAGTCTATTACATGAAAGAAAATGGCAGGTGTTGCAATGATCCATAAACACATGGACTTGAGCTTTGGTAGATAGCAGAACAATACTCGGCCGTCATCGCCTTGTCAGATGCAGTCGTATTAACGCCTTAAAGCAACATGCACCTGATTTATACACTAGTCTGTGTTTTAACAGGCTCCCTTGCCAGTAATTTTTTTCATGTAGGTGCTGAAGCTCATTCAGATATGTTTCTAAGCTGCTTAAATCTTGCGGCCTTTTATTAAATGTGATGTCGGCCAAAGACTATTAAAAATCTTTATTGTGATAATCGCTCAAATTTCTGTTTTCATTAAATTTGAGCTTGGTTATTGGTTATTGTTAGTGATTCTCTCATCCACCGATGCTTTAATAATTAACATGTTCCAGTTCCTGGTGCAGCTGTTTCTGATTTAGTAGAAGTTCATTTTTATTTGTTGATCTTTGGCTTAGAGTTTTCTTCAGGTACCACAACTTGAACGGCTGTTGTTTCATGTTTATTTATTTGTGGATTTTGTGCGTACTGAAAATCAGGTGCTGTTTTTTGTAAAATGTTGTACTGTACATAATTACCTTTTGCAGTCAAAAGTCTAAGGACGGATCTTTTCTTGGAGTTTGCTTTTGTACTTACTAACGTTTTTAAACATTTTCTTATAAAAGAAAAGTGCTGTTTTTTATAAAGGTTTTACCTTCTGATAGGTTACTTGCAAAGCACAGTTGCACTGAGTTTAGAATGTCACTTGAGTGTTCGCAGACTTCCTTAAAACTGTGATTCAACAGAGGTACTGAAAACTAGTTTTAGTTTTTCTTTTTTTTAAATTCTCACAACTGCTTTACGCCTCAGATTCAGATTTACTGACCCTGAACGCATAACAAATGCAACATAATAATCGCACCATTATCAGAACACGTGTGTATAAGGCATGGTTATCATGCATGCCAGATAGGCCATCAGCAGTTGATCGATTTAGGATAGGATTTACAACGTTCCTTCAAGTAGATCCATGTGACTGAGTCCATGACAGCCAGGCTGAAGGGCCGTGAAATTAAAATGCCTATAAAGTAGTAATTCATAATAAAAAATTGGATAGATTCACTGGGATTTGGCAGATTCAAAAAGATGTATGCCCAAACCTGAACTGATTTGTATCCAGGCTATCATCCCACCACACCCTAAAAACTTGGCCCCCTTTAAAATCCTGAACATGTCCTGATTATGAAAAGGTATGAGAGAAAGCCAACCTAAAGGAATTATACATGTGTTACCTTCATGTAATTAACTGACCAAGCTTTAAAGAGGAACTGGCAGGTTATTAAAACCCTCAGGTTAAAACAGATGGTTGCCAGTTAAGAATCATGAGCAAGTCCTAAACGCACAATTGACTTTCCACGTTAGGCAGAAGCAATATAAAAGAGAAATAAATAAATGTTAAAATCTATACCTACAGCACAATTCATAAACCTAATTACTAATATTGGTAATAACTCCACTCAAAAGCATCTGCATGTAGTCCTAATTAATTTGAAGTCGTTAATCCTCATTTGTTTTCCTAATGTCTCCATATTTGGCTTTCATCTTTTGTTGTCCTTCTTTAACAAGAGATCGAATCTTGTTCTTTTCTGGAATCGGTGGTAGATATCCCCATCGCCTGAGGACGTTAACAGCAACACGAGTGCCACCTATGGTGACCGCGTAGCGCAGTGGAGTAGCCAGTTTGTAGATAAGGTAGGCAACAGCTGCATGACCCACTCCAGGAACTGTAAATGGTGCAATCATCTTGTCACTTGCACCCAGCCATTTGAGCAGAGATATGACATCGATGCCACTATAGGGAAATACAACATACACTCCAGATAGCAGGTGTAACATTTAAAATATTATATGCCAGTGGTCAGTTCCTCACAACCATATACAAAATTTTCCCCTATAAACTGCAATAAAACTCGCTATTTCTCACTGGCGTTCAAACATCTGGATATCTGTTTTTACCAGGCAACTGACTAATGCATCTGATTCACATTTCTGTGTCACTTTGTGCATGTTAAAAGTTTTCGTAATAATTATAACAATACTAAACAAAATGATAATAGTAATAACATATTACTAATCAAAATACATGCAATAAAATTTTATCAAATTAAGGTACCAGTAACTGGTTGTTTATTACAGGTTAAGTAGGAGGATAGAGCTGGTTACACAAATATGCATTTAATTTAACCCTTTCATTCTTATTGATCGCTGTAATTCTAAACACCATCCACCTTAGCTATCTATCCGTCCGATCTTTGGACCGTGACTTATTATTTATGCATTTATTATTTAGAGTCAAACCTGATACTATCTGCCTTGTAAAGTTTGTTTTGACTGCGTGTGTGCATGAGCTACTTCACACAACTATGCTTCTCTGAATGCTTAAGATAATCTTCCACTAATACGACCAGATTTGCCAAAAAGGTTCAGGCGCACCGCTTCTCATAAAATTTCAGAATATCAGTTTTGTCAGCCATATAGTAAATGTTTGTAATTCCAGCTGAAGGCTCTTCAAAAGGGATTTTGCCACTATAAGCCAATTGGTTGAGTACTCACCTTATAATGTTGTTTGGGTTCAAAGGTGAGTTCAAAACTCTTTTGAACAGTTACCTTGGGCAAGTCCTTCATGCACAATTCCTCAGTGCCACCAACTGAGGCTCTGCCATTAGACAGTAATGCTTAACAAATACAGAAATAATAATAATAATAATACATCACACGTTTCGAGAATTACGTGAGGACTTATCTCACCTGGCTGCAGCGTAGTAAAACGACGTGGCCCAAATGCAAGAGGTGAAAACATGAACACCAATCAGCACCTTGCCATACTCTTTGTAAGTCTGCTTAAATCTCTGCAACAGACTCTGAGGCTTCACGTCCGCAGTTTCAGACTCTGCTGCCTGTTGATCTTCCTGTTCTTTCTTGAGTGAGTCTAGTCCATCGTTCCCACTTTGATTTTTTTCCTCTTCAAGGCTGGCACTCTCACTACTCTCACGGTTCTTTGCCTTACTAGGATCTTCAATAACGCTAATTTTTGGAGTCAAATGCAAAGTTCGGATGCTGAGTGTGTGTGCAACAGAACAACGTCCTATTGGTATCTGACCCTGCATCAAATTGCGTGAATGAGGTTCATGAGATTGCCAGCTGCTGTGGGTTCGATTTGACAGAGTAGAAAAGGCGAAAGTCTTTGAAAATGTATGTCTGACGTTACTGGCTGAAAGAAATAAAATATACCAGGAATTCAAAAGTGGAAAATATACTCGACCTTGAACAGTTCAATTTTGGAATGATACAAAATACTGACAGCCTAAAATAAATACCTACTGAATTATACCAGTTTTGCAAGCACTCCGAAAGGCGCTCTATAAATGCAGCAACAAGACCGTCATTTTGGCTATTTATGTAATGTCAGTGTAAATGCAAATCTCCGAAAATTCTCAGCGCTACACAAAGGCGCGTCTGGGAGACCAGCTTATGTATTGGCGCTATATCAAATCAAGTTCGCATGAGCCAGATTGTCTGATCAGCCTCGGTGTCATAATTCCCATCCGGCACAGTGGTGGCGAAGCGGGGGTCAGGCCGGGGAGACAACAT
The DNA here is from genome assembly GCA_964023275.1 of Norana najaformis. NCBI lineage: Eukaryota > Metazoa > Annelida > Clitellata > Crassiclitellata > Hormogastridae > Norana > Norana najaformis. The sequence goes on from OZ029919.1 coordinate 6,050,139, forward strand.
GGTGCTACGGTGGAAATCGTTGGTGTTCGTAAGATGGTGTGGAGCAGAAACAGGATAGGATAGCTTGAAAAATTCGGTTTTCAGTCCTGAGTGAAAAAATCAATTGTTATAAGAGTTAAGGTTTCCCAGCATTGCATCAGATTCATAGCTGCAAGTATAACTATTCAGAAGCACCTAAGACCCAAGACTTTTATTTTTCAGCTATCACACCTTGAGATAAACTGCGAGTTAAACCAATCGCAACTCTGTAGCACTGAACAGGTAAAAAGCAGATTCTGCAATCCATGTTTCCACCTCGTTCGCACGCCGAGTCTATCAAAGATTTACCAGGGATGTAAACACTCATGAAAACAGGAAAAGGAAGCAAGCCATTGATCTATAAATTGAAGCAAAAATGGCTATCGTAATCTCGAAATTTTTAAAGCGCTACTCTAAAGATAAAAGCAGAGGATCAGCTTATTCACGAGCGTTATGTCAAGTCAGAGGGATTGTTTAAAGTTGCCATGCCAAGAACCAAGTCCGGTTGCCAGAAGACCAGACAGAGACAGAGAGAGAAGGGGACAGAGGAGTTGTTATGGTAGGTTGGGTTTCGCCTGAGAGAAATGGGAAGGCGCGGATTGGACGAATAACGGTATGATTTCTTAAGGGTGAGACCAGTTTAGGCTGATATTGATTGTAGTATAATTTAATTAGACACAATTTGATTTACCGAACGAGCAGCTTCGTAAACGTCATGTTAAAATTTTCATTTTATTGGCGCAATATGTGCATTTTTGTGGATTGATAAAATGTAGATAGGAATTATTACCTGCGATTTAATTGGTTTATGACCCTCTGAGTGCAACAGTTTTCTTGAGGTCTATGTTGCAGTGCTAAGAAGTGAGATAGTTTACTTTAAATTACATTAAGCGATGTTACGTTTCAATCAGAAGCTTAACGACAGAAATTATTTAACATTCTATTCATACAATTTTTGGTTTTTAAAAATATTTTAACAATATATTTAAAGATTGTTGAAAGTAATGGCGTCAATTTGGCGGATATATTATTTTAGTCATCTATCGAATGCTTACATTGTGCTTCCGTAGGGCTTCTCGACTAACAACAGTGCGTGCATGTGCTTGAGTTGGAAATAAATCTGTTTTTGATTAAATACGTTTGGTTTCGTGATTTTATTTTTTAGCCACAACTTACGCAATATGCCGTTGGTAGTAATGTGCGGTTTTCCTAGTTCTGGTAAAACGACCAGGGTCGCTGAGTTGAAAGCTTTTATGGAAGAGGCTAAGCAGATTAAAACGACCGTCGTTTCTGACCACAGACCCGATGTTAAGAAAAATCGCGTGTATTCGGGTAGGAATGACTAAAATTAAAAATAACGTTTTGGTAATTTTTCAACCCATCGAGATTGCTGAGATATACTAGATTATTTCTGTCTACTATGATGCATCTGTATCTGTACTGTAGGCTAATAGATCGAGAATGAGAAATTAAGCGTAGTCCTCATTCGTAATTATCGAAATTGCCATGAAATTTGTTAACGACATTTGCAAAAGCAAATTTGTCTCATCTTTAAGTTTTGAATGGGCCTGCACTTTTGATAGCGTGAAATCCGATAATACAGTTTTGCAGTCATTGATTTTGAGTTAAGGTCACCAAAGGCAAAAGGTCTTGAGACGATACTAAGGCAGATTTTATATGCAAAGTGTAAAATTTTGACAGTTGTCAGTTTTTATTTTTAATTTAACTTGGCAATAATTGTGATTCAAGATTAGGAAGAATTCTAAAGATTTGATCAGATAGAAATTATTTTTGTAAGATTTTGCCTTAAATCATACTTGAAAGACCAATATGAAAACCGAAATTGTTGTGCTGCTTGACAGAATCATTGACAGAAAAGGAATTGAGAAGCACGCTGAAATCAGATGTCCAACGGTAAAATAGAATTTATTATAATTTTATATTAACGTGACTCAGGTTTCGACGTGTCTTGTTGTTAGTTTGATGTTTTCTATTATATTTGTGACTTTGGTGATATTTGTGTGGCTTACTCATTTCTGGTTGTAAGAAACTGGTAAAATTTCAGGTAATTTTATATAAACATAGAAGTTTGGAACATGGATTTCAATATTGTAAATTGTTTCATTACTTACTTGGAAAATGCAAGATTTGGATGTTCTAAGCTTAAAGATTAGATGAAAAACATAATGTGACTAAGAGTATCACTACTCAGTCTCAGTGGAAGTTTGTTTGAGCAATTGTATTGTCATTTTTCTTCTCCAGGTTTATAAACAAGGAAGACGTTCTAATACTAGACTCATTGAATTACATCAAAGGTATGTGTTCATTTGTTTTAGATTGGCTGATTTTAGTGCATATGAGTTCCCTACTGTTTTATTTGATTTAGCCAGGTGTTTCATGACACAGTGGTCTAATCAATAGTGAGCCGGGTCTGCAGGTTCGAACCTATTGAACAGACTGTGTTACTACTCTGGGCTAGTTGTTTGTGAACACATGCACACTGATATCTATCGCCAAACAGTGGATTTTGGTACTGGCATCAGCTGGGAAGTAAATGGCAAGTCCTGCAACATGCTGGCACCATGTCCAGGACCTTGGGATTCTTCCTTTGCCTGCTTAAGGGCCATGGAGCGGGAAATGAGTGCCTCCCAATGCTCCACATGGAGTGTAGGCGCTTTACTTGGTTGACTAAGTTACGCTTAAAATAGCATCTTTTATGTGCCTGATAAAAGTGCTACCTATGCTAGGCTAAATGATGTTAATGTCATGGGGGTCAGAATGTTCGTCAGTAAGCAAATAGTGCTCACTGATAACTAGAAGTCACTGCTGGCTGGCCCCCACCCACTTGCAGAGCCCAACTGATGGAGTCCCATCTTGAGTTAGCAGTTGATACAACGTTCAACTGGACTGAGTTGTGTTGAAGATGATGAATGACAACTGCCAATGATGTCTGCAGTACACAATAGCACTACCTTCCAGCAGTCCGACGTAGAAGGCAGAAGACAGAGCTACCAGAAATCTCCCGAGTGGGACAGGCATTCACTGCCAGTCATAGAATGTACCCCTCCGTGGTTGAGACTCTCCCCGCTCTTCTGCCACTGAATCCAAGATTTCCCAATGACATAAACATTTAAATGGTGTAATTATTCTCAAGCCAAACTGTCTCAACTGATGCTTAAATATATGAATTGAAATTGCACTCCTTTCTGAAACCTTTAAGTTTAACTACAGCTAGCTAAAGAATCATAACTGTACATCAAGAAATTGAAAATGTAAATTGAGGACTGTACTCTAGTGGCTGAGTTTATGTAGTCTTTGTTTTCAGTGTTTTTTATTCTGCCACATTTTGTAAAATTCAGGTTACAGATATGAACTATACTGCATAACAAAGTCTGCACAGACTCCTCATTGTCTGGTGAGTTCATTTTGTTTATTCTGTTCTTATTATGTGGTGTAATTACCGCTTGCTTTCCACTTTCCCTGACTTGTTGGAATTTGATGGGACCTTGGATTATGGACTGTAGTTTCACCCTGAAGTGACCATCGTCTTGTGTGTTATGGTAATGGCAATAGATTAGATCATATTAGTTTAGATAGAAGGCAGCAGTATAAATGTTAAAATTAGAGGTGGGCATTTAACGCTTTCCATACAACTCTTCTTTCACCTTGATCTGGCAATCAGTTTTTAGCTGAGTTTCATTGTTAAAGTAAATTTTAAAATTACATTGCAAGGTATGAGTGTGAATTTATTTGCTGGACAGACAGTTTCTTCTGGGAAACAAATTTCTGACGTATGCTGGAAAAATTTAAGTATCACCGAAGTCTAACCACACTGCAGTGGTTTTGAGAAATGCTTGAAAGGTGCAATGTAAATGCCTGTTACATTACATTGCAGTACGATCTCAGAAATAGCTCCCATTTGCTCTAGTTAAATGTTACCAACATGAGCCACCACAGAAGAAGATGTGCCTGTTTAATTACAAACTTGTATAATGAAGATATACTCTGCAAAGATGGTGATACTGTACAAAGAAACTAACATATTGAGCTAGCAGAAGTTCTGTACTTTGGTGTTAACTGTCACTATTATCAGAGTTTAATTATGATATGTTTGTATATTTGATTGTAGATACATTGCTGTGCTTCCAAAAGTGAAGCTTTTTCGTTCAATGAAAGCCGACCGGAGGAGGATCGCTACACTCTGGAAGTGTGAGACTTATTTCAAATCGTAATGTACAAGGCAGGTGGAATTAAGTGACGTCCTCATCAAGGAAATGGTTTGACGCAGGAACTTATTACCTCACAACCATTTGAAAGTTTTGTTCTTTAGTAGAAGAAGTAAAGAACCAGTAACAAAAACTGAAACCAGAACTTTAACCAGGCCATTTGGATTTTTCTGACTTTAACCTGTAGCTGGAAGATGTAATGTAATGAGAAGCTTTTATAGCTTCTTTTTAGCTTAGCAAATACATAGTGACTGATCAGTTACTGTACTTGTCTCGCAGTACAAGTTTGCGCGTTGAAACCTCCCGTTAAATAGATTTTTGCTGGTTTTAAGCAAGGTTAAGTGCCTTAAGTCTTTAACTTGCATCAGTTGTCATATAGCTGCTATAAAATTATAAGAAAAAAGAAATTTATAAATTTTAATGACTGACTTTGGAAGACATGACTGAAGACAATAGACTATTCTCTAACAAGGAATGACTGAATAAAGGAGAAATTCTGTAAATGGTTTAATGGGATTGTATGTCATTGTGTTTTAGTTTTGACGGTCTAGTAATGAGGTTTGAGACTCCAGATTCCCGCAATCGTTGGGATTCTCCTGTTTTTACTGTTCTCCCTCATGACGAACTGCCAAAAGAACAGATTTATGAGGCGCTTTTCCTTCGAAAACCTCCGCCACCAAATCTTTCAACTCTTCCAGTACGTTCTCCTGTGATGCCGAGTCACTGTTTGAACATCTTATACTTGATGACTTTGGACAGTTTTTCAGACTGGAAAATCTAGGCATTAAAATGTACTCAAATCAAGTTATGGTAGACAGTGCAGAGGTCTTTTTACTTTCTTATCTGTTTTGTTGTTGTAAATTTGCAGCAGCCGTTGTCAGACACAAACTTAATGCATGAAATGGACAAGATTACTCAGTCCGTAATATTGGTGAGTATAAAAAGATAGGTTTGCTGTTTGTTTACAGTGGAAACTTCTTATAATCACTGCCTTTGAGAGTAATATCAAATACCATATTACAATGAGGTTACACTATAATGCAGTCTGTTTCCAAAGCCTATTATTTTGGGATCTATATCACAAACTGTGTTGTATCAGAATTTGGTTTATAGTGTTGCATGTAAAGTACATTTCAGTGTTCACGTACAGTGCTTCAGTAAATCTAATCTAATATAATGACTTCTATAGCAGTGTTTTCATAATGCCCAAGGCATCAATCGATGGTCGCTTCAGGTCAAACTGCAATCTGAAATCATAATCCATTGGAGAGGCTCGGTTGAATTCTAATGGGTCTGATAGGTCAGATATAATGCTGTCATGTTTCATATTTCTTTGCCTTACCAAATGCTCTACAGTTGTGAATATTGGTATTACAGACTAGAATTGCAGGCTCTGATGCCCCTTTGAGGACACAGGTGTGTATTAAATGCGCAATTACTGTATCTTACCTTACTTTACCTAAGGGTTAGGGTTACCTTACATTACCTTACCTTAACTGGATATTGTGTGATGTTTTGTTTCTGAAGTCTGTCTGTGAAGCTCAGAAGACTGGTGTTCCTGGTGATTTAGTGACGATTCCTGAAGCCAAAGATAAAGTATTTATACAAACATTTTCGAATAAAGAAAATTCGTATAAGAAAATTTGCTTTGTACACCGGATCCTCCTTACACCGCATTTTGTTATGACAAAAAATCTTGTATAACCTGGTGGGAATTAGGATCCAAAACTTGATTCAGCTGTGGAATACAACTTTAGTATAATGCTATCTAGTGTGGTGAGATATTTGATATTGTAGCAAAGATAGCATTGTTAAAAGGTTCAAGAGGTTTGGCTTACCGCTAGTCTAGTACACGTTGGCATGGGCTGTGGTGTTAAGAGGCATTACTACAGACATTTGTGCAGGCATTGTGGAAACTGTAAAAATATGAGAACGTTATTATTATTATTAGTAGTATTATTATTATTTTTTTTTAAAAGTTTTTCCCAGAGGTAGTTATGATCCATTGGGATTAAAAACATATTGGAGAAGAGGTAAAATATCTGGAACGGTTGCTGCTCATTAGGTTCTAGTACGAAGAAATTGCTGCTGAAAACAACTGCACTGAAGCATTGAATTGTCAATGCCATGCATTATTATTAATATTTTATTATTTAGCAGACATTTTTAATGCGCATTATTAAAACACAGTCTCAGAGGTGCATGCTACAACCTTATAATACTCGGTCGACCAGACAATGTCATTGTCCGTGAATCGGTGTAAAGAAGAAAATCCAGACATTTATGCTGGCGTAGTGAACAATGAGATTTAATTTTAAACATCAGTTTTTGAACATAAAATTGATAAATGGAAATTTTCAGGTCGTCCTCGTCCTCTTTGTTTGGGACGTTCAGCGAGTTCTTGTTGCACGGTCGCTTGGTGACATGATCAGAGAACAAGAAATGTACTAATATTTTTAACATAATATTTATTGGTGTAAAATTTTATCTTGGAACTGGAGTTAAATTGCTTGACAAATTTGTGGGTGTTGGCTGCAACTTGCCTCAGGTTGAAATTCACAAATTCTGAGTTTTTTTAAATTTGAGACCATGATGCAAATGCAGTTCAAGGTTTAGAAGTTTGAAGGTGTGGTGAAACAATATGGCCCAGGTTTCTCTACAGGTTTCAAAGTAAAAATGGATCAGGCATTGCCGTCAACTGGCGATTGTTTCAGAGCAGAAGAAGAAATTGCCCTAGAGCTGATTACTACCCTGTGGTGTCAAACAAAAGACTTGGACCAGGGTGTCTAATAATAGTCACTGGGTTTGCTTTCAAGTGTAGGTCGTACTGTGTTTGTCACTAGGTGGAGTTGTTCCGGATTGTTCCTTTGTCCGAACTGCAGCGCCTTCGACGTCAGTTCATCACGTACACAAAGACCCATGCGGTGGACGATACGTCAAAGCTAGCCAACATGTTTGTGCAGTTCCTGAACAGTCGAACAAAATAGCACGACTTTCGTAATTCTCTTATACGAATCTGAGGTTTTTCATGTTCTAATAATTGTGCATATGTGGAAAAATAGCTTCTGTCGAGGTTTTAGACATGGCGCATACTGTTTGGCTTTTCTTTCGGAAGAGTTGCATGCTGCAATTCTTTGAATTTACGAAAAATAGATTTTGCGTTGGTCTAAAGTTCTGATTGTTACCCAGCTGATAAAAACCAGTACTAATAATATCCTTTGCAGACAAGAACAGCGGCTGCTGTTTGCCGTTGCCGACTCTTGTCTTGTCTTCGGTTTTCGCTGTTGTCTTGTTGCATTAACGGGACTGTAGATTCCGCCATACTGGTTGTCGTGTGCTATGTTGGTGCCTTGAATCGAAAGTGCAGAATCTTTGGCGGTTCTGCCAATGAAGTCACACACAACTGAAATAGTAAAAGTTACCATAGTTAGTAGAGAAATTGTAATTGTAGTTGCAAATTTGTATAGCGCCTCTTCAGGGGAAACTTCTTCGTGATTGCAACCTGACGACACAAAACTATGATTGAATGGATTGGTTTTCTATGCCTTGACTAAAGTGCTGTGTGGAGGTCCGCATACTTTTGTAGAGTTTGAATAAATATTTATGATGACTCGGTTGTAAATCACCTGGGAACGTGTTATAAGTCATGCAGGACAAATGCGTTATTTCTGCATTCATTAAGTGCCCCTATCTAATGACAAAGCATCAATCGATGGCACTGAGTAATTGTGAGTGAAGGACCTGCTCAAGGTCACGACACAGTAACCATCTCAGAGGAGGAGGCTCAAACCCGTACTCTCTGCGTTACAGGCTGAGCAGTCTATCCCATCGGCTACAGTGCCCCATGTCCAGATCATTCAAATTACTAAAAACTACATTGTATTAATCAGTATCTGAACTTAACAGTGGTTTTGGTTATGGATAATGTATTGTAAACTAACTAGTATGAAGCAGTGGCGGCTCCAGGAATGCTTGCATTAGGGCATGAGCATATCCACAGGGAGCCACATTCTGGCAGTCCACCATGCACGGGTCTGGTCTGAGAGGCGCCAGCATATAACCAAGAGGGGCGCGGGGATGGGGTGAACCGCGCCCCAAGCCTATAGCTAAATCTGCCACTGGCGTGAAGAAAACCTAGAAGACGGGGTCTAGACTGCATTTGAGTAACAAGGCTACATCTGCCAAATACTGCACTGATGGGAAACTGTATGCTGAAGAACAGGGGGTCGTCCATTAAGGACGTCCGCAAATGGGAGGGAGAGCATCCAAACGTGGACAAGGACCAACAAGGGGAGGGGTAATAATCAATGCAGACATCCGCATTTTAATTTGGTGCCATAATTTCAGTACACCCTGTGCCTTTAACACCAACTTCAGTATGCTACGTACGGATCTAATTAGAGTTTCATTGCTGGATGCGGCAGTATCGAAATACCCCACTGCATAACACAGTTGGCCCTGCAAGATTAACAGGGTAGCCTAATCTAGGCCTTAGTGCCCAGTTGGAGTGCAGTTGTCCGCAAAGGGGATGGGGCCAAACGTGGACAAGAAGGGCGGCAGAGGTCTGAAGTAGGTCATCTGTGCGGACGACCCCGCATGCGCGACGCACAAAGTAGGTCATCTGTGCGGACGACCCCGCATGCGCGACGCACATATGGAATTAAGAGTTTCTTTGCTTACGCGGATTTTTCTCCATGACGTAAGTGACGCGGTCTCGTAAGATTGGCGCTGCGCCGGCATTGCATTCGGAATCTGTTGAAAAACGAATCTGGTTTTCTTCGTATCGGAAACTCTTCAAAATTTGAACATTTCTCAGCATACAATGGTGGCAGTAAAATCGGGTAACTACAGCAAATGGTAATCGTAATCTCGAGATTTCTACAGCGCCCAACGAAAGCCACGTCACGGGGACCAGCTCATTCACAGGCGCTCAGTCAAAACAAAATCGATAGGCGAAATTTTGGGGTTCCAGGTCAAGATCCAAGTATCAGGCAGAGACAGCGTGGCAGCTACGATGGGTGATGTTTGGGATTGGATTAGCAAACGAAATAGCAAACGAAAAGCGATAGTTTAAACGAACCTCGAGTGGAAGCCTTGGGTATGAAGTATTGGTTACTATATTTTCTTATCCTCATCTACCTTTCAGACAAGAATTACGCAATGTAACGTAATAACAATAGTCTTAAACGCGTTGTCCGTGGTCAATTTAGTAAATTTTAACAACACGACAACGCCGTCGCCATCTTGCGAATAACAGAAGCACAAAAAGATTATGGCAAAAGAAGACTTTCTTCAGAAGAGACATTTAGCCGAAATAGCCACAGGTTCTCTGAACGAGACAGGCTGACAACACTATATTAATGTCAGTGATTAGTATTAATTGTCCGGAGTTAACTAATGTTTAGCCTTCGTTCTATTCTACTTACAAAGCAGTTAGCCTGGCCGATGCTGTCCAATGGCCGTGCAATCAGAAAGCGTTTTCGATTCTCTTCCCACGACAAAAGACACTGCAACTGCAAACCTACAAAGATAATGTTCAACGCCGTATCGGCCAAGACACACACTTAAGCCGCCCTCCAACTTCTAGTGAAACAGTCGAGGTTCTTGAATCCCCAGTCTACAGTGAGGGACGTCGGGTAAGGGTTCATGCCTCCATTCGATGGAGTTCTCCCGTAACAGCCACGGCCCAGCGAAGGAGTTTTGCTGTGGTTGGTCCAGCTTTTTGGAATGGGCTTCCTAATGACCTATGCCAGGAATTTCTTAGTCTCTCACTCCCTCTTTTCTGCAAGTGCTTGAAGACCTTCCTATTTCTCAGTGTTTCTGGATTGTCGGGCCGGGAGCGCCTTTGAGGAGTCTATCTTGAAGTGGGGCTTTTTAAATTTTCCATTACATTACACATTGCCACCTCTATTACTTTATTCGTGAGATGTACTTGGATGTGACCTAAAGCAAATGGATGACCTGGTCGTGAGGCGCAGCTGCTGACGATATCGAGGATCGTGGAGCCATTGCACCCGGACCGGAAGTAACTTCGGCAGCTCGTCGACCCAGTGTGGATGTTGTATCTGCCTTCGAACGGACACGTAATAGGATCCGCGGAAGACTCGGCTACACCAACCAGAAGCAGACCAAAAACGTGTCCCAGTTAGCTACATCGGTTAAAGCCTGTACGCCAGTCAAGGCGCTTCAGTGTGTAAGGATGCCGGTTCGCAACCCGATGGGGTTTATTTCAGAGATTTGAACTTAGGGCTAACACGGTCCGCACACGGAGACCTTAGATGGCGTGGCGCCCATTCAAACGGGCAGCCGTGGTGAATGATATCACCCTATTAATTCACTGTCTTTCTTGTGAGTCAGTCGTCACATGGCTAGCATGATTTACCACTGCCTTCACCAAACGGCGTATTATTCCGCAGATTATATCCTGATTCCTCTTCTTCCCCTTATCTATCTTGCAGATCCATTACCAAATTCCACCCACCGTAGTACCTGCCTGCCTGCCTGCCTGCCTGCCTGCCTGCCTGCCTGCCTGCCTGCCTGCCTGCCTGCCTGCCTGCCTGCCTGCCTGCCTGCCTGGCCTCTTGGATCTTGACCTTAAACCTAACCCTTCTTGCCTATCGATTTTAGTTTTTGACTGAGCGTCCGCGACTTAACTTTCGTCGGGCGCTGTAGAAATCTCGAGTTTACGATTACGATCATCATACCGGCAAGGGCTGGATCTATCACCAACCTCACCCGTCGCTTTATCGCCGAAGCTGCCCAGTGGACTTAAGCACAGGCCAGTCTCTAATACGGGATCGGACCCTCTGATCTCCCTTTGGTCCCAACGTTGTCCTACAGACTTAAGTGCAAACAAAGATATTCCAGACACTGATGGATTTGCCGACTCTGCTATGGCCGCAGATTTTTCTTTGTGTCGAGAGAATTCGCGTATGTAAGGCCGCTGTTAAGTGAAAGATATGACAGGCCGTGCTTGGCTTTTGCGATCGTCGCCATAACCTGCTTGCTGCTCGTGTATTTTGACATTTCGCTTAAGCAGGCTTTGCATTCTCTTGCGCTTTTGCACGCGTCTGCACAGAGACTTTCCCGAGCCAAAAGAGGAGAAAAAGAGCGACAAGAATTGGCATTTGACTCATTCTGACGTCTAGAAGGAAGAGCAGCAGAAGGAAGAAAAGCAGGAGAAGGGGAAAAGGGGGAAAAGGGAGAAGGAATAGGAACAGGATGAAGAAAAGTATCCGGAGGAGGTGAAGAAGGAGCACAAGAATCCTGCGTGGATCAAGTGCAGTCTCAAGGAAATATTGCAGCTGAGCAAGGCACTAAAGAAAAGGATGAGAAGAAATAAGTGGACGAGGATCAGCCAGCGGATGAGTGGGACGAGAAGGAGGAGGAGAAGAATTTGGAGGAGGAGGAGGAGTAGGAGGTGGAGAAGTGGGTCGAGGATAAGAAAGAGAAATGGGATGAAGAGGAGAAACAATATTAGGAGTAGGATAACAAGGAGGAGGAGTATGTGGAAGAGAATAAGTAGGAGGAGCAGGAAGAGTAGGAGGAGTAGGAAGAGTATGAGGAGTAGGAAGGGTAGGAGAAGGAAGAGTAGGAGGAGTAGGAAGAGTATGAGGAGTAGGAAGGGTAGGAGAAGAAGAGTAGGAGTAGGAAGAGTAGGAGGAGTATGAGGAGTAGGAAGGGTAGGAGAAAGAAGAGTAGGAGGAGTAGGAGGAGTAGGAAGGGTAGGAGCAGGAGTGAGTTGTTGGAGCATACTTACGTATGAGAATGCGGCGGCTGATGTCTACCATTTCTGTGTCGAGACACTGGTCGGTTGCGTCGTTCATTAGTCGACCTGATCAACCGACAGATCATAACGGCCAACGGTCTTTATAATTATATAGCGCCACTATTTCCAGACTGAATTATAATACACTATGCGCGCCGTCAAAGAAAGATACAAAGCATTGAAAGCATCACGGGTCGTCATATACTCACATTTGCAAAAAAAAACAGACAAAGAATAGGAGGATGACGAGAAAAGGACAAAGACAGGGAGGAAGAAGAGGAGGAGGAAGTTGAGGACGAAAAGGAGGATGACGAGGAGGAAGATGAGAAGAGAACGCATTTCGTAGAGGCTGCCGTAAATAAAAGAGCTCAATGATGAATCTTCGACTCCCTGGCAGAAGTGGCTCCGCGCTGTCTAGAGCCAGCTGGACCGGAACATCGTCTGCTTCCTGGAACCATTGTTACCCAAGATCACCGTATACTACACAAGGCCTTCACTGAAGCAACAGCAGCAGCAGAAGTCATTCATCCTACTATCACAACAGCTTCAAGGAATTCGCAGTTCCAGAAACAGTTAGGCCTATTCGACAGAAGGCAGCAGATGTTCAGCTCTGCGAACTCCACATTCACCGGGGTTCTTAGCAGTAATGCATTTATACAACAGCAACAACAACAATAACACTACGAATTAAATAAATAGCAAAACAATAACAGTAACTAAAACAACAATAATAAACTACTGTAAACTAATAACACTGAAATCAATTAAATAAATAGCAAACAATACCAGTAACTAAAATAATAATAAACTACTGTACGCTAATAGCACCAACAAAAATTACAATAACACAATGCAAGGAGCTTACAACACGACCTTCAACCTAAAAATTGACCAACAACCTTACTACCTTTGCAACAGACTGACATCATCGATCTCCGACCGACATGCAGACAGAAAACTGGGTGCAGCGAGTTCACAGTCGAAATTATAAGTCTCCTTCAGTTACAGGCTAGAGTATCATAGCGCTATAAGAGCGACTTTCATTGGCTTACGTATATAGGTTCTTTTTACATGAATCAAGGTGATAATAATAACAGTTATTGTATATATGTGTTGTAATGACACTGTATGCGTGTATCTGGCGTATACCTTCCAGCATCTCAATCACATCTTTCCTTCGAACGAACTTGACGCATTGAAACTGCGACGAACTGAAGAGAAAACACACGGACTTCAGTTCGAAACCAATGTCAGACGGTTATTTAAATTATACGAATTCCTTAACTATAAACAATAATATAAAATAATATAATAATATGAATAACAGGCCCCATATACATTATATCAAATATATAATTTAGATCTTTTGCTAGGCTGCTGTATGGAAGCTACAGTAATAGGATTCTTAATGATTGCTGTAAAGGACCTTGTTATAACGATGAATTTTTATTACTTTGCAGTGACTGTGGTATCGATCTGCCTTGATTGTATCATAGATTGGATCGATTTTTGTTTTGCCGATTTTGCAGCTGGTTGTATTTGAACCTACTTAAGTTTCTTGGTTCTTTTCTGTATTTTTCATTGTATTTTCTACCTTTGTGGTGAATGAACGTATACACGAAGGATTTAAGCGTCATGGTGAGTGTTGTGGTTAAAAGGAGCCTGGAGAGGCCTAATGGAATGTAGGCCCTATGTACATAGCTGGCCATTTTGTAGCGCCTTTAAAGAATCTTATAAATGCGCTAAAGGCAGGATTGTAATTGAGGGAGAAAATGCCTCCTAGGGTTGAGGTGTTTGTGCCAGTGTCGGAAAGATGAAAAAGACTGTCAGCAATGTCGTGCGGCCAACCAGCGATGCAATTCAGTGGTGTTAATATCGATTTCCTGGTGGATAAGTAGTGTAGCGAAGTGTGGTGTGGTTAGAGGTAGTGTGGTGTTCGACCTGTAGGTCGGGTAGGGGTAAACCCCTCACTGATTTACACAATTTATATCCAGTGATGCAGTTTCTCCAACCATTATCCTACGCACCTGCCCCAGGTTTTCCCGCACTTCTTCCAATCACTCATTACAGCTTAGTGATGTAGTTTTGTCTAAAGCAGTTCATACTAAGATGAAGCATAGCCATCCAGGGCTGCATATAAGATTACTAAAACCAGTTTTAGTTAGCATTGCCATTTATCAGGCGGAATTAACATTGATTTCTTGGGTATGATTGATCCAACATCTCTTTCCATTACGGGATTTGACAACCATAATAGGCCATATATATCTACTGTATATAATGAATATATAACACAGTGTGTGCGTACTATATCCATATGGAAAGAATTGCTAAATCATACACAGGAAGGCGATGTTAAGTTTCTATAAGAGTTTCTATTCTTGTGCATAGAGTGCGCATGATTATACAATATCTACTGCTCCAGATTTTCCCCAAAGCACATGGCTGAATATCTATATATATATATATATATATATATATATATATATATATATATATATATATATATATATATATATATATATATATATATATATATAAATCTGCCATGTCGTTGAACAGATACGGCCATGTATAATCATATACTATGACACTCGGCCCCTACTGCGTTTAGTGGTATATAATCCTCAGCGGAGTTGTTTAAGTGAACCGCGTGCGGTTGACCATAGCTTTATGGCCGGCGTCAATCATCTTCTTGTCCTGAGGTCATGCGCTTAGGCCATCCGCCTGCTGCAGCAGCAGTAGCGACATCTTCCTGTTCACAGCGCCATCTGTCATCCGACGACGACGAAGTGTCCGTCAGTCAGTAAACTGTAGTCGATGGTCGTCTTGCGCTGCGCGATTATCATCATCGTCGTCGTCGTCATTATCGTCGTCGTCGTAGTCGTTATCATCATCATCATCATCACTACCACCACCACCACCACCTTCCTCATCACCACCACCACCACCACCTTCATCATCACCACCACCACCTTCATCATCATCATCATCACTACCACCATCACCACCACCATCACCATAACCATCATCATCATTATCATCATCATCATCCTTCATCTCTTCCTTCCCCTGCTTCTGCTCCCCTCCTCATCGTCATCATAACAGTCATTGTCAAAATTGTCAAAATCACCATCACGATTAGCGTAAGCATCATCATCATTGCGATCACTTACCAGAGATTGGAGACGTATGCTATGGCAACGAAACGAGTAGAAGTCACATTTCCTTCCATCGTCCGATGACAGCGGAACGACTTAACCACTTCCGATTCCGCTCCGGGCGTCTGCCGGAAGTGCAATCGAATGACGTTCGAGGAGTCGGAGGCGCGGTAGGAGCGCCTGGCATCGAGGTCTCTCCAGGTCGTCCTCGTCACCCAGTCGGGAAACTGGCAGGACATCTGCGGCCAACCCATCACGTCTATGAGGCAGGCAAAAAGATCAAGATTATCAATTCTCCTCAAATATGAAAATGCCTTCTTTTGAACAAATGTGCGGCACGGTGGTGTTTCAGTAACGCGTGTGGCCAGTGATCATGTGGTGGCGGGTTCGACTCCGTGTAAACAACCCTGGTCAAGTTGTTTGTGCACACATGCCTCTCTCACCAAGCAGTATAATTTGTTACCGACGCAAGCTGGGAAGTAAACGGCAAGTCCTGCGATTCATCGAACCCGTGTCCAGGACCTTGGGACTCGTCCATTGCCGGCTCAAGAGCCTAAAGAAAAAAAGAAGAGCGTCCCCTTGCGTATCGCTTCTGGGATATGGGATACTTTGAAAAATGACTGGTATAACCTCTTGAACAAATAAAATTGGCACTTTTAACAAATGAGGGTAGAATTCAGTTAAACAAGTTGGAGTTATAACCCACTGAACAATTAAGGTCAGCACTCCTTCCATCAAAGGTGTACGATAGTCGTCGCTAGAGTACTGAACTGTCAGTCGACAGGTCGGGGCTCAAATCCCCCCAGATGTTCAAAACTTCTGCTCCATTTGCGCCCCCTAGCAAACCCAGCCATAAAATGTGTGCACTGACTGTACACTGTCGACAGGAATGATCAAGCTGCGAAGAGCAGGACTAACCACCCGTGTTCATATGCCCAGGTTAAGAAAGTGAAGTGGCTAACACTTCGTACCCATGGCTGCCACTCGGGGCTAACTTCTTCCATTTAACAAATGAGGGTAACATATATATATATATATATATATATATATATATATATATATATATATATATATATATATATATATATATATATATATATATATACGTATGAATATATATATACGTATGAATATATATATATGTATGAATATATATATATATATGAATATATATATGTATGAATATATATATACGTATGAATAGATATATGTATGAATATATATATGTATGAATATATATATGTATGAATATATATATATATGAATATATATATGTATGAATATATATATATACGTATGAATAGATATGTATGTATGTATATATATATGTATGAATATATATATGTATGAATATATATATATATATACGTATGAATATATATATATGTATGAATATATATATGTATGAATATATATATATATATGAATATATATATGTATGAATATATATATACGTATGAATAGATATATGTATGAATATATATATGTATGAATATATATATGTATGAATATATATATATATATATATATATATTCGGAATGGGAGACTTAACCTTGGGTGAGCTCTAAGAGAACTGGTCCGTTTGTTGGGGATCGCAGACCGCGACAGGAAGAGTCGGCCGACATGGCTGCCTGGACAACGGTCCCTCTGACCTGGTATATCTGGCAAAGCAACGGCAAGAATCTACATACAGTACCATCATGCATACGTCTCCTGATCTGTATTACTAGCTAAGAAAAAACTTCTTCCTGAACAACCATAGCATTAATAGGGGAGACATCCAGACAGACAGATAGACAGACAGCCAGACAGACAGATAGAAAGACAGCCAGACAGACAGACAGACAGCCTGACAGACAGACAGCCAGACGGACAGGAAAAGAGAAGCCGTCTAAAAAGCATACATATACGGAGATACACACATACAGACAAACACACAGACAGACAAACAGACAAACACACACACATACAGACAAACACACAGACAGACACGGACTAGCATCAACATGCGTAATAGGAAGCAGTTAAGACCCTAACTGATTAGATCGAAGAAGACGATAGTGAATGCAATATTAAAATAAAGGGAGTTGGACTTAATAGCTCAGGCGCGGAACATGGAAGACAGTCCAACGGATATTGGTAAACAACAGTAGATATGGACTGTAATCACCGGCAAGGTAGACAACACTGGTCTACATAGATACATACATACATACATACATACATACATGCATACATGCATACATACACCCACATACATACATACACCCACATACATACATACACCCACATACATACATATATACATATATACATGCATACATGCATACATACACCCACATACATACACCCACATATATACATACATACATACATACATACATGCATACATACACCCACATACATACATACATACATGCATACATGTATGCATACACCCACATACATACATACACCCACATACATACATACACCCACATATATACATACATACATACACCCACATACTTATATACACCCACATACATACATACACCCACATACATACATACATACACCCATATACATACATACACACATACATACATGTAGATATACATACGCTAGAAACTAGCATTTTTACTTAAAACCGGGATATGATTTATACTCTATTTACTTTGATTATAATTATTGTGATCTAATAAAACTCGAGATCTAAGAAAACAAAATGATGCGTTGAAGTTGCGTGTACCGCCAATAAGCTGAGCGTGTTGCGCATGCGCAGTAATTATTTAAACTAGATTACAGCAAGCAGCAAGAACATCAGCAGAACTGTGGGCCAAATGAAGCATGAAAAAAGCCGGAAATTGGCCCAATATTTCAGTAATAAACCAGAAGTACAGCATTAGTGAAAATCATCCTCTCGTAGGCTTTAATTCAGCATTTAAAGCCAGAGCCAAATTTATTCTGGAGGCCTCTCGTCCATCAATTTTCCAAAATCGTAGGTCACGTTCATAACTCTGATGCAACCACGGCTATTAATCTTTCACCCCAGTCACAACACTCCTTCCTGATCCGGGAGCTCCTTGATTCATTTAAACAGCCCTGGTTAGCTCTATTCAAGCCTGCTGACGCAACGAAGACATTAAATAGAGGGAACTATTGAGTGTAGTCCCCATGCGTCATGCACACCAACACACCGAGAAATTAGGTCTGCCAGAAGCTGAATACAAAGTACAGTTCAGCCTTATGAGCGCGTGATATGCTTAGTCTTAATATCAGAATTTGTTCGTAGGTTTCATCTGATAGACGGGAAAGAAAATCGTGTTTAGCAGACCGTAATGCAATTATTTTTGGCCAAATAATTGTGTTCGAGTAGTCGCGACAACTGATCGATAAACGACTGGCAAACGGTAACAATAATTAGACGACGATTTAAGACGTGTTGTGTGTTCAGCGACCGCTTGGTGGCGTCACTGCATGCAGTGCTGCGGCGGCGGTGAATCGCCTCTTGGATGATAAATACTCTGCAGCGCTTGCTCTGTCCATCGCTTAAGCAAACATATAATATAGTGGAATGAACACTTAAAGAAGACTCCGAAGAGAAATACGCTGGCACGCAGCCTTAGAAACGCCAGTCAGTGTAGTGCTTCTCTAAGACTGCGAGTATTTAGGTCTCCATTAAGCCCTGAATTAAAAATTCTTAGCAGACGTACGTGAGTGACGGAGAACTTACAACATAGGCCTATATTGTTAAAATCTCCATAGGCGAGTTTCCTTCAGATATCAGTAAAATACGTTCCGCATATACGCTGTTCGAACAAACGACATGCGACAGAATTTCTGAGATTTCTGAGTCTTTCTTTTCTTTGTGTTAAGCACATTAGGTTACATAGTGTTAGCCAACATGAGGTTCGTAAGCTCCTTTAACGCTCCTGAGGCTTTTTTATACACACAGAGGCACAGAGACAGGGAGGGAGACAAGAAGAAAAGGGAGCAGAGGATAAAAGGGAAGAGAAGTGAGAGAGAGAGACGAGAGAGAGAGAGAAAGAGAGACAGAGAGAGAAAGAGAGAGAGAACAAACCTTATCCTTATTCCTCTAAATTCGCCACTTTCATTTGCGCTGACATACGACATTGCAAAGAACTCTAGAAGTGGCTCGCTGCTTACAGCGCTATGTAAATTGGCGCAACTACAGCTACCTTCTTACCTTGAGCCTATAGTTTCCTGATAGCAGTTTACGCCTAGGATCGTCTAACCACTCAAAATGCCTCCTGCATTTGACTCTTCCTCTATTGCAACAGCAGCTGAACATGGCACTTACCAACAGCTCATCTAAACCTCGGAGCCTGCCGCAGTGTACTTCCACCTTATACAATACAATACATTATAGATGTAAATTGGTAATGCCCTCTTTGCAAAGTTCAGACGTGCACTATGCCAGCCTGTGGTGTTAAATGTCATTAAGAGCAAAACCTTTCGTCATATTCCATGTAATTATTTATTCTAACCGAATGCATTTCTAACTTATTATACATCGTTCGTAATACTTTATAAATTTCTGCGTCTTTGCTCGTTTGCCTCAACTTACTCTTATGTGCTCTATAGTCTTTCATCATCTTCAATTGAATTTTCTAGCGCCTTTGCAAGTTTGCCACCCTTCCATATCATGTTTATAAACACCATACAGATATAATGTATGTACAATGCTGGACTTCCAGGCATGATTAAGCGTGTGTCTGGAGTTCTTGGCGTATACATCCTCTTTTCGGATTATATATAAATAACAAGGCTGTCGCGGGCTATTGTTTGCGTCATAAAGAATACCTCTGATCTAGTAAACTATCGTCTTCGCTGAGGAAACGACTGATGCGTATTGTTCTGGTAGGTGACCACGAAATATGCCGAGTGATTTAGGGGACTTGTGGTGCATTTATGGCTGTTCATTCAAGTGCATATCTCCTACTCCGCTGAATTAAAGAACCGTTGACTGCACTGACTGTACCGTCCGACAGGGGACGCTATACTGGAAAGTAGTGCGGTTGTCGTCTGTTCGCGGTATGACTATTCGTGACGGAGTTTCTGACATAAACCTTTCAGTGCAAGGTCGTTCTAATAATCTACCATTAAATAGAAAATGCTGGAAAATGAAAGCGATGATAAATTCCATACAGTTACATTTTATAAGACCATACAGCCTCTGCTTGCTTCTGCTGGTGTGTTGTTCGACCTTATATGTGCAGCCTGTATGGTAGTTAGGCCTATATATGTTATGAGTTTAAGGGAGGCTTTCTAATATTAAATGTTCTGCACGCAGCTGTAGACTTGATCACTACCTTAATATTAGGTCTACATCAATAGATATAAGTATGAATAAACTTATGCATGACGCTGTTGCGATTACGTTACCTTACCTTACCTACAAATATACCTTAAATTACTTTACCTTACCATATTCATTACCTTACTATGCTGTTTACCTTACCGTATGCCTATTATCTTATGCCATACCTTACCTTACCATATAGGCCTACATAATGATTACCTTACCGTATATACCTTACCGTATTTATCTTACATACTTTACCTTACCATGCGCTTTACTTTATCTATTTTAAAACAAATATGAAACAGCCAAAGTAGGTTATATAGAGCGATCTGTTACGATGCAGTTAGATACCGTCTCCCGTCGTTTGGCTAACCCTGAGCGGATGAAGTTCAATAAAAGCTAATTAGGAGCAGTTCTTCTTACAAAGCATCTGTACTGGTCGTTCTTGCGAAAGAATCCGGGTCCTCGCAGTCGACCGACCATATAGAAGTCGGTCGATTCACGCCACGTCGCCAGACACTCCAGATAGACGTCTGCAAATGTATACACATACAGAACAATTACCCGATACAGACATCAATTACTTACAGTAGTGAGATTGTTTCCGTGGTCATATCTCTTCCTTCTTCTCCTTCAGTTTTCGTTTTCATTCTATAGTCTTCATTCTTTTAGTCATTCTCTTCTTCTGTCAGCTGTTCTTTCTCCTCTCTCTCTCTCTCTCTTTCTCTCTCTCTGTCTGTCTCTCTCTCTCTCTCTCTCTCTCTCTCTCTCTCATCATCATCATCATCATCCAGTCCTTCTGCTTTTCCTTCTCATCCTCATTTTCTTCCTCCTCTTTCTCCTTCTCTAGTACTCCTTTTCCTCCTCCTACTCTTCTCCTACTCTTCTTCCTTCCTCTTCTCCTCCATTTATCCTCCTTCATTTATCCTCCTCCTCCAGTGTTCCTCCTTTACCTCTTCCCCCTTTTCTTCCTTCTCTTCTTCTTCCTTCTTTTTCCTCTTTTAACTCCTTTTGCACTACCTCATCCAGTCCTCCTCTATACTTTCTCTCCTCTTCCCTCTTATCATATCGCTCCCACTATCGCTTCCTCCTTCTCTATCCCTCTCTGTCTTTCTCTG
Organism: Norana najaformis; assembly: GCA_964023275.1. Classification (NCBI taxonomy): domain Eukaryota; kingdom Metazoa; phylum Annelida; class Clitellata; order Crassiclitellata; family Hormogastridae; genus Norana; species Norana najaformis. The sequence continues at coordinate 6,071,739 of OZ029919.1, forward strand.
TCTCACTTGTTCTCTTTGTCTTTCTCTGTCTACTTCTCCCTCTTCATCTCTGTTGCTGCCTTGTTTCAACCAATCTCCCCCTCTTCCTTTCTCTTTCTGTCTTGCTATTTTCCATGCTCTATACCCCTTTTCCTTCACCTACCTCTTTCATCTTCCTTTATCTCTATAACCCTGTCTGGCTCAATCTGCCTCTCTCTCTCCTTCTCTCTCTCACTTCTCTTTTATCCCCTCCTCCCCTCTCTTCTTGTCGCCCTCCCTGTCTCTGTGCCTCTGTGTGGATGTATCTGTGAGTGTATGCTGAAATGGTTTTGTTTGTGTTTGTAACGAAATGTGATCCTAGCTGAGCATAAAACCTGACATATGAGCTTCAAGTGTTTCGTCTCTTGATCCACGGCTCACTTACAATGACAACGGTCGGATTAAACACAAGAACGCAACAATCTGCCACGTCAAACCAGGCAGACAAACAGACCAACAGGCAGACATACATCCAGCCGTTCACACAGCCAGAATGAGTGGCCATTTGTCCAGCTGACCTGCCGCCGACTGTTTCATGGCTGGCTTAAGCAACGTCTTCGTGAAGCTCTTTACGTACTGACTGATTGACTGACTGACAGAAAGGTGGATTTATTTGTTATGCCAAGTCATTTGTCACATAATAGCTTACTGGCTGACTTACTTACAACTTATTGACTTAAAGGACGCCTGACTGACTTAATGGCTGACTTACTGACTGAATGAAAGGTGGATTATTTGCCTCGTAATAAGCTAGCTGGTTGACTTTGTAGAAGCAACGTCTTCGTGAGGTTCTTCCAAGACGCATTGTAATGGCCAGATACATACATACTTACTCACCTCCCACACGGCATGTATTCGCAGTATTTGAAATTCAAGACTTAGACCTATATCGAGACGACCGATGCTTATCGCATGTAGGAACTGAAACTACGAACCCAGCTAGATGGAAATAAATAAGTATTTGACCGATTTCTATGCTGGAGAAACTTATTGCTACAAACAAAGAAAAACTTCTAGTAAAACTGAACTGTCTCGCGATTCCTGTTACTACGCTGTCGAATCTTCCAGAATGGGTGAAAGATCTAACGTGGAGCTCTGCTGGATAAATTTCTTGCAGTAAACCCGACAACAAGAACTAAAGATGAAACTGATCTGTTCCTACTGCACGTTGGCCATGTTGTCCATCTGTCGCGAGGTTTGAAGGTTAAACACCACTTCTGCTTGGTAGGCGATATTTGTTCTTACCTAATCTAATCTCGTCTAATCTATTATAATTTATTTATTTATTTATTTATTTATTCAAAGCACTTGTAACGCGCGCAATGTCAGTACACCAGAATCTGAGGGGCGGATGTATGTTCGCTAGGGGCCAAGATGGAATCATACAGGAGCCGTGTGTCATGCAAAAGTCAGGTTGAATCGAGTCAATTCTAGTCTTATCTAATCTAATCTAGTCTAGCCTAGTCCAGTCCAGCCCAACCCAACTCAATCGAATCAAATCTAAATTAGATTAGATTAGCTTTGATCAGATTAGATTGGACAGCCTTATTGGCCGGAACAAAGCGTTTGGACAAAAAGAATCCTAGTGTAGGCGTGGGTTATACCCCCCCCCCCCCCCAAAAAAAAAGCACAATGTTTATTCCATGGAGTTGAGCAGCTGGTAATGGGATGGATCGGGTTGGAACTGACCTCGTTTGTAGGTGTAGGCGGTGTGGTCGCACTGTTCGAAGTGGAAGCTCAGTTCGCCTGGACTGGCACAGGGAGTGACGTAGGACGGAGGACTGTGGCAGAATCCTCCGCTGTTGTTGTTGTAGGCCAGGTGGTAGGCGTCGGAGAGAGGACACGGAATCGTTCCACTTGGCTCTGAACAACATCCGTGGCCACTCCCAATTACCACCACAAACTTTACATAGTACAGGTTTTAAAGCAAGTTTAGCATTCTTAAACAGAGTGGGATGCAGTGCAATGCAATTCATTTCAATATAATACAGGACAATACTATACAATGCAATTAAATACAATACGGAAGAACGCCAGTCACATTCTAAATGGACATCTTTAGTCAACGAATACGGAGTCCTCCAACGCAGTAGGTGGCCTCCATCGCAGTAGGTGGCCTCCATTGCAGTAGGTGGCCTCCATCGCAGTAGGTGGCCTCCATTGCAGTAGGTGGCCTCTATTGCAGTAGGTGGCCTCCATTGCAGTAGGTGGCCTCCATTGCAGTAGGTGGTCTCCATTGCAGCAGGTGGCCTCCATTGCAGTAGGTGGTCTCCATTGCAGCAGGTGGCCTCCATTGCAGTAGGTGGTCTCCGTCGCAGTATGTGGTTTCCGTCGCAGTAGGTGGCTTCCATTGCGGTACAATTTTGCAAAACTTGAAGTCTTGACATATCAGATTGATGTTTCAAGATATCTATCCCTCAAACTCCGCAGCCAACTCAAGAGGGAACGTAATTGTAAACAAGACGTCATTTTTCCTTTTTTAAGCTTGAAGCACATTGGGCCAATTATTAGCGCAGATGTTTTTGAACACAAACACTTATTTAGCAGACTAAGCTTATATGGCAATTTTTATCATATTGAAATCCAATTTTCTTCTGTCTGCAACAGCTGTGACCTGGCCGGATGACACTAAGAGGTGTAAATTAATGAAATGAGCTGCAGGAAATAGCCTATTATTATACACGTACTGTGACTGCACATAAGACGGTTGATCTAAATATGCGCCAAAGGAATTGGTGTCTTATTACGAATGGGAAATCTAATATAGGTCTCCATGTAATGCTGCGTCTGTTCGAGTTGCATCAAATGCTCTGCTTGCAGGTAAATCGAGTTATTCGTATCTAGTCTATTCTTATCTTGCTTGCGTCACTGAGACGTAAACATAGACCTAATTATACACAGCCAGGCTATTTTCAGAAGAGCACGTTGTCTATGGCTAATCTAATCTAATGACTTCTATAGCGCCGTTATCATAATGCTTAAGGCATCAATCGATGGTCATTCCAAGTCAAAATTCAAATAGGCCTACCGTTGAAAATGTAATTGCAATTTAAGATTTATAAAGCGCCTCTTAGAGAATAAACTCAACAGGGGCGCTCCCGACCCGAACAAGTAAAATCACTGTTAAAAAGTACAGTCTTCAGGCGCCTGCGAAACCCTGAGAAGGGAAGAGAGAGGAGCTCGATTCGCAGATCGAGATCGAGATCGAGATCGAGATCGAGATCGAGATCGAGATCGAGATCGAGATCGAGAGAGAGAGAGAGAGAGAGAGAGAGAGACGGTTCCAGCAGGTGGGACCGACATACGCAAAGCTTCTGGACTCGGCGCTAGCAGTTCGCATGCAAGAGACAAACAAGCAGGGTCGTAAAGCTGGGTCGAATTCCGATAAGTCAGAGAAACCAGAAGCCAGGCTACGGTGGGTAAGCAATTTCATGCATGCATACATACATACATAAATTCATACATACATACAAACATAAATTCATACATACGTACAAACATACAACCATACAAACATACATACAAACATACATACATTCATACTTATATACATACATAGATGTATATATACATACATACATGCGTACATAGATGTATTTACAATACATTTACATACATACATACATACACACATACATACATATATACATACATAGATGTATATATAATACATATACATACATACATACACACATACATACATACATACATAGTACCTTTATCGCTGATGATTTTAAACCTTTAATGACTAATTAATACCTCTGATAAGCGTTCGCTGAACTGTTTCCAGGTGTATGGTGGAACAGACCCTCTCCAGGGATTCTTTTCCGATACAAAAACCTGTCGTAGCGAAAAAACACATCGGCCATAGTTTAATTAATCACGAGAGCCCAAGTAACCTGAGATGAACCATAAGTGTACCTTCTCTTTTTTACCTCCTGACTCAAGGAGTGCTCCTTAATTTAATGGATACATTGATTTTGATGACACAAAGCGTCACCACTACCACCGCCACCACCACCACCACCTCCTTCTCCTCCTCCTTCTCCTTCTCCATTGCCGCCATGGCTATCACCACCACCATCTCTGTAAGTAGTTATTGGTCAGATGGAAAAGCTGTGTCTTTGAAGCTCCAGGGCCTGTGATGTCAGTGTAGACAAGTGAATTTCAACGCGAAGGCTGTTCCATAATGTTTGAACCATTTATGTATTGGCGGCTAAGCGTTACCATCTTAACGTATATGTATATGTGTATACCTAAACACTTATATAGCGCATTCTAAGAACCTCTTATTTATTCGGTAGATGTCGGTGTAAAATGGCAAACGATCGTAGGTGACTCTATTATATTTAATCGGCAATCGTTATAAAACGAGGCAAGAAGAAATCGGATTTACTGCATTAAAATGGCTGATTAGAGCATTTTAGTGCAATAAAAAACTCAGAACTCGTCATCTCTTGACAGGCTTCAGCAGCTGGTAGTTATCGATATGCAGTGCGTTTCATATTCTTTACTATTATCACATCATACTGTCTGATTATCTTGGCTCTCATTGATATTCATCGTTTTTCCTCCTCCTCCTCCTCTGCAATTTAATATATCGTTGCACATCTATCTGATGTTCTTTACCCTGGCTTTTTGAGCTTAAATGGAGGAAGGAACAGACTGCATTGTTCCTCCTGATTGAGAGTCGCCCTTGCTTTGGTGGCCTGCATTTTCTAACCGTTTTGACAGCTCGCTCTTAGTAACATCTTCCCCAGAATATTTTAAAGACTGTGTAATCGAAGTCAAACGATTTATTGCTCTGCCCGTTGCACCACTTTCTGATCCTGATATGACGTTGGAGAGCTTTCTTAAGAGGCTGAATACTCATCTATTTCAGTCATCTTATTATTGCATATAGAGCTACTTTAGCGCATTTTTCATTCATTTATTGGTCAATAAGAAACAACAGCATAAAATATATCACTTAAAAATACGCGTGGGATACAAGAGGCAAAACCAGAAAGAACCATGTTCTGCTTATTCGAGTCGTCTAGGTCACATGGAATGCTATTTGAAATGACGAATAATCAACTTAATAGCCCTATAGACCAACTGGACTTGAGCAAACAGAACCTTTCTAAATAAGAACCAAAAAACTTAACTTAGCGCATTTTCCGTGCAATTAGTTACATCGTCCTACGCTTTACAAATTGACTAATAAAAACAACAACAATAATAATAATAATAATAATAACAACAACAACAACAACAATAATAATAATAATAACTTACTTACTTACTTAGTCCTTCTTGTGCAGGTCTGCACATCTGCACAAAGCAGCTTCTCCATTCATCTCTGTCGACCGCCAGTCTTCCTCCCCCTCCCACGACATCTCCAAACACCTAAGGTCATCTCTCATGGTCTCTGGCCAGTTCTTCCTTGGTCTTCCCCTCCTCCGTTTCCCTTCAGGAATCCACTCCGTTGCTTGATTGGCTCGCCTATCTTCGTCCACATGAATTACATGTCCCATCCATTTCAGTCTTCACTTTCTGATGATAGCATAGATATTTCCTCTTGTCCTGTCCTTCTCGAAGAGTTTTATTTGATTCCTTATCACGCCACGAAATGTGCAGAATTCTTCTCAGCCATCTGTGAGGTTCTGCCTCCAGTCTCTTCTTGTTTGTCACCTTCATTGCCAAGTTAACTTAGTAATAATGCTGATGAGGAGGAAGAAGAAGAAGACGATGATGATGATGATGCAAGACGACGACGACGACGATGATGATGATGATGCATGACGATGATGATGATGATGGTTATGGGTGATGATGATGATGATGATGATGCAAGACGATGATGATGACGATGATGATGATGATATTAATAATGATATCGTGTAATCTCGTTGTAAACTCCAAAATACGCAATCTATAGATAATCGCTCAGTGATTAGAGGCCTCTATTATCAAGTACAATTCTCAGAGGAATGGACATCGATCGGTTTGGAAAAAGCTGAAGCACACACACGGCAACAGCAACTCAACAACAGGATAATCCATCCTAATGTGTTACATCGCTTGGCAATGGCTTGTCAATTTGACAAGACGCGCTGGGGTTCGAACTCGAACGCAGAGGTTAAAGGAAAACGCATCAATAATATGCCACCCGACGTTTGGCTCAGGGACTATATTATATATATATATATATAGTCTGAAGATTGCATACAGATATATGTATCTTTATATTATTATCTGCTACCTATATACACTGGTAGGAAAGTATATAATATATATAAACGTATATAGCGTTGTTAATTTTGTCCTAATGCTTGTTATTGTCTTGCAAGTCTTGTCGTAATGGACCAGCCATGTCAATGTCACTCAATGCCAATTTTTCGGTCCGATCTGGTTGCCAAATTAAATGTTTTGCCGATAATGACAAGTTCGGGGTATCGTGTTTTATGAGGCCAGTCTTACTCCTCCTTCCCCTATCCTCCTATCTTTCTATTTCTGCAACTGCGAGACCAGTCTTGCTCCTCCTTCCCCTATTCTTCTGTCTTTCCTTTTCGGTATCTCGTCTTTAATCCTCCTTCATGAACGGATTCAGAGGAATCGGGGGACCATAGTCCCTTCGGTTGCAATGTTTTGAAAAACAAGAGGACAACAAACAATAGATCTGTGGATTTGGACTTTGATTTCCTCCTGCTTCTCCCCTTCTTCTTCTTCCTCTTCCTCCTCCTCCTCCTCGTTATTATAATCTTTTGTTAAAATTAAAGTAAATTATTAAATTAAATTGGATGTTTCTATTGAGCCGGTGTCTAATGCACAAGGCATCAACCGATGACGCTCCAAAGCCAAGCCGCATTCAGATCAATATCCAGAAGGTCAGTCCGCACGACACAGAGAGGAAGCCTACGGCGCTTAGCTCAACTGAAAAAGGTAAGTCAAAAGTTATTCGTTATCTTCCCAATCTTATTCTTTTTCTTCTCCCTATTCTTATTTCCTGCTCTCTTAGTTGTCCTTTCGTCCCCACTTCTTCTTTTCTTCATCCTCTTCCTCTTCTTTTCCAGTTGTCTCCTTCCCCTGTCCTTCACCATGTCAACAACACATTCTTCCCCCGAAAATTCGCCGGGTCCCATATTACTACACGCAATTCTTCGCTTCCGTGCATCAGCCGCAGGATGAACAGCTGTGTCTGCATTTTGCATCGAACTAGGCCGAGATATGAAATTCACCACACACAGGCACACACACGCACAAACTCACACGCACAAACTCACACACACAAACACGCACCCACACCCAAGTACACGCGCGCACGCACAAGTACACACACGCCTGTCGTGTACCTTGAAGTTCTTGGGGAATTCGATCAGGTGCATGACATCAGGGCAGATATAAACGATTGCCTCTTTCATCAATGTCCTCTCCTCCTCCCACTTTGTACACATACGGTCATACATACATGCACGCACGCATGCACCCTTAAAATGCGCTATATAAATGCTCAGATACAAACATATGAACGTACATACACATGCACATACATGCACGCACACATACACGCACATATATACATTCACACCCACGTACACACATATGCACACATACACACGAATATACACATACACACGAATACACACATACGTACACGTACACACGAACACAAGCATACGTACACACACACACACACACGAATACATACATATGCACACATACACACGAATACACGTATACCTACACATACACTCAAATACAGATAAACGTATTGTGTACGCTTGTGTGTATTCGTGTGTATGTGTACGTATATGTGTGTGTATGTATATATATATATATACACACACACACGAATACAGACGCGCATACAGACGAACACACACACACACAGAGGACGCAAATCAATGGATGCATCAGAACGAAGATTAATTGGCTGCAGTAAACGAAACCGATGAGCATCGAATCCGATTCTTCTGATCCTTCAGAATGAAAGCAGCGGATATCGAACGATCGAACTGATGCCGCTCGATGGAATGACTCAGCCCCAGGTGCTGCTGCTGCTGCTGATAGCAATGATGCCGATAATTATTATGCTGAAGGTAATTAGGATGAAGTTAATTAGACTGAAGATAATTAGGCAAAAGATGAAGGATGTATACGGTGTCAGGTGATTAGCTTATTCGTCGCGGAAGTAGAGTTTGCAATACGATCTTAACTTGTAAATCATGTGTTAGAAGACTATGTCACAGACTACACCATTAGACGAATATTCAACCTATTTAAAAATAAATGTGTATGCTATAAATAAATATGTATGCTATAAATAGCAGTATGATGTCATAATAACTACAGTTTGCATACATTTAATAGATAACATTTTTGTAGCAGTTTAGGAGTGAACAGTAAGGCGCATCATGAATCAAACGAATGCTTCCTAGCAGGATGGATCTGATTGACTGATTGCTTGACTGATTAATTAGGGTATGATGCCAAAAAACAAACTATTAGACCTAATTTCAATAGTAATAACTTAATCTACAATAATAAGACTTGGTTCCATAGTGAGATAGTAGCTAACAGGAAACAATCAAGCATAGGGCGAATTATGCTTAGGGTCAATGTGTCTCAGGTCATTTGGTGGAGTTTGGAAAAGTCAGAGGTGGAGCCAAGGTGTATTTAAAAGCATTTAATAAAGCTAGAAGAGATGAGAATTCTCACTTTCTTTGTACTGCAGAACGTTCGTGTCCCTCTGATTCACCAGCAGACAGCTGTAACATCCAATTTCTCTACAGAAAAAATAGCGGAATTTAATAATGGTGATGATGATAACAATAATAATAATGAAAATAATAACGATATTATTATCATTATTATCATTATCATTATTATTATCATTATCATCATCATCACCACCACCACCACCATCATCATCATCATCATCATCATTATTGCTATGTGAAACATGTAACGTTGTTTGTCAATTCTGGGATCAATAAAGAAAGATATCGACGAAGACAACGACGACGAAGATGGTGTTGGTGATGGTGGTGGTGGTGGTGGTGACGATGACGACATAGTCGAGTATTACGAATAAACATTCCCTCAGTAAGCTACATCCCTTAAATCTAGTCTTGACTTAGCAGGTCGCTCTGCTGGAGCAACACTCTCCCACCCGCAGTAACGCTTGTCCCACGTGCGTGTGTGGGTGCGTGCGTGCGTGCGTCAATTGCGCTGATAGAGACGAACTATGCGTTGCGTAGTGGAAATTGAATAAGCGTTTGATTCGGTTTTGCGCTTGGACGATGTCAATTGGATTGATAACTCTGCAAAGTACAGACGTCGACAGCGAACGAACGAATCGCTACGGACTATTTACTCATTCGGTATAAAGACCCTTTACCACGCACCTCTAACCCCCATGTAAATACAGGGACCGTGTAGTAGTCGAAAGAACGAAGAGATGAGACTTCTCTGCCCATCTTCTCCCACTTTTTCTTCTTCTTCCTACTCTTGCCCTTCTCGTCAAATTCCTTATCGCACTACTCCTCTTACAAGACTTACTTCTTCTCTGCACACTTTTCTTCCACTCCTCTTCCTACTTCTCTTCCTATTCTTACTTCTATTCCTTCTCTGCTCCATACTAATCCTCATCATATTCATTACCTTCCTCTTTATATTCCTCATAGTTTTCCTCCTCTTACTCCTGCTACAACTCCTCCTCGGTTTACTTTCTTGTTAAGCTACCGTTCATCGTCCTTCTTTATATCCTCCTCTTCCTCATTCTACTTCTCCTACTTCTTTTTGTTCTTCTTCTTCTCCTCTCCTTCTCCCCTTCCTGCTCCTACGTGTTCTTATTTTCTTTTTCTTCTCCTTCTTCTACTCCTCCTTCTCCTCTTCCTCCTTCTCCTCCTCTTTCTCCTTCTGTTCCTGCTCCTGCTCCTGCTCCTGCTCCTGCTCCTGCTCCTGCTCCTTCTCCTTCTCCTTCTCCTTCTCCTTCTCCTTCTCCTTCTCCTTCTCCTTCTCCTTCTCCTTCTCCTTCTCCTTCTCCTTCTCCTTCTCCTTCTCCTTCTCCTTCTCCTTCTCCTTCTCCTTCTCCTTCTCCTTCTCCTTCTCCTTCTCCTTCTCCTTCTCCTTCTCCTTCTCCTTCTCCTTCTCCTTCTCCTTCTCCTTCTCCTTCTCCTTCTCCTTCTCCTTCTCCTTCTCCTTCTCCTTCTCCTTCTCCTTCTCCTTCACCTTCTCCTTCTCCTTCTCCTTCACCTTCTTCATCATCTTCTTTTTCTTCTTATCATCTCCGCCTCATCTTTCTGCATAAGCGCCCTAGGAGCTCTCCGTGCCCCGTCCGTCCGCCCGCCGTTGAGAGGTAAGTGGGCGAGAAACGGCGGTGGCGACATCCATGGAGAGAGCGCTCTTGGCACCGATCGATGCCAATTTTCGATAGCGTTGATGGCGCAGGCACGACGCAGTCACCAAACGCATCGCCTATCAGATAATTCATTCAAGACGGAGCGCCGAACGACCGCAGAAAATCGCGCTGAATTAAGCATTAAGTTGTTCAATTACGGGCTCCATTCAGCAATCGGGTGGGGAATTAGAGCCCTACTCCTACTGCGCAGGGCCACCCGACCAACCATCCGACCTACCGACCGGCCCTTGCATCTGGAGGGGCGTAGGCTGAACCATTTTCCTCGTCTCTCTTCCCTCTCCCATCAGACAAATGCAATTTGTGGACGGCGGGGAAAACGCGTGGGGCTGTGTCGGTCCATTGAAGACGGACTCGAAAGCGAGTAACTCTCGTCGCCGGTCGCCGGCTGAACAAGTTAAGCAACAAATTATCCCGAACGACGTTCGAAGGAGATTCGCTGAATATATTTCCCCTCGCCAGACATCTACAGTCGACGCTCTAAAAAGCCATGGGTGTAATTCGGTTTCAGACGGACGGACGGACGGACGGACGGAAGGAAGGAAGGAAGGAAGGAAGGAAGGTAGGAAGGAAGGAAGGAAGGAAGGAAGGAAGGAAGGAAGGAAGAAAGGAAGGAAGGAAGAAAGGAAGGAAGGAAGGAAGGAAGGAAAGGAAAGAAGGAAGGAAGGAAGGAAGGAAGAAAGGAAGGAAGGAAGGAAGGAAGAAAGGAAGGAAGGAAGGAAGGAAGGAAGGAAGGACGGACGGACGGACGGACGGACGGACGGACGGACGGAAGGAAGGAAGGAAATAAGGAAGGAAGGAAGGAAGGAAGGAAGGAAGGACGGACGAACGGAAGGAACCACGGAAGAACGGAAGGAACCACGAAAGAACGGAAGGACGAATGAAAGGACAAAATGACGTTAGGACAGACGGAAGGACAGGAAGCAGCCTATACCTGACCACGCCTGTCCAAGCAGTAGCAACAACAGCAATGTATGGAAAAGCAGGAAAGCATGTACTAGCAACAACATAGCCTAAATGCACTGTAATGCAAATGTATATCTCAGAAATTTCTCAGCGCTACATAAATGATGCGTTAGGGAGATTAGCTTAATCACTGGCGCTATATTAAATTAGGTGCGCAAAAGCCAGGTTGTTGAGGACAGTTCGGTGACAGTTTAAGGCCCATGTGACGTGTAATGTAGCACCTCGAGAAATTCCTGTTTATGTGTTGTTCTGGGTAAAGATGCTGTGTTCTTGTTCTTGTTTTTAGCTCTTTTGCTCACATTTTTTATTAAGTCTTTATGTTCTTGATATTGTTCTTGTTCTGTTTCTTATTTATTTATTTTTTAAATTTTCCTTTTCTTCTTTTTCATCTTCTTTTTCTTCGTCGCAGTACACAGTATTTTCTCGATTTTGTTCTTGTTTTGCTTCTTATTTATTTATCTGTCATCGTCGTCATCATCTTGGTCACCGTCATCACCAATATCTTCTTGTTCTTTTGTTTTTCTTGTTACGCGTTCGTGTTCTCTTTCCTGATCTTTTTCTTCTTATTATTCTTTTCCTTCGTCGTTTTCTTTACATTTTCTTCTTTTCTGCTTCTTTTTCTTCTTCGTGGTACATTTTTCTTTTTCATTTTGTGCAACCGCTTCTAGGATGTGACCGGCGAATACCATGGATGGTACTCACTCGATTAACCTATTCACCATCTAATCCGATGAATTAATCGGGGGAGGGGCTGAGCATCTAAGATTGACAGGCAGTGTCCAACCGACTGACAATGGCAGACGTATGAATGAAAACCCAGAAACGCACTGTTACACTCATGGCAACGCCACAGTATGCACTTCACGGATAGGGAGAATTAATTAAGCAAGCAAGTAATGTATTTGTTAACACGCCATATGTCCATCAGCTGAGCGAGGAATCGTAGGCGTGGGTGGGTCACAACGGTCAGATAACAAAAAGCTAGACGATACAAATACATCTTAAGCAGCTTTATGAATATGTCTAGCGAGATGTCGTTGTGAGTAATGTAAACAGAATGACTATTCCAGATGACTGGTGCAGAATTGCTGAATCCACCTCTTGAGAATTCACACCGATGATCTCTGATGGCAGGGAGAGACAGATTGTTTTGTGTAGCTGATCGAACAGACCTAGATGGCTGGTAGTGCTGTAAGGAAAACGACAGGTAAGCTGGTCGATTGGTCGAGAGAGTCACATGTAAGGAGAGCTACCTTGTAAGTCGTTCTGGCGCTGACAGGCAGCCAATGCAGATTTGCAAGTAACTGAGTGAAATAATCACATCTGCGGGTTTCTGTCACCAGTTGGGCCAATGAGTTCTGGACGCGTAGGAGTTTGGCAATGTCAGACTTCGTAGTGCCGTACAGCAGCGAATTACAGCAGTCGAATTTGGCTTTGACTACATTAGGCCTACAAGGAGATGTCTTCGTATGTTGCGGTAGCAAGCACGATCCAACATGACGCATGGCTCTTACGCGGAAATACGATGTCTTGCAGACAGCGGTGACATGTGGTGTTTTCGCGTTCTTTATTGTCACCAGCTTAGCTTAGTTCAGCTTAACTGATCATGTTTTGATTGCTTCATCTTCCAATTTCTGTGCAATACGCCTGCCAACCAAATGAAGTGGCCATACCATTGATCATCTTAGTCAGATAATAATATATGCACGCAAATAGGCCTATGGCTGATAATAAAATTTGTGCTCATCAGTATTATAAAACAGCAATTTCAATTAAATTAATAATTGATCAGCGAGAGAAAGAGAGAGTGAAAAAGACACACAGACAGAGAGAGAGAGAGACAGAGAAACATAGAGATTCGCTGCCTGCCTGGCTAATAAAACATCGACTACAACAGTGCACATGAGATCGTGTTATTTATAGACGTACACTGAATACAACGCCCAAGGCCGTTCTCAATACCCAAACGACATGAGCATGCACGGGTATAATAATATCCATGCTTATACCATATTTTTATTATTTATATATACCAAAAGGATATACGCAAGCTATTCTGTATATGCTATTAACGTTAATACATCATACATTATATATAGAGTATCAACGCTTATACATCCATGTAGGCCGATATATATATATACATATGTTGATCTATGTACACAAGACCTACTTGAACACACATCTATTACCCGTACCCTATATATATATATAATATATATATATATATATTATATATATAATTAACATGGCAGGTAACATCGGCTTTTGAAGGAGAAATTAATGCTGATGTGGAGTATCTAATTCCAAGTGATAGATGTCGTTGCAGGTGATATTAATTGCAGTAATTGCGATTGCAACGGCTTCACTGAAAGGAAGGAAAGGTTGCCTTTCTATCCGGGGAAAGATAAGCCGATCATTTTTTAACTCAACAGCCTCGTCTTCTTCTTTTTCTTCCTCTTCTTTTTCTTCTTCTTCTTCTTCTTCTTCTTCTTCTTCTTCTTCGTCGTCATCGTCGTCGTAGTCGTCGTTGTCTTCTTCTTCTTGATCTTGCGCTTTTCATTCTTATTCTACTTCAGTTTATTCAAATAAAAAACGCTTCAGATGTCAAATGTACAGTTCGAAACACAAGAATTTTTCAACAACATTTGTACCTCGAAAAACAAACAGAGCACATGACAGTCGACTGCTCCAAAATCTTCTTCGCGTGCTCCAACAATGCATTTGCGACTGCATTTACAGGCTCTTTCCCGCCACAACAGCAAATCAGTCCTTACTTGCATAGACTGGTCAATTTCCCGTGCGAGCGACATAATAAAATATACGACGGCCGATATCATGGAAAATTCTACGGCGTGCTCGCCAGTCTACAAAAGCCATTCACAAACACGTCAACAACCCGATGACTCATCGACATTATAAACAAAATCGGCTTATTGAAGCCCGATGACGTCCTAACCTCTATAGTCTGACGACAAAATGACGTCATAAAGTGCTCTGAGTCGCGTTTCGGCGATCGTTTGCAGTCAAACTCATTTCTGCGGATATTAGGACTAAGAGATTTGGATCCTTTTGCAAACGATGACTGAGTGACTTATCTTTATTTGCGGCCTTTTATTATGGCGATTCTGCATCGCTGACTTTCAAAGCTTCGTTGTCCTTTCAAACTGCAGACGATAAATACTCTCGGGTCGTCCGAATTCGATATATACTTTGTGATTCCTTTTGCTTTCGTGCTTACATACATCACGTGGTTCCACAAATCTTCTGCTAGTGTTCAAGAAACTGGAAGATGTCCTTCATGGAAGTAGGCAGAGATTCTTGGAATGTGGGACCACGTCTGTATAAATCTTAGTTGTTCCTTCTTTGCAGTCGTACGGTTTTTTTAAACGCTGAGCACAACGACCCTATTTTATGCACCTTGCTTACACGCAATTGCCTTTGTAATTAAGCTATAGGGGCCTATCCAGTTTGGCCAGTGCCGTAAGTACTGGCCAAACTGGATCCTCTATTCCGAGGAACTTGCCCAAGTCTACATAAGAGGGGCCCTGTCCAGGGTCTAATGGATGAAAGGGAGCGATTCTGCGGAGGTGCCCATGACTTGTTATGCTGAATTAGTACAGGCCTAACTGCGCAGAATAGGCAGCTAGTAGTCTCTTGCAATATAGGCCCACACGCGCCTGTGAATAAGCTGGTCCCCGCGGCGCGGCTTTCGTTGGGCGCTGTATAAATCTCGGAATTACGATTACGATTACACATCGCCGCAGTATTCATTTGTAGTCTAAAGCCCCCCTGTATTCTAACGATCTTAAGTGCCGATATGTATTAATTATAATTAATTCGCCGCTACCGTAGTTACGTAGTTTGATTTGGATTTCCTTGAACTTAGGCAACTGGACCATACGATTAAGAGGTTGAAGCGTTTGATTGATTGATTGATTGATCGATCGACTGATTGACTCTTTTATTGATCTCAAATTCAACATATCAGGTTACACATAAAAAGTACAGTTTGCCAGAATACAGCGTTGCACAATGTTAAGCACCTTGCTTTGAGGACCTTGGGATTCTTCCTCTTCCGGCTGATGGCCAGTTAAGAGAATTAACCTTAGTGGGGCACAATACTACTAGGCTGCGATTTGAACAGGGCAAATGGGAATTTCCCCTCATGATTCGAACCATCGCTACAGAGGGTAAATTCCCCATTCGTTAGACATCTGTCAAGAAGTCAAACCGTTGAAGAAGCCGGTTCGAATTCCGATAGGTCACAGAAACCAGAAGCCAGGCTACGGTCGGTAAGAAGCTGGGAGAGAGATGTGTCTTAAGTTTAGACCGTATGGCACAAGTGGCCATTGAATTCGCCCTTTCCCTGTTACACAACCTACTGCATCGCTCATAAACTACTAAGGCTTCGTAATTAGACCATTCGAAACACGGTGGATAATATACCGTCGTTTGTTACCCGCACGCACATCAGATAATACCGGCGGCGCCAGTGAAGCTACGAAACTCGCGATACCGGTAGCATCTCTTTTACGGTCAGGGGGACCTCGGCCTATAATATAATCAGAGAACAGTCAGACGCTGTTGAGGTATTGTGGACGGCACGGAATCGCGATTAGCGCTACATAAAAACGACATCGCAGGCGTCGAACGCGAAACAGAAGGAGCCCAGTTCATCAGCATCAACACCCGCGTAATGGCCGATCGCCAGCCTCAGGACCCGATAGACCGTCGACAGCATCGCCGCTGACACGAGGCAGTTAAAGTCGACCCAACCGTAGGAGAATTGTCTCACGACACTGCAGCTTGAGAGAGAGAGAGACAGACAGACAGACACACACACACATACATACATACAAACACGCATTGACACATATATACAGAATTACACAAAAAAGACAGACACAGGTACCCAGCCAGACACACAGATGGACACACAGTTAGACACGCATGCAAACACACATACAAATGTACAGTAGTGGATACTAATCAGCAGACAAACAGAGCGACTTGCAAACAACAACCTGCTAAAGAGGAGGGGAAGAAACAAACGCCCACCACGTGACGGAAAGACAGATAAAACAACTGACAATCACTAACGCGCATTAAGATGTCAGTCAGTCAGTCAGTCAGTCAGTCAGTCAGTCAGTCAGTCAGTCAGTCAGTCAGTCAGTCAGTCAGTCAGCCAGTCAGTCAGTCAGTCAGTCAGTCAGTCAGTCCGTCGAATAAACACATACTAGAAATCTCGACAGAGGAGGCAAAGAGACACGGAGACACAACGAGGATAGAGACTCACATCGAGACATACACAAGGACAAACACAGACGATAGATCTCGACAGGGGCGACACGGTGAAGAGTGAGCGACATCTATATACTGACGGATGAAAAGACCGATGATCGACAAGAAAAGCAGAATGTTGGGAGACATGGAAAGAGAAGAGAATCCGCGGAGATGTCAGAAGCATGTCAACTTTTCTAGTTAGGGTCCTCGGCTCAACGGAAAAATTTCCCTACGCTCACAGAAGATGGTGTCAGGCCTGATCCCAGCGTGGGCGAGTGACGGCCAGAAAATGAGGATCTAATATCTTAACGGACGTATAGACTAAGAGGCAAAGGTGCGTGCAGCCTCCAAGGAAACGAAGCAGTGAGTCAGACAGACATATAGAAAATGCGACAGAACGCGGAGAGTTAGAGAGGCAGAGAGGCAGATAGAGCGACAGAAAGATGTAGATAGACAGACAGACATACGGACATACAGACAGACAGACAGATAGACAGATAGACAGACAGACAGACAGAGAGATAGACAGATAGACAGACAGACAGATAGATAGATAGATAGATAGACAGACAGACAGACAGACAGATAGACAGATATGTGTGCATGTAGGTAGGTAGGTAAGCAGGTAAGCAGATAGGTAGGTAGGTAGGTAGGTAGGTAGGTAGGTAGGTAGATAAGTAGGTAGGTGGGTAGGTAGGTAGGTAGATACGCTAATTAATATCGATCATGTGACTTCAGATTTTTGTGGAAGCTATCCGTTGTTGAATAAGGAGAACGTACTGGTTTTCGAAAAGGTAGAAATCGTTGAAAATCTGGAGGCAGACGCCTTTCTTCGTGATGTTAGTTGACGTAATTGTGACGTCACCAATGTCTCCTTCGTACCACAGTCCCTGCCACTGTTCCGGAATTTGACACGTGGCAAGTGCTGCAAAAATATTTAAACGATTTTAGGATTTTAGTTGAGCATAGAAAACAACAAGGTCGGTGTTGGCCTTCGGATCTCGACTAAACACTCTTTCCGGATTCAATTCCTTCGTAATATTATTATTATTGATAATAATAACAATAATAATAATAATAATAGATAATAGAAATAAAATAATAATAATAATACGATTTATACAGCGCTGTAGTAAGGCTGTCCGAAAAAGGGCGTTGTACATGAACTTTAAAATCAATGGCAGTCGTTTGATATTTTTAGATCTTGAGTCGTGACGACTTTGTTCAGAGATAGTGTATTCTTCACTTAGCCAGGAAGGCTGTTCCACGCAGTGGGTCCGGCGACAGAGAAGGAACATTCGCCGAACCTCGTGAAAGACCGCGGGACATGCAGCTGATGCTTCGATGAGGATGGCAGGGTATTTCCGTGTCTTCGCGGATTTTCCTCGTGGTTCTCGGCCAGAATCATCCTGGAATTTCGCATGTATGCTGATTTTGCTTATAGCAGCGGTCACTGGTTGATGCTTTGAGCATTATCATAGTGGTGCTATAGAAGTCATCAGATTAGCTGAGATAAAGATATCGCTCTTTTATTATACATGCAAGAGTTATTATATCTTTTAGGCAGCAAGGTGATTAGCTCCGTAAATGTGTTGAGCCTTGCAGCTCTACATACATACATGCATTCATGCATACATTCATGCATACATACATACATACGCACATACATATATACAGTATACATACATAAATACACATACAGTATGCATACATACGTACATACATACAAACATACATACACGTGCATACAGACATGCATACATACATCATACATACATACATCATACATACATATATACATACAGACAGACAGACATACATACATACGTACATACACACCATTGAAACCCTCGCTCGGTTACAGCATTTATAATATATGATATGAATCAGCTGTCATCCTCTCATCTAGTTTTCCAATATTTTCATAGACAAACTTTGCTTCGTCGCTGTGAACATATTGTGTCTGGCGTACATCGTTGGATATATATTCAGCCAAAATATCACTCACGCATGCCCAGCATTCCTTGCAGACATCATCCGTGACTCTGGAAATGATTGCTTCGCTTGGCCCCAAAGTGGATTCCCCGATGAAACAGAAGATAAAGCTGTATTGTACTTCATCGTTTGCTCACCGTTTTATATGGACACATCATCATCTGTAGCAAAGTTACCGACGGAGATCTTTTTTGTGTGTCTCAGCTCAATTAAGAAGACAAAGGCCCTCTCTCTCTCTCTCTCTCTCTCTGTCTCTCTCTCTCTCTCTCCATATCTCTCTCTTTCTCTCTCATTAGATGGTGCATGTGGCAGGACTATATGTACACATGCCTTGTAACCGAACCCCTTTTGCTTATCGATTTTGTTTTGACTGAGCGCCTGTGAATAAGCTGGTTCCCGTAACGAGGCTTTCTTTGGGCGCTGTAGATATCTCGAGATTACGATTTCGATTACGATGTACAGTATTTGTGTATACATTCCTCTCCCTCCCTCTCTTTTCCGCAAGCGCTTGAAGACCGCACTATTCCCTATATTATACTAGATCTGGAAAATCGGGCCGGGAGAGTCTTTCTTGGAATGGCGCTTTATAAATTCTAGATTACAATTACAATTACAATAAGACGCTGTACAGTGGGTTGTGCGTAACTTACTGCGACTTTCACAATAATTTTTTTAAATTAGCTTTCCTTACTCAATAAAAAGAAAATTTTGATGTGCCAGCATTATATAATGTACAATTAATATCAATTAATATAAATTATAATATTATAATATTATTATATTAGTATTATTATTAATTAATAACATTAATATAAATAAATAATATAAATTAATATAAATAACAGCATTATGTATTTATATAATATATAATGCAGGGACATCAAAATTTATATTATATTCAATACCAGCCCAAATCAACAGAAAACAATTTGTGAAAAATGACACCATATTCATTCAAACTTGATTTTCTCTGCAAATATATACTTTCGGCCAATTGATTTGGGCTGAACTTGGGCTTGAAAATTTAACAGATACACAAACATCGGGTTTTGATAGCTTTTCTTCCAGCGAATCACAAACACACACACACATTCGGGTAAATTATGTCTACACGAGACACATCAATAACTATTTTGCACATAAAGCAACTTGCAACAGCAAAGCCGATTACATAGAGCTCGGCTTGTAACGCGGAGAGTACAGGTTCGAGCCTCCCCGAGACGGTTACTGCATAGGGAACTTGAGCAAGTCCTTCACTCACAATTGCTCAGCGCCATCGATTGGTGCTTAGTCATTAGATAGTGGCTCTTAGTAAACATAGAAATATTAAATAATAAATAATAAAGACACATGATATCTACATGAGATCCATCAATAACTATCTCGTGTCGGATATCCCTTTGAGTTCGGTTAAAGAGCAGGCAATTAAAGGCACCTGCTCTCAAACAAGTCCTTCTTTTCCCGGCATAGACGAACCGTGAACGCGAAATCAAGCTGGCGTGGAAAAGGTCGTCGAAACCTGCTTCCTCCACATATCGATCTGAAGGAGGCGTTTGACAATTCTGACATGATGAGACAGAGAGCGGTGCTTGTGTAGTCCTATACACGTATGCTGCCTATAGTTAAAATGTTGCCTCGATCGATATATACATATATCGCTATATATATATCAAAATATATCAATATATATCGATATATATAGACCTATGTATATCGACTGGAGTTTATCGTCAACAAAAAGTCCATAATGGCTTCTGATGTCGTTCTGTACATACGAGACCAGGGAACAAGTGAGTGATCGAGAGTTAATCGAAGCGTATAACGGATAAGTGAATGCTTGGCAAATTGAAGCTAACCGTATACACGCCCTTTGCATTCTATATGTGAAGTTCAGACGCTCGTTTGGAGTAAAAAGGCAGCTGTTGACAGAGATTGTTTTTAATTGATTTGGTGTCAGTATCGGCTCATGAGAAGCTGTTTTGATAAAACTATAATATTATGTATATAAATATATTGCAAATATAATATATGTAAGATATGTATGCTTTCATTTCCTCCATAAATGATTTTGGAAATGCTATGTATACTCTGGGTTGGGCTTACCTCGAAATTACAATCTGTCCTTAATGGTTCTGCTCGTCTTATCGATGGCATTCCGAAGTTTGGCCATATTTCCACCTATATGCGGGACACTTGGTTACCTATGTCTATATTTAAGATTCTAATCTTTATGTGAAACTGTTTGGTGGGAACTGCCCCATCCTATCTGAGGTCTTTTTGTACCTCGACCTCATCTATTTTTGGTCATAGCTCCCTCCGTTCGGTCGCTCTGCACGGAGCCGTCCCTGGGGCTTGGACCTCTAATACACATGCAGCACAGAAGCTTTGCTTTCATTGGTCCTTATATTTCGTATTTACAGTATATTATGTATCAAAAATCATGAATTGTGTATTATATATAACTTATATAGCATGATGTATAGTGTATATGTAGTTCGTTTATGTGTGCGGTCGTGTGTTTATCCTGCATACACATTGCACATCGTTAAATTGAAGGCTTTCAATTTCATCGTTGCGCATTCTGGCGGAGCAAAATGAAATTACACCGAAAAAGAAGCTACATAAATACTTGGAGCATTGCCCTAAATCATATATATCTTAGTTTTACTTGAAAACTCTTCGTTGAACTCCAAGTCCGATCGACACTGTCATCCATGGATGTCATCACCTCTAACGATATGAATGTAAATGTAAATGTTCAGAGCGACCATATGGCATCGACCCTGCTCATTTTTCTGTGAATACATCGCCATCTCCATTCTACACACACACACACACACACACACACACACACACACACACACACACACATATGCATGTATATAGGAAGAGCTAGACAGACAGGCAGACAGGCACACAGAAGGACGGACACAGACACGAAAGAGACAGAAATGGAGGTGGGCATGTAGACAGCCACACAGCAGAATGATAAAGAGCGAAAAGAGTAAAGGAGAGAGAGAGAGACAGACAGACAGACAGACAGACAGACAGATAGACAGAGATAGAGATAGAGAAAGAAAGAAAGAAAGAAAGAGCAACATAAAGACATAGAGATAAAACCACAGAGCATATAAAACAGATGCACAGAGAGGGAGAGGTAGAGTGAGACGTACGATATATATATATATATATATATACAGAGAAAGAGTCAAGAGAAAGCGATAGAGATAGAAAGATAGAAAGACAATAACTGAAATAGAGAAAGAATCAGACAGAGAAACAGCGTATACAGTACAGGGAAGGCAGCGGCTGCAGATGCAGCCGACATCCACACGAGATTAATTTGTCTCTTCGCTTTAACGGTCACAAAAATTTTGTTTCGGGGGCTCATGCAGTTGGCTTTTTATGGCGACCATACACCAGCACATAAAGCCCCGTTTGAACCACCAATCTATTCATGACCAGGAATTTTAACACAAACGTATATATATATATACATATATATATGTAAGTAGACAGAACTATCCTGGAGCATAGATATAAACTCAATATATTATGTACAGTTGTACAGTAGTAGTAGTTCCAATGTTTAATCACATCTTACGGCATCAAACGCCGTTGACGTCGCCCTCCTCCTTTATCCAGGCTTGGGACTGGCACTCCACTACAGCAGTGGCGGAGTTACACTATACATATATACGCACGATATATATATTTATATACATATATATATAAATGTGTGTGTATGTGTGTGGTGTATAGGTTGACCCTCTGCGTGTCTTAATGGTCTGATCTTCTGGATATAGACCTGATATATATATATGTATAATACATATATATATATATATTATATATATATAACATTATCACGTGACTTGATTATGGCTTTGTTTTGATGCGCCATCAGTTCATGCCGTATGCATTAGACATAGTCGCCATAAAAATTCTTAATTAATAATATATATATATATATAATTAGATAGCTTAAGTTTTTCTCCGTGAGACCTGTGGGTCAGAAGTAGATAGACTCACATAGGCCCAGCAGGTATATATTTCATAATTATTGTAATTGTAATTTTAGATTTATAAAGCGCCTTTTAGAGGATAAACTCAACAGAGGCGCTCAAAACGCCCGAAAACTAAGGAAACTGACGAAAATCACACTAGCTAACGAGTCGGCAGTCACAACCACACATTCAAATCACACCATATATATATATATATATGTATACACCATATAATATATATATATATAAAGAATATTTCAGTAGAAGCAAATCTCGGATTCCATGTATACGAATATACCAATATACACATATATATGTGTGCCATATATATATATACGTGTGCCATATATATACATATAAATATATATATATACGTGTGCCATTAATATATGTATGTGCGTATAGAGATAGGAAGCCTGAGGTTTTCTGTAAGCTTCCCGAGTCGTTCTGTAGGTCGTGGTGACTTATTTGCTTGGAGGATCCGAATGTTCGGGAGAGAGGACCAGCAGCCAGGTCATGTATTTCTTTGCTTCGTCGGCCGATGGCAGACGTGATTGATGGCACGGCAGCTGCGGCCTCTGTGTCTCTCTAGCCTCATGAATATGCATAAGCACCGTTCTCCACGACGAACACACCCCCCAGATGAGAGTCGTGTTTGTTAGCGTTATCTGCGGCAATCGCCCTTTGAGGTCATTTCCACATATTCTTGTACAGAATTATTTTCTATGCATAGCATTACACGTATCGGCGAAGTGTGTACACCTAAATGTATACACCAGTGTTATGCATAGGATCATGGCGATAGCCTAATACTAATATTATTAGGTTAGGTTTTTAGATGCATTTTTGTGCACGCTGTTCCTTCTGGAACATTCGTTCACTAAAATACGCACTGTTCCACCGCAGACAATTCAAGAAACATTTAAACTCATTTTCGTCGCATCTATTTAGATCTGTCAGACAACCATGTTTAGCGCTTTCATAAGATTCTTGTAAGGCGCTATATAAATAGCCGGATACTCACGTAGATATCTGCATCGGAAAATATTAGCAATGCGTAAAATTAAGATTTTGAAAATGGGGAGATAAGCCATTCAACCTGTGCGAGAACATTTTCACCCTGAAAAGTGCTGGTGAGTGCATTTTTCTTAACACATGAGGGCGGCTGGTCAACCCCCTCCATCATTGCCTGATCTTCCCACTGATTTCGCCCTTATTAATTACGCCCTTCTGATATCGAACCTATAGCGCACCCCTCTGCAAAAGCAAAAGGAATATGTGTGTGTGCTGTGTGCATGTTTGAATGTATGTATCAGGACAATTATATAGCGAATTTTGGTGCCTCAATATTTCTTTAATATTACTATATATATTTCCATATATATATATATATATGCAGAAATATTCCTTTATGTGTTAATCGATTTATATGTATTCCAATATGTAAAACTCGAGATATGTATTTATATATACATGTATATGCCCAGTGTTATGCATGCATTCTCCCTTATATTAGACAGTTATAAGCAATACAAAAACCCATACATACGAAACTAAACAAACGCTGTTCCACTTTATTGTTCAAAATCGCCAAAGAAAGCGGAAAAACGAGGAACAAGAGACTCATAGAAATAACGAAAATTTAGAAATAACTGTCGGTGTCGAAACGGAAACAACGCGACTCGAACTTCGCTGCCCACAAAGCATCCGATTCCAATCTCCTCGTTGCAATGTCATGGGACGACAACGAATGCACGTGTTTACCAGATCAAAGGAATACATCATTTGCACAAAAACCGATCTCCGAGTTACCCAACAAAGACCCCGTCCGATTAAATAATTATTAAAGTATTGCTATACAAACCTAGCTCAAAATTAAGTGGCGGACTGACCATTAGACTCGTCTACAAATAAAATAATTTTATTTCCACGATGCACGAATTATATAAAACTGTAGTTTTATATTTGTTCCTTTCGCTTCAGTTAGTTTGTGATATTTCTATTTCCGACAATGGTGGTTACTGCATTTCACGTATACGGTTCGAGGCAACTTGGATCTTTTGGCTGAAGATGTATTTAGTGCAATCATATGCTGCATGGGCGAACTTAGCGTAGATAAATAAAATTCCGGGTTCGGACGAGTTACTAAATATGTACTTGGACGGAAGAGCGTCCGGAAAATTCTCATCCTTTTGTGAGATGGTGAGACAGTCTGAGTCCATGTATACGGGGAAGATAAGAGTTTGTGCGGAACGACTATTGCCGGTAAAGGAACGAACCCTGTTCTGAGAAAAGGTCATCTGATCCAGTAATATTGCCACGCCAGCGAAGATACGCCTGCAGGCACGGATATATTCAGCCGATGTGACAAAAACGCTTCTTGACGGTCTGAGGACTCCTGCTGTTGGTCCTCCGGAAGCAGTTGTCAACGTAGGAAGAATGGATGCCAGTCCAACCTTGAGATGACTTCTGCAGGTCCTGGCAACTGCAGGGGCACCTGGACTACAGGTTTGTCGGTTGTATATCTATCTGTTGCAGGGGTTCGGGCGAAATGGATGCCTCTTTGCTTGACTGCTGTGCCCTTACTGCATGTACAGGGAAGGGCCTTCGAATGATCTAGAACCGTGGCATTCCTTAGATGTGTTACCTGTGGGGACCATAGTTGACCGTGCACTACATAACTATTTTAGAACATAACAAACTAAAACACATAGGATTGCATTATCCAAGATTAACTCACACACCTTAGTATTGAAATGTATTCTATAGCGGCCAGTGTTAACGACGTCTTGTGACTGCGTCGACCTTCCATGTATATCGTACCGGGCTATTTATTTGAGATCTATGTCATTATATAGAGACGATACATAAATTTGTGCATGAAGAATCTTCTGTGTTTAATGACTTTGTCTTCATTTTGGCAGCGCATTTGTGAGGTACTTAAAAGGCGCTATATTAAGCATCTCGATAACAAACTAACAAACGCATGTTTAAAAACGTACATACAGTTTAAAGACATATAGTCCTTTAGTCTAAGTATACACGAACTAAGAAATATATAATCTCAGTGCATATATATATTAGTAGTTCCATTGTTTAACGACATCTTATGGCATCAAATGCCGTCCACGTCGCTCTCCTCCTTTATCCATGGCTTGGGACTGGCACCACCCACCCGACTAAAAGAAGTGGCGGAGTTCAGTGTATATATACAAGTATATACGGGCATAATATACGCTAGGCATTATATATATGCATGTATTACTTAGGCGTCGTTCTTAATGCATATATTTTTGTCATATATATATATATATATATATATATATATATGACATGGTTGATACGTATTGACTGATATATGAATTCCCTGGATAGCATTTAAACTGATAGGAGATGACGGGAGATGACGGTCCATCATCCGTCTTTCTATAGAGCAGTGAATGGAAAATCGTGGAACTGGATAAGAAGAAGGAAGAGAATTCCAGAGAGATCTAGCGTATACGGTATCGGTTCATTATCAATTCCCCGGTATCTTCTTCCTCAATCCATGCCTCCGCCATTCCATCCATCTATTCAGCTATTCATTCTTTCGTTCGTCCTTCCGTCCATCCTTCAGTCCTTCTGCCCGTCTGTCGGGTCCATCAACCTCTCCTTCCACCTGTCCGTCCATCTTTCCACCCGTCCTATCATCTAATATTTCTTCCATTCGTTTATCTGTCCGTCCATCTCTCTTTTAGTTTTACCGTCCTTCTTTCAGTCCTTCCACCTTTCCTTCCGTCTTTCCGTCTGTCTGTCCATCTCTCTTTTTCAGCTGTCCACCCCCATTGTATATTCGTCCTTCTGTTTTCCATCCTTTTACCATCCTTCGATCCGTCCATCTATGCGTGAAAGAGTAGCGTCGACCAGACGTTGCACCGTTTTAGTACGTTTTCGATTTTCTGTAGGTAATAACAATAACAACAGCAATAGGAATAACAACAATAATAATACTTATTAACTTCTAATTCGCCGGTGTCTAATGCATAATGCATAAACCGATGGCGCATCAAAGCTAAGCCTCAAATCAGGTCAGTATCCAGAAGGTCAGTCCACAAGACAGAGAGGCGGCCTACGGTGGATAAGCATTTTGAAAAAGGTAAGTTTTAAGTTGAGAACGAAATGACAGAAGCGAATGAGCAGAACGAACAGACACACGGAGGGGGTTCCAAAATTTAGCTCCAGCAACCGAAAAAGCCCTTTCACCAAGAGCAACTCTAGTCCAAGATATGACTAGAGAAAGACAATCAGATGACCTTGCAGAACAATGGTAAGTCTGAGGAATACGGACTGATTTTAAGTATTGTAGTTGACCGGAGCTCAATGTTTTGAAAACTATAAGTCCTAATTTGAAACAAATCCTTTATTGAACAGGAAGTCAGTGCAAAGATTTAAACACAGAGGTTATCACAAGGGTAACGCAGAGAGAGGTTTTACAATTTTATTATTATTATTATTTTTATTATTAATAATGTTATTGTAATTGTTATATTGTTGTTGTTATATTTGTGTGTTTAACTCTAGGTAGGAATGATCCACCAAGAACAAAAAATGCATTAAGAGGTGAAATGTTATTCATGGGAAATCAGGCCTCGTTTTCAAGACCATCCGGAAAACTGCTTCTGAAGACAAAGGTATTGTGGCGTTGGACACACATGGAAAGACGTTGGAAAAGGTTAATTGTTTCACGTCGATCACCTGAGACACCTGATCGTCGACAGCCAATCTCTTTATTATTTCCATTTTATTGTTGTTATTGTTATTATTGTTGTTATTGTCCAGCTGACCGCCAACAGCCAATCTCTGTTTTATTTGCTAAATATTATTTTTATTTCAATGTTGTTATTATTTTTATTTTTTGCCCCGAGGTATTCATGATCCCTCAGGAAGTAAAAATATTATCCGGATGAAAAATTGTATTCTACCTGATTGAGGCTAGTCTTCGCTGATGTCTGGCTCCTCAAAAGTGCCCCGGAAGGCAATCGAATTTAAACGCTGACTTGTGTAGGCAACACGTTGGAGAAGGAAAGCCGTCTCCCTTGGCCCTCTGGAAACTCTGGTCAAATGTCGACTCAGAACCCCGGCTCTGTTATTATTATTATTATTATTATTATTATTATTATTATTATTATTATTATTATTATTATTATTATTATTATTATTACTTTTATTTGTTTTAACGGGTTCGAGCCTGCTGAGGGGGACTCCGTGTAACGACTCTGGCAAGTTGTTTGCGCACATATGCCTCTATCATCAGGCAGTCGTATTTTGATACCGACGTAAACCAGGAGCTTTGCACTGTACCCGAGTCCATGCAGGGCCTTGGGATTTGCCCATCATCGGCTCAATAGCCTAAGAAAAGGAGCGAGCACCTCCTCTGCGTTCCACTACTGGAGACCTTTACTTACTTTACTTTACTTACTTTACTTACTTTACTTACTTAACTTTACTTACTTTACTTTACTTATTTTACTTTACTTATTTTACTTTTCTTACTTAACTTTACTTACTTTACTTTACTTAGTATGCTTTACTTACTTTACTTTACTTACTTTACTTTACTTTACTTACTTTACTTACTTTACTTACTTTACTTACTTTACTTACTTTACTTACTTTACTTACTTTACTTACTTTACTTACTTTACTTACTTTACTTACTTTACTTACTTTACTTACTTTACTTTACTTACTTTACTTTACTTATTTTGCTTTACTTATTTTACTTTACATACTTTACTTTACTTACTCAGACAACGGCTCCTATACGCATCACGATGCACTTTTTAAGATTCTGTAGGATTCCTTTTATTTTTATACCCGAAGGCGCTATGCAACCAAAGAACTGCTAGATAGTCATGCCGCGGCGCCTTTGTAAGTTTCTTAAAGTGCGCTGTATAAGTTTTTGGATACATGCATACAAGGGCTAGGTGAAATCAATCCGGAAGAAGATGATAAACAACACCTAATTTTTGTGGGACTATAATTTCATCCGGAAGGGAGTTTTATTTATGCGAGAATGTCACAAGTCCCTGCAATTCTGTCTCATCCTCTGCTGCATGTTTTACGTCGATCGTGTGGTCCATGCATTCGTCGCTTTAGATGCCCCTCTGTCTAATCCAACGCATTAAGCCGTTGTCCTTTAAATAACGATAACGTAAGACTTCGAGATCTATTTTTCGACGGCTAAATATGGATTTGGCTTGAAGGAACAATAAACTATTAGGTTATGCCTGTATGTATATCCACATATTAAACGTTATATGACATTATACCAGATTCCTATAGGACGTGTTTCGAAAAAACTAAACTATTCTCAATCGATGTCTTTGGAATAGATAGAATGAAAGACTGAGGGAACTGCTGATAGAGCAAACGAATGATTGATGGAACGAAAGAAAGTACAAACGAACGAGCTAATTAAAGAACGAACGAACGAAAGAACGAATAAAAGAATGAAAGAACGATTAAAAGAACGAGAGAACGAACGAAAGAACCGGA
The DNA here is from genome assembly GCA_964023275.1 of Norana najaformis. NCBI lineage: Eukaryota > Metazoa > Annelida > Clitellata > Crassiclitellata > Hormogastridae > Norana > Norana najaformis. The sequence continues at coordinate 6,100,950 of OZ029919.1, forward strand.
TGAAGCGAGTGAACAAAAGATGAAGGCAGTGGTGGAGGGGGTAAGATCGTCTGATTTAGAGCCCGCCACAGAATTAATTAACTCGGCAAAGACGTCGATCGCAGCGACGGCGCATGCGAAAGAAAAGGGGAGAGACAAAGAGAGCGGACTTTGGAACGACGAATGAAGGACTGCTCTGACTGATCGGAAATCTGGACACACAGAATTTCCGTTTCCCGGCACGATTTTTGTCTGTCTCTGTGTTTGCTTATGTGTTTCTGTATGTCCGTTTCTGTACCTCTATGTGTGTATCTGTTGTTTTGCTCTTTCTTTGTGATTCGTCTTTTGTGGACCAATTACTCTGTTGTAGTACTGCAGTATGTGTTTGTTCAAATGTATGTTTGTGTATGTTTTCTGTATGTGTGTGCATATTATTGTCTGTTTGTGTGGGTGCGTGTGAGTGCGTGCGTATGTGTGTCTGTTTGTTTGTCTGCATGTGCTTTTTGTATGTGTGCATATGTATATTTGCGTGTGGTTGCATGTGGCTGTGTGTATTGGTTGGACTGTTTGTGTGTGTGTGTGTGTGTGCATATTATTGTCTGTTTGTGTAGATGCCTGTGAGTGCGTGCGTATGTGTCTCTTTGTATTTGTGCATATGTTTCCTTGCATGTGATTGCGTGTGAATGTTGCATATGTGTATTGGTTGGACTATTTGTGCATGCATTTGGGGAGTGCATATGTTGGCTGCGTGCTTGTGGCAATATATGTTCGTCTGAGTGTCCGGGCGTGCGTCCACGTGGGTGCGTTTCTATACGTGCTTCTGATACTCTACCTGTTAGTCTTATTTACGGCTGTTTCCGTCATCTTCAATGGCTGTCCGTCCGTGGGTTTTAGCAGCCACAGACTCGAATGTGCACGGGGCACGCCAGTCCGTCATTACGACAGCCGTGTGGGTTCTATTCCACGTATGAATGAATGTTATGAATATCAAGAGATTAATGTGTCGGCATCAAAAAAAATTGAATCAGAGGCACGGTATTTTGAATCATAGGCACGGTATTTTGAATCAGAGGCACGGTAATTTGAATCATAGGCACGGTATTTTGAATCAGAGGCACGTAATTTGAATCAGAGGCACGGGTCAGAGGCAGTATTTTGAATCATAGGCACGGTGTTTTCAATCAGAGGCACTGTATTTTGAATCAGAGGCACGGGTCAGTATTTTGAATCAGAGGCACGGTATTTTGTATCAGAGGCACGGTAATTTCACGTATGAAAGCGTTGCAGCCAAGAAAATGACTCCACCGTGCAAACAAGACGGCAGGCCAAAAGCCATTCAGCGCCCGAATGTACCATCGTCGACCGGACTGTATTTATGCTTAGTTCCACGCGTAAAGATGTCAGCGTCCATGATTTGCGTCGAGCTGAGCTGGAGTGAAGAAAACAGACGGGTTAAGTTTTTAGCCTTTTGGTTTTTGGTGCTAAATGGTACATAACTGTCTCGTGCACTCGAAACACTAATGTTTGTTAATCCAGTTTCAGAATTAACTGTGCTGTAGTTATATTTGGTGACGATGTAGAATCGTTAGAACTGTAAGAGCGGAGGAGTACAAAGGTCACAACAAATTAACAAACGGCATCCGTGGGACCAGAACCCAAGTGTATATTATATAATGTATGTACTGTATGCGTGTATGAATGAATGTATCTATGCATGTATGCATGTGCTTATGAATGATCGTATGTATGCATGCATGTATGTGTTTATTAATGAATGTTGCATGTATACATGTATGTTTGTATGAATGAATCTATGTAGGTAATGAATGTATGTAGGAATGTGTCTGTGTTTGTGTCAATGAATGTATGTATGCATGTATGTATGCATGTATGTATGCATGTATGTATGTATGTGTGTATGAATGAATGTATGTACGTATGTATGTATGTGTTCATGAATGAATGTATATATGTATGTATTCATGAATGTATATATATATATGTATGTGTGTGCATGAAGGAATGTATGTATGTATGTGTTCATGAATTAATGTATGTAAGTATGTATGTGTGTATAAAGAAAGTATGTATGTACTTATGTATGCATGTATATATGTTTGTATGGTGGCCACTTATGTATGCATATTGGGACATTTGCATAGATATTTTAAGATTTAGATTTCAGTGGAATAAAATGAATATGTATACGCGCATATGTACAACTATTATCCGTATACACAAAAATGTATAAGCATTGCTGCAACAATTGGTTGGTGCTATAGAAGTTAAGACTTTGCACGAACGCCCGCACGAGTTTGGTTCTTCATGTGCACGGTTTCACAACAGTCCTGAGCACATACTCGTAATTATAATTGTAATTTGACATTTATAAAGCTCCTCTTCAAGAATAGACTCATCGTAGGTTTGCTATCGTCACCTTTGACCCTTGCAAATGGTTGCTTCCTAGTTTAGGTTATTTTATTGTAATTTGTAATGTACACATATTGTACACATGATCGTCAGTATTTTTTATAGTTGTTTCTAGGCTATAAAATTGCATTGTGTGTTTGTTTACAAGACATCAGAGGTTAATTTGTAAACATTAACAAGGCATTAGGGTAATACGAGCGCGACTATACATTGACGCAAAGCAGAAGTGATGAGTCACCAGGATTAATAAAAAATACTGAATGTGCAGTTTGTTCGTTATAAATGGCTGTCGTAAGATCCTTGGCCGAGGGGTCCGAAGTTTTCACCAGTCGCTTGCTTGAAGCAACGCCAAGGATTGACGAGAATCGTCACAGTTACGGCCTTAGCTCCATCACCGTCGGTCGGCTATAGGCGGAATAGGTGGATTCGGTACTCCGTGGGTGAAGGGAGTTGCCTTCGTGATACACCCGTTGACCCTGCAGCTGTTCAGCACTGGAACTGATAAATGACTAAGCAGGAGGTCGCTAGTAACTTACACTACAGGCCACTTTAATATGTACGTTCCATGACCACCACTTAGCCTTCCTTCCTTCCGTCTTTCAGTATACCCGTCCGTTATCATTATGCAGCTATTGTGTGTATTACTGGAAGGAGGTAGAGATGCGGAAAGGCCTTAAGGAAATGAGGGACAGGCGGAAAGAGAGGAGGAAGGATGGACGGACGGACGGACGGACGGAAGGAAGGATGGACGGAAGGAATGATAGGCGGAAGGACGGACTGATGGACGAAAGGAGAGGCGATGCGAGATGCATCATTGTCACAAAAAGGAGACCTTCCAAAGTTAGCGCCTAGGGTTCTGTTTCTGATCAGCGATCCATGCAGAGTCCCAGTTAGATCATCAATGTAGAAATGACGTTTTCGAATATCTTCAGAAAGCAATAATTTATCAAAGTTTATGTCGGTCGTATCGTAGTCTCAGAGTAGCCCTGCAGAGACTTTTTGAGGAGCCATGCCAACGAAGCATTGCCTCAGTTCTCTATGAACGACGGAGAAGATTCTCACAGCTCTCGAGGGACGGTCCTGGGATCCTTCTGTCTGTCTGTCTGTCTGTCTGTCTGTCTGTGTATATGTGTCTATGTGTCTGTGTTTTCCTGCGGGTATGTGTGTTCAGCTGCACTGTTTTGATATTAACTCACTTATCTAAGCTGTTATTTTATTGCGGTTGCATATCTGTTTAAGCTTGTTCAGAAGTGTTTCTCTATCCGCCCGTCTGTCTTTCTGTTTCTCTGTGTCTGTATATATATATATATATATATATGTGTGCTCTGTGCGTCTATGTGTTTGTGTCTGTCCAAACTTGTTTATGTCTGTTTGTCTGTCTATATGTTCATCCGTCTCTGTTTAATTTTTGTGTGTTAGTTCGTCCGCTGTTCGTTGTTTGTTAATATATCAGTCTATCATGCATCCATCCGTCCGTCCGTCCGTCCGTCCGTCCATCTCTGTCTGTCTGTCGGTCCGTCCGTCCGTCCGTCCGTCTCTGTCTGTCTGTCGGTCCGTCCTTCCGTCCGTCCGTCTCTGTCTGTCTGTCTGTCGGTCCGTCCGTCCGTCCGTCTCTGTCTGTCTGTCGGTCCGTCCGTCCGTCCGTGTCTGTCTGTCTGTCTGTCGGTCCGTCCGTCCGTCCGTCTCTCTCTGTCTGTCGGTCCGTCCGTCCGTCCGTCCGTGTCTGTCTGTCTGTCTGTCGGTCCGTCCGTCCATCTCTGTCTGTCTGTCTGTCGGTCCGTCCGTCCGTCCGTCTCTGTCTGTCTGTCTGTCGGTCCGTCCGTCCGTCCGTCTCTGTCTGTCTGTCGGTCCGTCCGTCCGTCCGTCCGTGTCTGTCTGTCTGTCCGTCCGTGTCTGTCTGTCGGTCCGTCCGTCCGTCCGTCTCTGTCTTTCTGTCTGTCGGTCCGTCCGTCCGTCCGTGTCTGTCTGTCTGTCGGTCCGTCCGTCCGTCTCTTTCTGTCTGTTGGATTATGATTTGGCTGATGGTCTTACAGGGAATCGGCGACCGAGATGGGACGCCGCCATGTGGAAAATTAGCCCATAAATCATCGTCGTAATGAAGCCACCGGCGCAGAGGCAATTGTCTGACTGCCTATAAGACTGCAAATGGTCTGTTGTCCGTCGGCTGCCTGCAGTGGAAATAGGAAAACAATGTCTCTCTATTAGTGTACTCGTTGCCCGCCTCCGAAACCAATAACTCATCCCAAACGACTACCACTCAGCAGTCGATCGTTCGATGGATGGATGGATGGATGGATGGACGGCGGTGCTGCTGCTGCTGCTGCCCCCTTGGCACTGCTAAATGCCATCACTTCGCGCTCGATGGTTTATGCTGCGGGTATTGGGATCTACCCGCTATTCAGAAATCTGAAGAGAGGGTCAAATGGGATTTAGCGTGGCCCGCCCCTCGACTGGTTGAACTCTTTCTTCCTCTTCTTCCTGCAGATCCAATTCCAAATACTATACACCGCAGCCGCCTGCCTGCCTGCCTGCCTGCCTGCCTGCCTGCCTGCCTGCCTGCCTGCCTGCCTGCCTGCCTGCCTGCCTGCCTGCCTGCCTGCCTGCCTGCCTGCCTGCCTGCCTGCCTGCCTGCCTGCCTGCCTGCCTGCCTGCCTGCCTGCCTGCCTGCCTGCCTGACTCTTGATCTTGACCTGGAACCCAGCCCTTCTTGTCTCTCAATTTTGTTTTGGCTGAGCAGCTGTGAATAAGCTGGTTCCCGCGACTCAGTTTTCGTTGGACGCTGTAGAAATCTCGAGTTTACGATTACGATTACGATTGAAGTTGAAAGGACGATTTCCGTATGGAAAAGAACCTTTCTTTTCTTCCTTGATACCAACTTCGGGGTCGATTTCAATTTTCCGGATATCGCGATATCGGTTCGGTTTGGGTTAAACCGACCGACTACGAGCCACGAGGGCCTTAGCAGTTCGATCTACATACTGAGTGTATACATGAGTAAATGATGCGATTTTCAACGCATTTATTAAAAAACCCGAACTTGAATTCCCTAATAAATAATGCACAGATATAAATGGACTTTTAGATGGGGCAGAATTTCCGTCGTCTGTCAACACGCCTGTTTTTCTGTCTGCTTTTATAGCACTCTCTTCCACCTGCGCTCTGTAGAGTGCGGTTATTAGAAGCACGTGACCAACAGATGGGCGATCCCTCTCTAATGTTTTATGGCAGGTCACGTGTCTTTGCTATCGTCTGAACATCTAACGTTCTAATATGTATGCAAACATTTCTCTAATGCGATTTCGAAAGACATTAGTCGACCTGAGATGCGCGTTCTTACCTATCTCAGTCACCCTTCTTCGGAATTGCGAACGCATACACAGTCGAGAGGATTGGACTTGCTTGTGAGTGTGCTAAGAAGGATTGGGGTCAGTTGGGGTCATACCAGCTGCTGTGTATATTCGGGTTGGCGAGTGGTACCATCTGCAGAAAGGGTTTTAACGACGGGACCCCTCGTGGCCCCTCGCACATCGCCGTAAAGTATAGGAACGGTGTTACAAAAAGAGAACGCTAGTCGGCGCTATACTCGGCTAATGTCATTTGCACGATTGGATAAACGAATACAACTACGAATAAAATATTCAATATCATTCCGCCGGGACGACTAGGATGGACTACATCTGCGCCACCTGACGGAGAATTCAATCGGCCAATGAATGCATGTGCCCATTATGCGTCTGCGTGGTTGTCACTGTGCGTGTGTTTGTGTTTGGTTGTATGTATGTGTCTCTGCATACGCGGGACTGTGATTATGTGTATGCCCTTAGAAATGTCCTTCTATGTGTGCTCATGCTTGTGTGTACGCCTGTCCTTGTGTTTGTATGTGTGTGTAGTCCTTATACTTGTGCGTACGCCTGTTTGTGTGTTTGTATGTGTGTGTTTAGGCATACTTGCATGCGTGTTTGTGAATGGGTGTGTGTATAGCAGTGCGCGTAAGTGTGTGGCTGTGTTCTTGCATGTCATTGTGCATGTATTTTTGTGTTACTGTCTGTGTACGTGTGTATACTTGTGTGTATGTCTGTGTGTATAGCTGTCTCTGTGTGTGTGACTGCTTGTATGCCTGTCCTTCTGTATGTATGCCTGTCCTTCTGTATGTATGTATGTATGTCTGCGTGTGCTTGCGTGCGTGAAGACTTGAAGTGTGCGATAACGGTTCGATCTATACGTCGGAGTTCTTGATGGTATCAGCCCATTGACCCCATGGGCAAATACCGCCGGTCAATAACCCATAGGAGAAAGCACCCTGGCCAATAACTCCCATGGGCAAATACCCCAGGAAATTAACCCCAGTTTAAAATCCCTGGCCCATAACCCCATAGGATAAAACCCCAGGCCAATAACCCCCAAGAAAATAGCCCTCTAGTTTAAAATCCCTGGCCAATAACCCCTAGGATAAAAACCCCGTGCCAATCACCCACAAAATTTCACCTAAATCTATATAAAGCTTTTTAAAATGCGATAACAGATCAAAGAAAGAACGGATGAAATTACTCAAATAGCATGAAATCAAGAATATTCCACTACGGAGAATTAATTAATTAATTAATTAATTAATTAATTAATTAAAGAAGTGTACATCAACAGTGTGCTTAGTAAAAACAAGCAAATTGTTATAGCGCTCTTTCAATATTTACATAAAAATTAATGCACCCTATTTAATGACACCATATCGGTGGTATTTCTATACAAAAAAATAATGATGATGTTAGGTCGGCGTCAGATTTAAGCCAACTGATTCCCCAAATGCAAAACAATCGTAATCGTAAGCTCGAGATTTCTACAGCGCCCAACGAAAGCCAAGTCGTGGGAACCAGCTTATTCACAATAATAATTCTAGATCAAGTTTGTTGACAGCAAGTAAGGCTTATCTAGAATCAATGTTTGCACAAGAAGTTTAATTAGTACTTGATATGCCCGAATACCTACTGACTTGGGTTCGGTGCGCAATCGGTTGATGCCTTGTGCATTAGACACTGGCGCTTCAGAAGTTGCTAATTAAGCAGCTTGATTAAAGACGACATCTTTGAAGCAGGTATCGGTAGCTGCTATTCGAATTTCTGGGAGTTTTAAAGTGTCTGCAAAAGGACTAGGCATTGCAGCAACATCGATGCAACTAACTACTGGCAGGTCTGCAGGCAACGAGGCAACCAAGAAAACAACATGCTGACAACAATGCCAGAACAATGCAAATCGTCGCCGATCACAACAGCCGAGATTTTCTCAGTTATTTCTGCGTGATCGTTAACAACATTTCTTATTAACGCACTTATCTAAACTGTTATTTATTTCAATTGAACGTTAGAAAATTATGCTTATAAGAAATAAAATGGTTAAGTAGTTTCTTCATTTGCTTACTTGTTAATTTTGGGGAGTTATTGGCCAGGGGTTTTCAACTGGGATTATTTTTGGGGGTTATTGCCTGCAGGGGTTTTAAACGAGGGGGTTGTTTGGGAGTCATTCATTGGCCGGTGGTTACTGGCCAGGGTTTTCCCAAGGGATTATTTTGGGGGGTTATTGCCTGAAGGGTTTTTAAACGAGGGGGCTGTTTTCCTTGGGAGTTATTCATTGGCGGGTGGTTATTAGCTGAGGGGTTTTGCTAGAGAATCATTACCCTAGAACCTGCTTACACATTTGTCAAATTTGTCGAAATGATTGCGCCCAAAAGCTTATTATATGTACGCAGATCGGCTGCTACGATTACTCGAAAGCTTCTCCAGCATCTGCATCCAACATACATACATAAGCAGCATTCATAATCGCCTTCGCTTCTGCCAGGAATTATGTAAGCATAAAAATGTGCATGAGTGTGGCTGCATACATACATACATATATATATATATATATATATATATATATATATATATATATATATATATATATATATATATATATATATATATATATATATATAATCTATACATATATATAATCTATACATATACATATATATATAATCTATACATACATATATATACAAGTTATACATAGCCATATATGTTATATATACGTGTTTTGATGTGTGGCTGTTTATATATGACAATATATACATATGCATTTGGATGCATGCATCTTTAGACACTTAATGTAGCGCCATTTAAGTACCTCACAAAGGCGCTTCCTACGCTATAGCCTATAATATATATATAACGGAGAATTTATATGTGTGTGTATATGTGTGTATATATAAAGCCATATAAGCCCCTCATGTATATGTATATTTTAGGACAGTCTTCAACAACATGAGAGGGATGAATCCATATGCATGGCGCAATAAACATTGAAGCTCCGAAGATTCGTTGAGCTCGTGAGGACTTAGCGTCTTTGCTGCCGACATCATGCTGCTGCTGCTGCTGAGGCTGCTGATGATGCAACTCACGATGTGCAGCAATGACCCAAATTGTGATTCTTAGCGTAAATCACTGTGAATATCGCAGTGACTGAAATATACCAGCATCACTGCGAATACCACATTTGCATTTACATTTGAAGCACCTTCACAGCAACACACTGTGACAAGGCATAGTGGACAGATTCGAGCAATTCAGGATTGCCGGAATTTGTTCACATTCAAATGAGGGTATTAACATTGCACTGAGCAAAGAGATGTGCCTCCGACAGTGGAATTTATTATGCAGTCTCGTGTTGCCAGGTCGAGACCCCCTCTGAGTGGTTTTCTTGTAGAGGCGCTATATATGAATGTGCAATTACAATTACAGTTACTACAACCCAGTGACGGATTTAGTTATAGGCGTGGAGGTGGTTCGGCCCGCGCCCCTCAGAACTGACCCATGCCTGGTGGGCTGCCATAACAGGCGCCCTCTGGAAATCCCCTTTCCTCCCAACCCCCACTTAAGCAATCCTGAATCCGCCACTGCTATACAAACCCGCTCTTCCTTGTATGCAGTTGTCTAATGCCAAGTGTTTGCACATCAGAAACATCATCTGCTATCCATGCATCTGGACATCGCACATAATATGCAAAACACATGCGTGGTAGTTACTAGCTTATTCTGTGCAGAGAGCCTGCGCTAGTTCGGCAAAATGTCCCGTAGGGGGGAAATTTCCTATTACTCAGCGTTTGTCCCACTTTCCTGCTCTTCTGCCTCCATACCTCGAAGCTAGACGTCATTTTTCAAGCGATCATTATTTCAAGATCGCATAAGCACTACCGGCTTATGCGTGATAGTTATTACATTGGTGGATCACAAACCCACAAGCAACAACAGGGTTCCAGTGGCTGGGTCGACCGAATTCTTTAACTACAGGTGTTAGTTCCGATTTCAAACCATTGTATTTAATATGCTACATGTTTACCTGATCGTGCTTTGAAGACGACACACATTATCGAGGCAGCAGCAACGATCCTCAGAAGGCGGAAAGCAGCAGCAGAGTACAGGGAGGTTGATGAAGACATCACGTGTCGGTCTATAACATCAGTGACGATGATGACTTACAAGTCGTAAATAAGGAACAATGTCAGGCACCCTGTGAATGTGATGTCAGGCGCCCTGTGATTGTAATGTCAGGCACCCTGTGATTGTAATGTCAGGCGTCCTGTGAACGTAATGTCAGGCGCCCTGTGAATGTGATGTCAGGCGCCCTGTGAATGTGATGTCAGGCACCCTGTGAACGTAATGTCAGGCGCCCTGTGCACGTAAGCCACATCCATACACACATCGAGATTCCTAACTGTCTGCAGTCAACTTACACGGCCACCATCAGTTCAATTTTCCGAAGCGAAAATCCACTCGAACTGAGTAGGACTTGGAGGAAGAAAGGCAAAAACAGAAGACTCTCGCAGGCCTTGATAGACTGCTGGGAAGTTGACTCTCATGTCTTGGAAGAGAGCTCGCTTCTGAGGTTTGCCGAATAAATAAGCCTTAAGGCGATGGATGGGTTGTTTTCGATTCTATTCAACAATGGATGTGTAAATAATTTAGTAGCCGTCATTATCATTCGACTTGTGAATGCGTTTTGTGTCCAGCCAAGGTCTTCTTCAGAGGTTTTAGAACTGAGAGCGGTCGTCGACATCGACCTGTATACACATGAAATGTCAATTACGCTTAAGACGAATTTTGTGACTTACGTAGGTACGTAGGCCTGTAGTTCAAGTCTTTTCATTCACGTATAACTCAGATATTTTACTCACATAGAATTTTGTGATTTACGTATAGTTAAAGTCATTTTACTCACGTATAACTCAAATATTTTACTCACGTATGGCTCGAATTTTTCTACACACGTCGGCCTATGCCTTGAATTTGCCGAGTCACTTATAACTCGCACTCTTTCACTCCCGTATAACTTGAATTGCTCGACTCGCGTATAACTCGAATTTGTTTTACTCAGTTAAAAGTCGAATTGCTTGACTAACATGTAGCTCAAGTGCAGAAACGAACGAACGTGAATGGTGTCGTTTCAAGTGTAAACTTCAGAACTACAGAGCAAACTGTCACGGGAAGAAGTTTTGCGAATTGATTGACGCCATATTAGAATCCATCGGAATTAGACGCTTCACGAATCTTCGCTGAGCTGAGTTGTGCGAGGTCTACATGGACCTATGGAAACCGGTTTCCCGCGCTCAAAGCCACCAGACGGCAATACACAGTCGCGACCAACAGATTTCGACTCGACCAGACTTTACGGCATCTATTTATATAGCACCCGCGTAAGCTGTTGCTGTCTAAGTTGGGTCCACTCGGTTCCGGTGAGACGTGCGCTGTTCCGCTGGAACGGACGACGCTTGCTCCATCTCCTGAGCTCTCTCATTTGTTTGCACAAAAACAGAGGTCACCACCCGCGGCAGATGAGTGCTATCTATCAGTCTGTGTCTACCCCTGCCTGTCTCCGTCTTTGAATGTCTACGTCTTTGTCTGTCTCTGTCTTTATATCTGTCTCTCATCAGTGTGTCTTCAAACCGCATGCAGCCGGGAACTTTGTACCTTAAGTCTGCGCATGCGCTTATCGTGTATGTCGACTGCGTCGTGCGCATGCCCCGCACGCATGCGCACACGCATCCGAACGTAGACGTCTGCTGCTTCTGAGCTCGCGAGGAATTCCGAATTACGCGGATAATCCGCAATCACAGGACCAGCTCCCCTCGGCTGCATAAGCGATGTCTGTGTGTGTTCCCCTTCGTCTGTATGTGTGTATGTGTCTGCGTGTGTGTCTGTGTGGGTCTGTGTCTGTCTGCGTGCGTGTGTCTGTGTCTGTCTGTGTGTTTGTGTCTGTGCGTCTGTCTGTGCGTCTGTCTGTGCGTCTGTCTGTGTGTCTGCCTGTCTGTGTGTGTGTGTCCGTCAGTCTGACTCGCTCACTTTGTCACTGGTATCGAGCTTCACCCACGACATCAGTAAATCGTCCGGGGCCGTGCAAACCGTCAATCAGCTGCGTCTTGTTGTCTGGCCCTGTCTCTCTTTCTGTCTCCCGGTGTCCGATGATGATGGTGATGATTATGGGGAACAGGGAGTCTTAATGACTGAACTGCCTCAGAGCCGTTGTGGTGTCAAATTGGTCCCGCGGGGCAAAGACGGTTCCGACTCGGCCTACTTTTTGGCACAACAGAACGAGGCGAATTTTAAAGAATGCTGTTGCCTTGATACCCAAATTTGATAGGAAACAATATCTTAGTGAGTGCAAAAATAGAATCCCAAGTAGTCGCCCAATCATTTTCGTAATCGTAATCGTAATTCCGAGATTTCTACAGCGCCCAACGAAAGCCGCGCCGCGGGGACCATCTTATTCACAGGCGCTCAGTCAAAACAAAAGCGATAGGCAGAGAGGTCGGTTCCAGGTCAAGATCCAAAAGTCAGACGGAGAGAGCGTGGCAGCTATGGGGGTGGTGTTTGGGGTTGGAGAGCAGGGAGAGATAAGAGGATGAAGGGGTGTCAGTATAGGATCTGTGAAAGAAAAATGTTTTCAGTTTTGAGTGAAAGGCCGATGCAGAAATTGCAAATGGTGGAGCATGGATGAGTTTGTATGATTGATTGGAAACAATATCTTAGTGAATGCAAAAATAGAAGCCCATGTAGTCGCCCAATTATTTTGTACTTATGCAGCCGTTATTTAGGACGAAATACGATTTAGACGAACGAAGAAGCGTCAGAAAACGGTATCGAAAGAACAGCTCTATTTGTAGAAAAATTTCGCGTCCTGTCACATGAACCAATCAAATTTTTCGGATTTTTTTGCCCCCCGGAACTTCTTTCACCCGATCTAATTTGGCGCCACACCGGCTGCAGAGCGGTGCGGTCAGTAGTCAGTGGCCGGCGTCTAATAAACGTCGCCAATAAACGCCTGGCCTGGTTTCGGTGAATCCTCAAAGGCTTGCTCGGTCGTCTATCGATCAACCGAGGAACATATATCAAATATGAAAACTCGATGCCATTCCGCCTCAGAGGTCTGTATCGATACGCCCTTTGGTATTGAGTTCGATCAGCCAGTATCGACCACGTCAGCAGTGCCCTTCCTTCCCTTCTCCATCTCCGCTGGCAGCCTCTTTGCTGCTGCTGCTGCTGCTGCTGCTGCAAGTGGTGTGGTTCATCCCAGCGTGACCGCCTCGACCAATAATTCATCGGTTTCAATGAAGACCGCTACGGCTTTGCTCTATATATCATGCAGTGCACGATGCGCTCCTCCGAGAGTCCCTCACGTCTCGCTAGGTGGCGTGCTGCTTCCCTGCTGTCCGTACGGAGGGGTGAAGATGGCTTTCTTATGCATGGCGCGTCTATTATTTACCGTGGTAGGATTTATGTAGCGCCGTGCGAAGGCGATTCGTGATAGGTCGGTGCATGTGAGACATTGTGAGCGAAATTAGAGGATTTCCTTCAATTTGGAGGCACGTTCGCTCGCATGAACCACCTCGTATATAAAACGGGTGCTAATCTAGGGTCCTGGTCTTCGCTACGAGTCTCAGGACCAAGATGGTCTTTGTCTATGTCGGCAAAGTTTCAATCTCTGCTCAGACTGAAAGGTTTAGTTTGTGGTGATGCACTACTTATGCATATCTATGTGTCCAATTTCTATATATATATATATCCCTAGATATGCACACTATATATATATGTATATATATATATATATCCTCTTGGAGAGAGTGGTCGGCTTGTAACGCGGAGAGTACGGGTTCGCAACTCCCCTGAGACGGTTACTGTGTAAGGACCTTGAGCAAGTCCTTCACTTACAATCGCATCGATTGATGCTAAGCCATTATATAGTGGCGCCTAATAAATGCAGAAATAATAATAATCTATCTCTCTATCTATATATATATATAGTGTATTTTATAGTTGTCAATTGTCATACACTACTAGGATAGTGAAAATTGTCTAAAAATAACTGGTTCTAGCCAGTGCATTTCTTTCCATTCCTTTTCTATCCTTCCTTCCCTTCCCTCCGTTTACAGGTTTCTTTAAGAAAATTAGCTGGAAATACAGGCTCCACTGTTGGGTATTGTACCCATCACACAAACTCATCTGTGCTCCAGCACTTGCAGCTTCTGCATTGGCCTTCCACTCAAAACTGAAAACACTCCTCTTTCACAGATCCTATCCTGACTCCCCTTCTTCCTCTTATCTCCGCCCCAATCCTAAACATCACCCGCCGTAACTGTCACGCTGTCTCTCTGCCTGACTAGGATCTAGACCTGGAACCGAACCCTCTGCCTATCGATTTTGTTTTGACTGAGCGCCTGCGAATAAGCTGGTCCCTGTGACGTGGTTTTCGTTGGGCGCTCTATAAATCTTGGATGATCACGATTCTTATTTTTTGCATTTGTATAGGTTGAAAGGGATAATTTTCGTCTCACTGGCTTAGACCACTTTTCAATTTTTCTGTCATTATAGCTGCTGATTTTCCCACCAAAATTGCAACCTGTCTGTATATATGAATATGTATGAATAAGTAGTTTAGATTTATTTTTAAAATTTTATGTATTAACATGTTTATATTTATATGTATCTTTATTTATGCCTATGCAGAATTTTGTTTATATTACATTATAATGTGCATATGCAGACCTAAAGGATTTTTCATATTTTTATTATAAATCCTACATCAATTGTGCTTCTTGAATATTATGTTGACTGTATTGGTCTAAAAGAGCTGATTACATTGCACCTTGCATATTATATATGCATATGTATGATAGATGTACATGACCATATGTGTTATGGCTATCGGTTTTGTGTGCATTTGTGTAGGTCTTGACATGAAAATGCTCGAGACAGCAGAGACACGATGTCCAGGAACGACATGTCGCTATCAATAACTCTGACCCATGTGTGTCCGCTGTCAGAAAATCAATGTAAGCAGCAAAGATAACGCAGGGCCTTAATTAGGCCCTCGCGTAGACCTGCCATGCTACTGTCCAAGTTCAAAGCCTCTCCGTTTTAATTATGTCCATGGGCTCTGGATTTGTTTTTGCATTTGCAGGAGTGGAGAGCCATCCATATTGAAGAATTGGCTGTTTGCTGAATAGGGGTCTACCTATTCTGTAAAATGTAAATGTATGAACTACACAGGGCTGTACGGTTTTTCTGACAGATGGCACTAAAATGGGTATAAAATTAATGTATGCATGCAGTTAAAAGCGAAAAATAAATCTAATATAAGAACTTCTCTAGCGCCACTATAATAATGCTCAAGGCATCAGTCGATGGTCGCTGCTAAGCAAAATCGTTGTCCAAGCCAAATTCCATGGTGGGTCCAGTTGAAAAGCCAAGGGGAAATACAGAAGACTCAGGAGAGAGCCTATAAGGATACTCTAGTCCATGCTGTCCTAGCTCTATTCCACAGTAATTCGAACAGATTTCTTTAATACTACGTCATATGTCGGTCTCAACTAATGGTAAAACACACATGAAACCTAAAACTGGTCAACACAGACAGCAATGTACAAAACGTGGGTGTTAACAATCAAATCTGTTTTCATTGACACGAATCGGTCAGTTCATTTTGCTATTTGTTACGCTGTTGCCCTTTCTTGAGCCCTCATTTTCAAAAATTGTATCATCAGTCACTTCACGTGTGTTTTCAACTACTTTCTAAAGTGTAGCATAACTGGTCCATTCTGAAACTGCAGAACTAATAAAGCAGTACTCATAACGTCAAATCACTCTGAACACAAAAAGCATAATTAAATTGTTACACAATTATATTCCACAATCAACTGGTAGTAATTTAATTTTAAATGCAGAACTGGGCAATAATACCTCTGATCACTCGGACTTGTGATCAGTCAATACCGGTAAGCAGTAACCGTCTTGATACCCAAATCCATTACAGCTCAGTAAATACCGGTAAGTGTAACTGTGCCTTGAAGCCAAATCCATTACAGCTCAGTAAATACTGATATGTGTAACTGTGCCTTGATGCCATTACTGCTCAGTAAATACCGGTGTGTGTAACTGCACCTTGATGCCAAACCCATTACTGTTCAGTAAATACTGGTATGCGTAACTGCGCCCTGATGCCAAATTCATTACTGTCACGAGAAAGCTAAACCCTTCAGAAGAACTCCTGAGCCTTTGATCTCTTTGGCAGCTGCAGCAGATTGTCTGTGATGGAGGACGGCGTTTTCGGAGTTCGCTGGCCCGTCAGTGTTTGGTTTTGAGATGATGGAGAAGACGCGAGGATAGGAGTGCTCTCTCCTGGCAGAGGATGGCCTGGACTTGGCGTATAAGATGATCTGAGCGCCTTGTCTGATTTAGCGTTTATCAGGAGCTTCTTGTTGATGAGACGCTGTGCGGCCGGTGACAACGACAACAGGCGATCAGTTTTTGAGTGCGAAAACTTTGGTGAAGGGCTGTCGAACAAAAACCAGAATCTATTCAACAGACCTACTGCAACATATGCAAACTCATAGAAAGATTACAACAAAATACAACCATCGTTAGAGATATGCCCCATGAAGGTAAATTAAAACTTGACACGAAAACCTCAGAGACATCTTGCCAACATTTTACCATGTGACTAAAGCTTTGCCAACCTATGATTTTTATCTGCTTGTTACGGCTCTTTGCTAGCTCGGACCTGATGCTTTTGTTTAAAAGAATGTTGTCAGCTCAACCAAAGTTTTTAATTTGGCTAATAAACCAAAATGACATCAGAATCTGCAAACTTGACCTTTGAAACTCCACCATTGCCCTTAGTTGGGTGGTGCCAGTCCCAAGCCTGGATAAAGGAAGTGGGCAACGTCAACAGCCTTTGAAGGCAATAGATGGTGTTAAACATTGGAACTACTTGGCCTTTGAACTTTTAAGCAGCTTACTGTGATACTGCTGAGTGCCAAGAAATGTGGAAGACAATTTCTGAAATTATGGTAATTATGCCCTTTACCATGCAAACAATGATAATGTTGCTTGATTAAGATTCGCTTAAACTGATCAAGCAGGAAGAAAACTAGCAAAAGTGGCACTAAATGAAAATAAACCAAAACCAAACATATTTAAAAAGCCCCAAAATTTCTTGCCCATTAAGATCAGTCAGGAGGCTGAACTGCACCTGTGAGGTTCTTAGAAAAGCCTTGTGCAGCCATCATTGTCAGCGAAAAAAAGGAACATATTATCGATAACTTGAAAAACTTTGGTTATAGTTCTGTTGCTCACCTGGCAAATGTAGATCGTACTTGCTTCAAGGCTTCTTCCTTCTTAGCACGATGCGCTTTGCTTGCTTTTTCAGCAAGCTGGTGCAAACATCGATCACGAAGTGGTACCTCGGGGATTCTGAAGACAGGGCCTGGCGCTCTGTTGATTATGGGTGTATCAGAACCATCCAGCCGAAATGGAGTGCCATCAATTTCACCCCAAGTCATCAGCGGGGAAGCATCCACTCCTAAACAGCAGCAGAAATAGAACAAAGTGAATAAATTATAATCAAAACACAAAGAGAAAATTACAAGCCAGAAATAACTGAAAAAGGGTAATTACCATAATTTCAGAAGTTCAGCTAAAACAGTAAAGACAAGTCAAAAAGACTAAGCCGGTAATTAAACTAAAGTTACGCTACCTGAAACTAAGAACGATAAAACAATATTCAAAAAAGATCTAATGCCTTAAGAAATACCAAAACTCACAGATACATTAGTTGTAAACTGTATTACTCAAATGTACTGTATTCAAGTAATCACATGACACATCAGTCCTGCAATGCAGTGCCTGAGCATACTGTATCATGCTCAGGTATTCAGCTATGGCACATCTGTACCTGAACAGTATGCCTGAGCATAACAGTACTTGGCTCAGTGGATCCCATTTCTATTAACCCAACTTTACCATAACATAACATTTACCTCTTACAAGGAAATACGCATTAATGGAACACATACCCGGCGTAATTGAAGGTGTTGCAACAAATCCATATCCTCCAACTTTTGGTGACTCTGCTGGCAAAATCTCTTTTCCATCTGGGCCAATTTTTCCCTGCAACTTCATTGCCTTAATGGAAGCCGCTTGGTTGATGCTTTCTTTGTGCTTCTCCAAGTTGAACGGATTGCGCTGGAATCGAGTGTTGACATGCACAATCTCTCTCGGAGGTCCGGCATTTGCAATCTTTTCAGCCGCAGATAGTTCCATACCTTTACAATACACATCACAATCATAAATATCGTTACCATGTCTGCTACCAACAGCAACATATTCAGCTTTGAGATCTGCCAGACAGACATGCTTCAGCATTCTTGAGAGATGCATACATTTGTGTGTACATATAGTGGTAAAATATTCTTAAACCACAAACTTTAAAGCTGTCATTATCACCACCAATGTTCCCTCCAAGGTGTGTGGCCATGCAGCAGCTTTGCGGCTCGCTGCAGCTCAAAAAACTGTCAAACAACATTAAGTCATCCAAACATTTTTCTGCTCGGCAAGTCCAGAAACCCGCACACTAACGATTTGGCTTAGAATGAATGTTGGTCAACACAGTCCTTCAGCAAAAAGAAAATTCGAGATGTCAGTTGGATTAGCTCCTAGCTGCTGATAAAAACACCGTTGCTCCACAGTTCAAGATGAAATCTTTGTTCCATCTGCTCACATAACCACACAGCATCACACCTTCTCAGCTGTGACTCTGTTTGCAACTGTCCTCCTCTTGATCCACACTGTCTGACTGCAAAATACAAGCTACTAGCACCTTTTTCCCGTTGGGTTTTGCTTGGGTCTAGAAGCACGTCTGAGCAGACGCCTCGTACAGGCACCACATAATTGACATAATGCACACCACTGTAACTGAGGACATTATCATCACCGATTTTCCAGGTACTTACAGCATGAAACTCACTTTTTATTTGCCCAGTGACATCTTAAATCTAGTCCAGCAACAACAAAATCTGCAGAAGCACAGTAGAAGTCTTCTGTATCCTTATCTCCATCTCCAACGACTTCAGGTTATTTCTGCCTACCATTTAATTTGTGTGGATTTCACGAGAAATTACAGATTTAACAAAAATCAAATCAAATTACCAGTAAGTTCCTGCCCTTACCTTCTGGAACATACATAAGAGCATTCTTGGCAACGTATTTCCATGTCTGAACTTTATTAGATGTTTGATCACTACACTGTTCTTCAGCCGACGGCAAAGCTAGATTCTGTTCGTGCTCCTGTTAGTTAATAAATTATAATATAATTAGCCATTTGTACAAACTACTTTAAACTCCTTTTTAGTGACACTGTAACATAAACTGTAACATAATTAGCCATTTGTACAGAACTACATTAAACTCCTTTTTAGCAACACTGATTAAAACCAAACACAAAAGAAGGTCATTTGCTATTACCAAAAGACAATCCTGTGGGGCAGCTATCGATCCAACACGTTAGAAACTTCATTTTTTAGCTTCTGCATATAAGATCAGGTAGCCAGTCCCCTCCCTTAGAATGAGATCTTGCTACTGACAGTGTAAAAGTGAAAACCAAAAATGCCTCTTCTAATACACATATGGAATATATACAATGAAAAAAATCATGTGCGTAAATGGGTACATATGTACGTGTGCATGCCAATGTATGTATGTCAGTATGTGTGTATGTTATGTTTCATGTATGTTAAACTGCATACTAAAAGTATGTATGTATGTATGCCACAGAATGATTTAAGTTTACTAGGGTTGCAGAACTGTCTCTTAATCAATTGCTGCCTAGGTCATTAGTACATAGTGGTGCTGAAGAAGTTTCTAGGTTATGAAGTCTAAGGTGACAAAATGAAGCTCATTTTAGGACTGCAACACTATACTAACAGCAATGAAAAAGCAATTGGAATAGGTATGGTATGCCAAAGAAGTGGTAAATGTTCAAGTTTTGCATGTGCTTGGCAAAATGCATAGTCTAACAAGAACTGTATGCTAAGCTGTATAATTAAAGGCCTCAACTGAATTGATGAAATAATAATGAAACACAAAACAGATGAAAAGATGCTTGCTTTTAGTTGTTCTTCCTCTTTTTCATACAGCCAGCCATGTTTCACTCGATGCTTCTTTTCACTTTCTTGCATTATTTCGTCAAACGAAACATTGTCCTCGCTTGTATTCTGAGCCAGATATCTGTCCAAGCTAACATCTGTCCCTGAGGTTTCTTTAAACAAAACATAAGAACACATTCAGTGTTTTACATTTTACATCTGCAAAAGCTGACATCTTATTATTTCTTCATCACTTTAATAATTAATTTTCAATGCTTTCTAACAGCTGAATATCTACAGCATGATTATCTTTGGTGGTTTTTATTTACTAAGTGTTTTATAATTCATATTTATCCATTAAGTGTTTTATTATTCGTATTTATTGACCAATTTTCTATGAGTTGGTCATCTATTCTAAATTATTCATTGTAAGTTTTAGATTAGAAATATGGCTTTTGATGGACTAACTTGTCATCTCTGGAGGCTCTGGATTTCGAGTTGGCTCTTCATCAAGTGGATCTTTAACGCTCTCTGTGTCTGGTCTCTGATGAGGAGTGGCACCAATTCGACTGTCAGGTGTTTCAAAGGTCGATGGAGTGGCAGCTGCAATAAGCATAACAAATGAAGCTTAAGGTAATGAAATGTAATACAATTTGGCCAATTTACATTACGCTAAAACGATGAAATACATTGAATGGAATGTACATTATACATCTTGGCTCTCATGCATTCCACACCGCTGCTCTGAACGAATGGGACCAACTATCAATGTTTCTTTGAAGCTCGAATTCCTTTTCTCCTTTTCTTCCTTCAAGAAATGCCTGAAAACTCATTATTTCTCACTGGCTTTCAAACATCTGGATATCTAACATTGAACACTGAACATTTGTTTATTGAATCACCAACAATCTACACAGTTACAAGTTTCACCGAAACTATTACTATACAAGTGCTGGCATCAAAGGGCAATCCAGAAGGGACAAATGTCCCGCTACAATATGGATTGCCCTTTCACATGATTGACATACAGGTGGTTAATGCAGCAACTGTTTTCACCTGGCGACTGACTAATCGCACCTCCTATTCAAACTTCTGTGTGACTTTGAGCACGTTAAAAAATTTTTAAATAATAATATCAAAATATTAAACTAATGATTACACAAATTAGTATAATAATTCCATTCAAATTGAAAATGACAAGCACTCTGACATGCCAGAAAAATACATAACGAAATAAGCCACGAGCAACTGTCTGTTACTTTAGCACATAAAC
Source organism: Norana najaformis (assembly GCA_964023275.1). Lineage (NCBI taxonomy): Eukaryota > Metazoa > Annelida > Clitellata > Crassiclitellata > Hormogastridae > Norana > Norana najaformis. Next base: position 6,122,078 of record OZ029919.1, read on the forward strand.
ATACTACAGACAGATGGTGTAGCACTTGTAGGCCTTTTAATTGAGTACTGCCGTTGTAGCTGCCAAATCTTCTGGGTGTCCTTTCTCTCAACTGCATCAAGATATTCAACCTGTGCTTCAAGCTTAGGCAAATCAGGAAAGAAGTCTCGAACGATGATCTTTTCCAAATTCTGAAGAAAACAGACATGATATATATAATTTTTATTTTAAGTAAAACAATACTGCGCTTGAAATAATTAATATATTAAGATAATAATTATGTGGCAGAGATGACAAATTTACGTGGTAATGTTGGTTTAATTTTGATGCTCTCATAGATGTTCCTACTTGCAAATGTGGCCACCCAGAAAGCGAGAGAAATTAGATCGTTGTAAACTATCGAAAAGACTATCGAAGAAATAAGTAAGTAATCAATAAATAACAAAGTTTTTCAAAATACTTTCATTCATATTAATAAATAAGTCAATCAATAAATTACGAAATGGGGTAAGTTTGTCCGATGCGCATAAAAATGTCTGAAGAAAAGTTCTCACGAAATGCGTTTTGCCATACAAACACCTGCGAATGTGAACTCGATTAATTACTTGTCTATCATTGCTCTTTAAAAAAATCGCTGAATCCGCAAATGTAACGTACCGAAATGTGACTTTCTTCATCGAGAACCCTTTTTCTTTTCCGATTAGGCTTATCGGCCACATCTAAAGGAACCAGAGCCTTCGAAGTTTCCTCTTGTAAATCCATGGCTACTATTTTAAAACGTTCAATTATAATTACTACACTATCTTAGAAAAATTGTTCTTCTATCGGTTCTTTAATCCGCACACTTCCGACGAACACCGACGCATTAAAACAGCATCGAAAAGTCCCACGATCTTCAAAAAGACTAAAATAGCAAATAAGTAAGTAAGAGATTAATAAGCATTTTATAGAGCTGCTGTTATATTTCTTCATCTTCCGCGCAGTACTATTTGTGCGCCATCTCCAATTCGTTCAGAGTTATAACTTTATTACCTATTTCATCCTAGACAGCTGAAGCTGTCTCTATGTCTTCTGGGTTCCCCTTGGCTTTTTGACCAGACTCACGTGGAATTTGTCATGGACGATTTTGTTTAGCATTAACAGTGCCGCTATAAAAGTTCTTAGATTAGATTTGCAGTGATTGTCGAGTATCGCGAACTATGTTTCGCATTATCATCTGGGAATGTGGTATGCTTTAACTAGTGGCAGGTTATCTAGCACAGCTGCTGCTGCTAACGAAAATTGATAATTCAAATAAGCAATAATGCGAGAGGCCCGTTACTTCTGCCGTGCATTTAGATACGCTGGCTCAGAGTTTAGCTGTCATGCACACATCTATGCATAATCGTAATACGAGCTGCTTGACCTCTCAGATGTAAGGACTTAAAAACTGTTCAACAGAGACCCAGATAACGGAAGGCTGATGCACATTAAAGCTTGTCCAAATAGAATCAGAATAAATTGTAAAAAACTTGAAACGTGCTTAGAGAAAGCTGATAAATAGATGGTTAAGCTCAAGATTTCTACAGTGCCCAACAAATGCCAAGTCACAGGAACTAGCTTATTCACAGGCACTCAGTCAAAACAAAATCGATAGGAAAGAATGGGTTCAGTTCCACGTCAAGATCCAAGCTGGCAGTCAGACGGCTATTCGGGATTGTGTTTGGAATACCCTTTCTTCCTCCCTCGCTTTCATTACCTGACGTCTTGTTTCTGCACAAGGCAAAACCGATGTTCATTTCTATGCAACACTGCATTTAAAAATAGTCATTTGCGTTACCTTGTTGCCTTTATCATACATTTCACATGGCATTCAGCAATATACTTATTTTGGTCAAAACAAAAACATTTCACGTAGCATCTCCTCTGGCTCTTGGATGTTTGTGCTGCAATTAAGCTTTAAGATTTAAAAGACTACCATGATTTTATAAGACATTTAACATAGCAATCAACACAAAATTGAAGTCTGGCTAGTAAGAATATTACTCTACTGTAGACCCAAAAAGTTACCTACCCCACGTGGCAAAAATTATTAGGGAAATTTGTAAAAAGCGTACACATAATGTCCACATAAAAAACGAAACCAGGCGAATACCGTGATCACTCATCTCTTCCAATAACTTTAGTTTTCTAAAAAAAACAAATGTTTTTAGCACCACTGGATACAACTGTCCTTCATAGTTACAGTGATGCGTGTAAGGTTTAAGATGTAGAAATAGCAGACAAACGTCACAATACGATTACAAAATTCATTACAAACAAATTAGCAGCATTTTCATCAGGTTGTTATATTCGCAACAGATAAGAAAATGTCTAAAGTCTCTGAGGCTGGATCAGAACTGTCACTTTCTGTCCACTTTCTTACGCAGCGATTGACCTTCTCCAGAGAATGCAGTAAATGTAGACTTTCCTTCTGCGTTTTCTTTTCCCTGTAAAAAAAGCAAACATATATAAAAAAGTTAAAAACCCAAGCAAGCCGCTAACTGCTGACAAGCATGACGGCTTTTTTGTCTTTATTATAGAGCTACAGCAATAAAGCCAATATTCAGACATAGTATGCACTGCAAAATTTATTAGAGCATCACTCAAGTCTGGAAATATTTTCAAATACTGCTAAGAATGAAGAAACAAGTGAATTTCTTGCATACAGAATTTGCGAGACTGCAGACACTTTGTGCTTTCTCATGCATTGGAGTGTCCTTCTTGAAAATCTTCCCTCCACCAGAAACTGCTCAAAACACATTTCCATCTTATCCTACAAAACCATTTTAGACCAGCTAGATGGGCGTGTTTCAGAACTTTTGTAACGTTCTTAAAATGCACTATCTCAACGTTCAGATACATACATGTAATTACTGCACTTACATTTCCATTCCCATTTGCTTGTCGCATTGACCTGATGAAAGTGATCTTTCCCTTCTTATAGTCATAGTTTGGAATTCCTCTGCAATGTATTGCACAGAGTTAAGTTAACGAGTGAATACCAAAAGCACCCTGAATTGTATCAACGCAAGCTAGATCCAACAACACAAGCATCAAAAGGTAACAACTGTCATTCCTGAAATAAAGGAAAAGCCAAATCTATCTCCCGCTGTGCACAATCCTAGAAAAACAGCAGTTTGCGGTTTATCAAGTCCTACCTTATAATATAATAAATATCATGCAGTGTCTTCAACAGAATCCGTGCAACTTTGACAAGATAGATACCAAAAGGTAAAGAAACTCAATTACACCAGAGTGTTGGCCATTAAAACAGTAATTATCTCGGAACAAAAATACTAAACAAATTGAATCTCAGGAAAAAATATACCAACCGTTTGATTTCGTGAGGTTCAACTGCAGCTGAACTGCCATGAGCCGGCTTCGATTTTCCATCTAATCTGTTTCCCTGTCCACCAAAAGCCTGTTCAGCAAAATATGAAACTACATGTAATATTAGTGTGAATCATCAGATGAATGGAAACTCATCATCAGTATGTTTTCTCCAACCACTTGTTTTCCTGGCAAGTGCTGGAGGAAATCCAGATCTCCAAGATGTCGGAAGATACCAGCTGGATGCCCTCACCACAACTGAACACAGGAGGCAAAGTCTGACCTGCACTCACTAAACTTTTGAGCCAAACATGGTCTGGAGACAAGCCCAGGATACAGATGGATGGTCACATGTTGTGGGAAAGGGAATTCTCTGGCGAGGCAAGCCACAGTGATAATAATCAGGTGAATGCTGGTAAATTTTCACGAACTTAATTTTGCTTAAATTTTAACTTAATTAAATCAAGATGTAGCATACACTCATAGTTAATTGCAGTTTCTTAGCAATGTGAACAGACAACAAGTTTTAAGGCTCTGGCACATGTTGCAATTTTATGGACAAATACGGCAAAAGACCTTCACACATCGATTTTAAATTTTATAATAAATTCATATTTTATAGTCTTAATAAAACAGCAACAAAGTATTATTACAGTATAATAATACTTTAATGGTAATAATACTGCTTTACTTAGGCTTTTGCATAGCATATTTTTGAAGCACCTCTGTAAGTCATCCTTAATGAGGTACTAGAATAATGTAAAACTATGAGATGTAGATGTCTATATTATTAGCAAAAGGTAAGCTAATAACTCACCCGGAATTTGGTGTTATCAATGTACTCTGAGACATCAACTGCCATTGGCTAAAACAAAACATTCACACAGTTAGCAGTATAACTGAAGAAGTAATAATAATAACTCAAATTTACCTCATCTTGTCACTTCTTTTGGGCTATTGTCTTATAACATCAGCCAAACGTTAAAAACCAAAGATGAAAGCTAAATTCTGCTTCAGTCAAACAGTTTGAGTTCAAAGTCAGATGCATCAGTAATTTTGGCAACTTTTGCAATTGCATCAGCTAGATAAAAGCTGAGGATCAATTTCTGCTTCAAGATTTCACGTAATAGTATATTAGCATTGCACTAGATTTCATAACACTACTTCATTTTAAAGAATTTGCAAATGCTTCTACAATTTAGAACAAGGAAAATGCATAAATATTTCTGCCGAATTCATACCTCCTCCTCGTCATTACCGTGCCTTTCAGTTCTCTTGTCTGATGGATCTACATAGCCAACAGGTGCTGCAAATTCAACCTAAACCACCAGAAAACAACACACGCAAACTCATCATCAGGTAAATAAATTCATGCGTAGTTTAATCCACACACGTTGTAAATGCAACAATACTCTGCTTAAAACAGCTGCTAGGTGTTTCAATTCAATTATAAAAAGCAAATCCCAGTCAAGTAATACTTGACTCAGTTGAAGAAATTTGAAAAATATGCCAAACAGTCACAAAAATGAAAATACAGTACTGCTAAGTAAGAGGTTCCAGGAATAAATCAAACATCTTCGTCGAATTTTAACTCACGTTCATATCACACTCGATAATTGAGATGGCGTTGTTAGGCTTGGTTTCAAGAACACGAAGTTCATATATCTAAAAAAGAAAGCAAAGATTTCCACAAATTACGATCTTGTATTTCACACATTCATCCTATTTTCTAATATTTATATAGCACCAACATGTAATCACAAGTGCCAATCGACGGCACTGAGACACAGTCATGCGTCTGGTAGCATGTTTGGTCTGTAATCCAACATTTGTGAGTTTAAGCCAAATAAGGACTTTGTCCAATGACCCTAGAAAACTTGTTCACGCACACTTATCTCTATCAACAACTGGTATAATTTGGTAACCATGTAAAATAGGAAGTAAGCAACAAGTCCTGCAATAACCTGACCTCACGTCTAGGGCCTTAAGATACGTCCACTGCTGGATCAAGGGTCTAAAAGCAGGAAGTTAGCACCTCCCCTATGCACCAAGGTGGGAGTTGGGAGCTTTACTTTAATCGATGACACAAAACAGATATGCAGTAAGGATTTGCTCAAGATCTATACACAGCAACCATTTTCTTCATGGAGGCGCAACCAGACACACTCGACAGCATAAACTCAACTAATTGCCTACTGTGTCACAAATAATACATCCTTCATTCCAAACTTGTCAAGTTTTTCAAACACTAAAGTAAAAAACTACCAGTAACCAGCCTTGTCATTGTAATTGATGGCAATCATGTCTCCCATTGTAAGGCAAGCAAAGCTGCGCAAGGCATTTTCGAGTCTACAAAAATAATGATAAACACCAAAGCTGGGTTAGCAGCATGACAAGTAATCACTAAAATACGCATGCTGGTGGTGACTGTACCACAACATTTGAAGTATTTGGAATAAGCATAAGCACATTGCAGCGTGTAACTTTGTATGTATCCAGACTCTTAATTCAACACCTCTTAAGGAAGTCACAAAAATGTTGCCTATGTAAGCCTAAGTGATGTTAAAGTTCATTAAGAACAGGAAGTTCATCTCAAAGCAATAATGTTCAGATAACTGGAAGTCACCACATACAATATGTTTGCATAATAAACAAACTCAGAGTAATTTTAGGCAAATACAGTATTTTAGATTTCCAGATGAACTCAAATGCAAAACCAGACGTTTACATGCACCCTTACAACATTCTTTGTTGTCAAAAACAACAGCCAAAAACAAACCTCTTACCGAATCACAAAATTTTAAACATTTCAAAAACGAACTCAAAGCTAACAAAAATCTAAATGCAAGAAGCACCCGATTAGTAACAACTTGACGAGATGGAATTGGCCAGTCAGAATAGAACAGTAAGGTATTTTTGCAGCTTACACTTGGAACCACTAATTCACAATACAATTCAAATGTAAACAACAGCATAACATACACAGCCTTTGGATTCGTGATGTCAAGGAAATCCGTCGACTGAGGCTGGAACTTAGCGAATGTAGCAACACTCAAAGAAACATTTTCGACATGAACCACAGATCCCTCCTCAAGAAGCAAGTTGTTCATCATCTGCATTCAGAAAAACAAAAACACATGGAATTCTACGTTTTGCAACACTATGTCGAATAACTGAAACATCAGAACTACACACACTAAAAATCTTAACACAAATTCACCCCACCCCAACACAAAAAAGATTCAACATTAAAAGCTGCAATATGTTACACATTTTTATGCAGACAAAATAGGCAAAACGTTTTAGAAAGTCATATAGAATTTGTCATACTACATTACATTTAAGAGTAATGGACACATTACAGAGTAACTTATAAATTACGCATTAATTTACATTAACTACTGACCCAGTATGGCAGGTAAACCCGACCTTCCTCTGCGACAAACTCAAGCACACCACAGTGAGTCTGACGATTTTCTTTGCGGTTTGCGAGCTTGAACAGCATTGGGTACTGAATGTTACGCTGAGCTGTAAAACGAATATCACAGTATGAATAACAAAACATCACAGTAACTGACGTAACTGTAGAGAACTTACTGATTGGTTGGATTCTATGCCACATCAGACTATTCACTGCTCTAGCAATTATAAATTAAAACTGTTATAATATTAAAAAGTCACAACGAACAAAATAATAAATAATCACAAAAATTAAATATAAATTTTAAATTACATGTGCTTAAAATAAAGACATCACACTGACTACCAGAATGAACCTTAAACGCTAAGTATCATAAGCATCGTGAAACATAAAGACTAGTATTTTATTTTATAATTTCTGCTTTTTTCTGCATTCATTAAGTGCCATTCTCTAATGACTAAGCATCAATCGATGGTGTTGAGCAATTGTGAATGAATGACTTGCTCAAGGTCCTTAAACAGTAACCATCTCAGGTGAGGCTCAAACCTGTACTCTCCGCGTTACAAGCTCAGCACTCTAAATAATCGGCTACCACGCCCCACAAGATTTTGGTAAGCCAAATGAACACTGTGCTGTAGCCTGTAACCTTGTCAAAATGGCATGCTGACCAAAAAGGAAAACAAAAAAAAACTGAAAGTTCATGAAAATACTTACTGAGTTGCTCAAGAGCTGACACGGGCAAAATGACTGAAACAAAACGACAAAGGGTTTTAATAACAACAATACTAATAACAATACTGGAAGAGTATATAGCACCATGGAGATTCAATTCCTGCAACATTTAATCGGAATATCTTTCAGCCAAGGGTTTAGTGTGCACCTGTGTCTTTATAAAACACAGGATGCAGAAGGGCTGCATAAGAGACACTGCTTTTAATAGTTTCATTAAACAATCTAATCTTGCATGTGTTACATGTACGTTACACACATATTACGCATAAGTAATGTTATATACTGCAACAAGTGTTGAAAATATAATTAATATAAACGAGATTGTTTTTAACATTTTTATTATGCAACCTAATCTTGCTTATAGCCTAATAAACACATATTTTCAATTTTAGTAAAACAACTTAATTGAATGAGTAAAACATTGCAGCCAGAAAGCACTGCATAAGATAAGTGTTTTAAAACAGAAATAACATGGCAAAACAAGCACGTATTATACAACCTCTGATATAATTCATCATAAAAAAATTAGATACAAGCAAAAACAAACGGTTTCAAATAAATAACAAATAAACATTTTGAAGCAAACTGACTCTTTCCTCCTTTCTCCAGGTCCTGCCTGTCCTGGCCCGGCATCATCGATACTGAGTAGCATTTGTAGTCAGCCACAAAAGGCCCGTGCATGGCCTCATGGAACATCTGATGAAAACCAAACTAAAAACAAAAAACATGCAAAAGCAAGAACAATATTTTTAAAACAGAAAGCAAAATGCACGATAATGATGAAACCACGTAAATTTCTGTAATACATACAAGAAAGTGCGAAAAAGTTTCTAACAACGAAATGGGTTGTACCATAAACACTCCTTCCAATAAATGGAAAACCATGCACGACTCATGCCAACTGGACTTTTAAATTGTTTCTGGCATGTATCCACATGTTCTCCACATTCTGTGTTTGCACCTCAGCGTTGTAATGTGGTTTGACAACTTCCGGGAATTTACAGTGCTCTAATTTCTCTCGCATTCTGGGTTGGCCATATTGTTTATAAGTAGGAGTATAGCAAGCGGCCGTTTCAAGAGGATTACCCAATAACCAATATTTTATTTTTTCCGACTTAAGGCGTATTTTCTGAAGCACGCTCACACAGCTGATTAGGGCACAGAATAACAGGGATCATTACCTTACCATACCTTACTGCAATTACTTTGGAACGACCCGCACGTACAGTACATAACGCGTGGTCACCTCCGAGTTAGAACATTTTATTTGAACAGCTTAACTGTAATATGTGCAAAGGGTATTGGCCTGAGTTTGTGTCGAGTGAAAACAGCTAAACCCGGGTTTTAGTCTTACCCCGTGTGTTGATATGCCTCGTCACGACTGAATGACATGCGTAAATACATTGTATGTTTTCAAAACTATTAAGGGTCAACGGTCTTACCATTTTTATATATTCGCTGAGGCGACTTCTGTAAAATAATAACAAACAATCGTTGATCCTTAACAAATAAAACTGTACACTTATGTGTTTCGCCTCTGCCTCCTAAACCAAAGCTGTTGCGAATCAGATGGATCAGATGGAGGATTGCCCTCACAAATATAACATCTTTGCTTATTATTATTTCTGTCCTCTTACAAAGATTACAGATTTAGCTTCGAATCATTTGGCGCTACTCTACCCCGCTTAGGAAATGTATTTACATATCGTAAAACTTCTTATAAACTCCTCAACATTTATCTGTAAAAGCGTTTTTCCCCAGTAAAAACATTCCTCTTTCACAGATCCTATCCTGACACCCCATCTTCCTCTTATCTATCTCTGCTCTCCAACCCCAAACATCACCAACCGTAGCTGCCACGCTATCTCTCCGTCTGACTTTTGGATCTTGACCTGGAACCGAACCCTTTTGTCTATCGATTTTATTTTGACTAAGCGCCTGTAAATAAGCTGGTCCCCGCGGCGCGGCTTTCGTTGGGCGCTGTAGAAATCTCGGAATTACAATTACGATTAAAATACACTTTGTATCCTTCTAGCAGAAATGCCGCCAACTGGACCGCTAGAACACGTCTGCATGTCTTTCTCAGTTTCGTCTGATATGTTCATGCGATGTGCACCCAATATCTTTACTATACCGGCTTCGACATCAGCGTTACCAGACCCAACTCTTATTACAGACCGGCGTTAAAAAGAGGCCGGCGTTTATTTGCACAGGTCATTTTCCCCGGTGGTTATTGGAGACCAGCTTTTATTGGGATGTAATTAGCCGCGCAATCGACAGGTCGATTGGGTTTACGCGTCCTTGGCCTTGGGGAATAAACGCTCATGCGTCTAATTAGGCCTTCGCTATAAGCTGCAGACTGCAATATTAAGCTTGATTTTTGGATCTTGAGCTGGAACCAAACCCTATCGATTTTGTTTTGACTGAGTGGCTGTGAATAAGCTGGTCCCCGTAATGTGGCTTACGTTGGGCGCTGTAGAAATCTCGGGATTACGATTAATCAGAAGCAAATCCTCCGGCGACTTAACAGCACCTTACTTATTGCAGCCAAAGCTTGGCGCATGTGGGGGCGAGCCTAATTGTGTCGTCTAGATCGCTGCACGGTTGACGCCCACACTCACTACGCGAACAGATCAATAACGCAGACGAACATCTACGGGCAACAACGCACACCAACGGCAGTGGCATCGTCAACAGCAGCAGCAGCCGAAGCCGTCACTGCTTCGAGGAAAAGCGTCGACGACGACGCATCTGGAAGCGGAGTGTTGTGTTCTACCAGCAGCAGCAGCAGCAGCAGCAGCAGCAGCAGCAACAACCGGCGTTCTGCATCCGTCACCAAGTAAGAACCCAAAGAAGTTTCTATATCCCCCCATAAATAATATATTATGATACAAAGGTTCTCCGGCAAATGTATCCGTTTGATTGTGTTGTTCTGTGTGTGAAGTAACCATGAGCTGCTCGATTGCTTTGGATCCGCAACACATGAGGCCAGAATCATCGGAGACATTGACTGTCGTTGAATAAGAATATTGCTTGCTCGTGAGGCAAGCAGGCTGAATATAGGCCTACAAAAATCTCATTGACCTGTTTCTGACGCCCACGTACATTTCGACAATGTTTTTAAATGGCCGAATGCAGTGCTTGCTCGGATCCATTTCCATATGATGCGTAGATGCATGAAGCATTTTTAGACTAACTTGTGTTTTTGTCTGTATTATTTTGGTGAACTGTTTGTTGGGAACAGTTCAGTGTCATTAACACATTGTAATCGTACGTATATTTATTAAAACAGCACACACTCCTGATGATAGATGTTGTTGTTCTGTCTGTCCATCCATCCATCCATCCATCCATCCATCCATCCATCCATCCATCCATCCATCCATCCATCCATCCATCCATCCATCCATCCATCCATCCATCCATCCATCCATCCATCCATCCATCCATCCATCCATCCATCCATCCATCCATCCATCCATCCATCCATCCATCCATCCATCCATCCATCCATCCATCCATCCATCCATCCATCCATCCATCCATCCATCCATCCATCCATCCATCCATCCATCCATCCATCCATCCATCCATCCATCCATCCATCCATCCATCCATCCATCCATCCATCCATCCATCCATCCATCCATCCATCCATCCATCCATCCATCCATCCATCCATCCATCCATCCATCCATCCATCCATCCATCCATCCATCCATCCATCCATCCATCCATCCATCCATCCATCCATCCATCCATCCATCCATCCATCCATCCATCCATCCATCCATCCATCCATCCATCCATCCATCCATCCATCCATCCATCCATCCATCCATCCATCCATCCATCCATCCATCCATCCATCCATCCATCCATCCATCCATCCATCCATCCATCCATCCATCCATCCATCCATCCATCCATCCATCCATCCATCCATCCATCCATCCATCCATCCATCCATCCATCCATCCATCCATCCATCCATCCATCCATCCATCCATCCATCCATCCATCCATCCATCCATCCATCCATCCATCCATCCATCCATCCATCCATCCATCCATCCATCCATCCATCCATCCATCCATCCATCCATCCATCCATCCATCCATCCATCCATCCATCCATCCATCCATCCATCCATCCATCCATCCATCCATCCATCCATCCATCCATCCATCCATCCATCCATCCATCCATCCATCCATCCATCCATCCATCCATCCATCCATCCATCCATCCATCCATCCATCCATCCATCCATCCATCCATCCATCCATCCATCCATCCATCCATCCATCCATCCATCCATCCATCCATCCAACCATCCATCCATCCATCCATCCATCCATCCATCCATCCATCCATCCATCCATCCATTTAGCCTGCCATGCATGCATCCATGCATCCATGCATCCATGCATCCATGCATCCATGCATCCATGCGTCCGTCCGTCCGTCCGTCCGTCCGTCCGTCCGTCCGTCCGTCCGTCCGTCCGTCCGTCCGTCCGTCTGTCCGTCTAACCGTATGCATACCTACGTCTATCTGTCTATTCTGCATAGGCCTAATAATACCAATAAACTGTTGCGTGGATCCAGCATCCTGCTAAAGCAGATGAATGTAACACTTGTTTGAACACCTTTACACAGATACTCCCCAGAAGCGTGGTCCAGTTTGGAAATTTTTTCTACAAGAAGCTTAAGGACGGCCTGCGTGGAAACAGAAAGCGATTTATTTTCCTATATAGGCCTATCCTCTCAAAAAATACTGTAGAGAGTCTTGGTCTACTACAGTGTAGACTTAGACACAACACCTAATGTTGAAGTCTGGTTCGACGGCGATGTGTAGACTTCTCTGCAAAATTGCATGCATGTAGCATGCAGGTCTTCCACTCAAAATTGAAAACACTCCTGTTTCGCAGATCATATCCTGGTTCCTCTTCTTCCCCTTATCTATCTTGCAGATCTGATTCCAAACACCACCCACCTTAGCCGTCTGACTGCCCACCTGCCTGACTCTTGGATCTTCACCTGGAACCGAACCCTTTTGCCTATCGATTTTGTTTTGACTGAGCGCCTGTGAATTAGCTGGTTCCCGCGACTTAGCTTTCGTTGGGCACTGTAGAAATCTTGAGATTACGATTACGATATGCACATGGACCACTAAGATATGACCTTCGCGACATACCACATGATATAAATGGCTATAGATGTGCATGCGTGATTTAGTATTAGGGGCCTGATCGCTTGTACTGGCATCGCCACTCATTTCTAAGCGGCAGGTGAAGGAAGTGATTCCATGGCAACGAAGACGGTTGCACCACTTCGGCTAAGCATGCAGTCTGTACTGCAGGTGCTCAGCGCCTGTAGCCTCTGCTGCAAAGCCCACATGTGACGCACATCGCTCTGTATCTTAGACATCTTAGGATGAAGATGCAATTACAACAGAAACTCGCTATAACGTTGTCGTTTGGGAGATGTAACAAGAACCGCTTTGTAATGAGGTCGTGTTGTAATTAGGTCATTCTCGACACGTCCCAGACCGCGTTGTGGACACTTGGAACGATCTCAGTGCATCTGCAGTAGGTGCGGCTCTCTGGCGTCCTTTAAAAGAATAGCAATCAAGTCGGACTGTTTGTTTAGTTTCTGTTTAACGGCGCTGTGTCATAACGAAGATGATTAGCCTCGCCCTCCTCCCTTATCCACTCTTGGGACTGGCGCCATCCGAACACGGCAGTAGCGGTTTTTCAAGTTGCACTCTAGGTACAAGTCCACCTCCGACTCATGTCACCTCACTAGATGATATTATTAAATCGCTAAATTACCAAATTCCCAAATTATACTGTATCAGAATTTGTGTTTTATCGAAGCGTCTTATAACGAGTTTCCAGTGTATATTTTGAGCTTTCTGAAAAGCTGCGTTGACATTTTAGTTTTGGCGATCCGTCCAAAGACCATCTAAAGCTACTACATCTACAACAACAGTCGCGAGTGAATGTTATAGACAACACCGAGTTCGATTTCATGACTGATTGATTGACTGATGGCCGACAGTCCATTGATTGATATCCAGGATTCGGGCGAAGGAGGGGCAGCGTCCGCCGCCGACGATCAGCTAATTGGCCTCGAGGGACCAGGTGTTGAGGAGTTTAAATCAGCGACAGAGGAAGCAAGAGGAGGAAGGGGAACAGGAAGAGGAGGAGGAGAACAAGAAGGCACAGGAGGAGGAGGAGGAAGAGGAGGAGGAGGAAGAAGAGGAGGAGGCAAGGGTACTGCGATGGAGAAGCGTGGAGAAAGTGAGGAGAAGAAGAAGCCGAAGAGCACGATCAGCTGGCCGTGGTCGAAACGCGACCGTCTGAAGCGAGACCCCTCTCTGGACAAGGTCGACGAGGACGCAGAGCAAGGGATGGCTGCGGAGGGCAGGACAAGGAGAGGCTCGTCGTCACCCCTCGAACGGTGCCCCGACTACTTCGGCGTCAGGTCCTACCTGCATCACTTCTACGAGACCCGATCGACGTTCAAAGACCCGGATGTGTACGAAGAAGCAGAGGATACGCGTCATCTGCTTAGTACGTCATCAGGACGTCATCGTCACTGCACTGCCGCCTGGTGGAAAGGTTAGTCAGCGTGTGTGCTTTCAAACCAAGAGTCGTAATTATTATGTATATTTACGTATAATATGTTTATGTAGATAGTCATAATTATTATGAATATTTACGTATATGTATATGTAGATAGTCATAATTATTATGAATATTTACGTAATTATTATGTCATAATTATTATATATTTACGGGGAAATGCAGCATCGTGGTCTTTCAATGGTTGACCCATCTACAATCGTGGTTTATTTCAAACATCTAAATCTCGGGCTAACACGGTACGTACACGGGGGGGGGGGGGCCTTAAATGGCTTGGCACCCATTCAAACGGGCAGCGGTGGTGAAGGATCTCACCCAATAAGTTCATTGAAAAATAAGCAGGGTCGAGGCCATACGATTGCTGTAGAAAAACATGTACATTAACATTTTAACGCGACATAGCTTTTTCTGGATCTGTGTGTCCTTTTGGACAAGACTACCACTTATGCAGGCCTACTATTCATCTGCGTTTCAAGACTGTTCTCTTTCGCCGGCTGGGAGCTCTTGTGAATAGATACTGTATCTATACGGGGCGCTATATAAATGCTTGAACGAATGAGAGTGAATGATTGAATTAATACAAATAAATAAAGATGCGGCGTCAAACTCTGTCGTTCTTGTCAAAGTAATGTCTAGTAGAAGCATACACTGGTGTGACCAGACAGCTCGTTGAATTTGCGGAATAGAGCTCTAGGATGTTCATTTACCAAAGGAGTAGTTCTCACAGCTCTATGCATGATGACTTTAAAGCCTAGTTTGCCTTGCCTACATGCGCAGCACATTGCCTGGTGGAGCCAGCGAAGCATGTACATCTGAGATTAATGTCTTTGTCATTTGACATTGAGGGGAGGGGTTGCCAGGCCAGAAGGACGTGAGATCAGGGCACGTGGCCTCTCTGGATCCACGCTTAAACATTAGCTGGTTTTTGGTACTGACTTTCTTTGTAAACTCAGATTGTGGGACGTTAGGTGCATCCCGACAGACATCTGACTCCTGGATCTTGACCTGGAACCGAACCCTTTTGCCTATCGATTTTGTTTTGACTGAGCGCCCGTGAATGAGCTGGTTCCCGCGATTTGGCTTTCGTTAGGCGCTGTAGGAATCTCGAGATTACAATTACATTTACGATCAACCTCTTAATGCGATTTGTTCAACCTCTTAATACGTTTATTCACTATAAAGGTAGAAATTAAGAAACAAAAAATTAAATGCAGTCAGGTGCAAATTGTGTTGCAATACATAGGCCTACGTGTGAACGCCACAATCAGAACAAAGTAGGCCTAATTAATGTCGTTTTAGGATTCGTGTTTGTCGGTGTTCTGTTCCTGGTGGTCGGCATCGTGTGCGTGCTGGTCGGTTACCTTCTGCCACAGAAGCCGATTCTCGTGGGAATGGTAGGAACGGACAAGGAGGTCATCGACCGACAGGCCATCATCTACAACTATAACCTGGACGCCTGTAAGCTGATTGGGTTGATTCTGTTCTGCTTGGGCGGCCTGACACTGGCCGTTGCCCTGATGATACCCAGTTTCCTCTATCGTCACTGTGAAGACGAGAGATGGGAGGGTCCGTTTGTCGCTCCTCTCGGCCGCGACGAGGTGCCACCGTTGCTTGCCAAGGATCCGATGTTAATGGCCGTTCCGACGACCGAGAAGGTGACCGAGGTCCAGCCGGCGAGAAAACACGACGAATCAGCCTTGATCAGAGAAGGCATGGCCGCGTATCCGGGCCTCGATTGACAGGAACCCACCCAAACAACGACGACGCGGGAAGATGGCGGATGTGGAGAGGGACAACAGAAACAATAATATCAGCTCACTACTTATTATCGATGGATGCCTTTGCAGTGGTCTAATAATGTTCGGACAATCCTTTCCGTTTCAATGTATCGTTTCAATCAAACTCCGATTTAATTTTCGCTCAAAAATCCAAATCCTGATAACTCGCTCATCCACAAGTACACACGTATGTTCAATATCCATTAATCCAGGAGAGACAAGCAGGTCGGTCACAACTAAAACACCTCTCTCTCTCTCTGTCCGTCTGTATCTCTCTCTGTCTGTGTCTCTGTCCCTGTCTCTCTGCCTTTCTCTCTCTGTCTCTCTCTTAGCTGGAATTTAATCCTCCTGGGCAAGGGTCACTAAAACACTTCTCTACAACATCGTAAAATTAAATCAGCCAACTACACCCCGTTTTAGGTACTTTTGTTGATATTAATGTTTCTCAAAGTAGCCAGTCTAGTAATAACTAACTCATCAGTTGCTATTCTGTTACGATCGATAGACTGTACTAGACGCAGCAATATTAAGAGGATCAATTTGAATTCACAAAACTTCACTGTAAGTGGATTATTTAATGAAACGCATTTTCAAAAGACAGTACAAAGTATTCAATAACTGATTTTGTACACAACTCGGTGTCATGCAAATGAATTAATTTTAAGTTAAAGCTGAAACTTTAATTAGGCCATAACATTTCTTGATGTGGATGACGACAATAATAATAAAGGTAAAAACACAAGGCAACGATAACACACACTTGTTTACATGCCTTTACAGAAAGTCCTTACAACAGAGTGGGACTGGGACCCTTTTGGGGGCCTTGCCATTTCAATCATGCAAGGAGCCCCAGGCCCAACCTGGCCCATAAAATGCAGCATTAGACTAATTAATTTATTTTAGGCATATCCTGCACATTATAGAAATTATAATATAAATAATAATAACATTAATAATGACAGGACTCAAACATTGCTGTTATTGTTTTAATACATTCTGTCTTGGGGCACTGCCTGCTGAAACCAGATACTTGGGCACAATGGCCAGTCCACCACTGCCTTACAAGTGTGTAGGGTCTGGGGCCAAAGGATCCAACCGCTGCGATCCAATAGCGGGATACTTTTTAAAGAAACAGTAATAGTAATAATAATAATAATCAGAGGATGGATTCTGCCCACTTTCAAGCACGTTATAATGATCACAGGATCTGGTATGTTTTGACAAAACATGACAAAATACCAGTTTGATGCTGTAAATCATCTGGTGGCAGCATGTTTGCTTAGTCGGTAAATTTTGCGAGTACTACGAAGGAGTAGCTCACATAGTTCAACTTAAAAAATTACCCAACTGATTCATACAATGCAAGTCTAGAATTTTGCCAGAGTTGTTTCACACATATGGCCTTTAAATGACAGAAACAGAAGCAGCCAGAAATATTACTGTCATGTCTTCAACTGGCATAAGTAATAAATTAGTAAACTAGAAATAATTTTACACAACTGACAGCATTTATAAGAAAGCCAAAAATAATCTGATTTTTTACTGTAAGTACTAGCGCACATTTTGCTTTCCATGTCACTTCTTTTCAGAATGCTTTCTTTCTCTGTTCGACTGATTCCGTTCTCTGGGTGAAGAGTTCTGATCGTTCTCTGATGTTTTTTGCTCCGGAGGTGAGTAGCTCTGTTCCTTGCCACTTGGTTGATTCTTCTCTGGTTGCTCTGTTCCGGCCCCTTCCAAATCATCTACGGTTGCCACTGGAGTCCTGACGAGGGGAAAGACGTGCTCCTGTCCAGGTAGCAGTCTGTTGTTCAACTCCAGTTCAGCCTCAATCTGAAGAAGTCGGTTCAGTTTGCTCACTCGTTCTCCTCGACATGGCCCTCCAATTCTGATGAATTTTGCCGCAAACCCAACAGCCTGTCACAGTACCACACACGATTATGCCTTCATCGATTTTAATAGCGACTTAATACATTCTGAAGCCGTTTGTAGTATGCATCATCATAATGCAAATTATAACATGGTTAGCAACATGGATGCCAAATTAATTTAGCTTCTGGATTAATTCAGCTTCAGAGTGTGACATCTTCATAACACAACCTTGTTAAAATGCGCAGTACTGCTAATGGCTCCCTAAGGCAGTTAACATACCTTTTGGAACCAAAGTGGTGACTTTCCTAGTTATCTCAGCACCACATGTGTGTTGCATGTGTGTTTACAGATGAACTTTTTTGTTTTTAACACTTTAGGGGTCATCTATAAAAGACCTACTTTAGACCCCTCCCTTCCCTAGTCTGCATTTTGGGATTATCCTCCGCCATCCCCTTTTCAGACGTCCGCACTCAGAGTACTTAGGCCTAGATTAGGCAGCTCTTTGATCATGCAGGGCCAACTGTGTTACATGGTGGGGTACTTTCACACTGACATGTCCAACAAAGGGACTAACTGTAAAGATTACAAAAGAAATGTAAAAATTACAACTATGAAAGAACTAGATGCTTCAACTGGTTGTAGAGTTTACAGCAGCCCTTTTGAGATGTGCTTATAAGGCACTCTATAAATGTTCAGAATAAAAGTGTGCATAAATTAAATAACCATACCAGATCAGCTATCAAAGTTTCCGTTGTATCACCTGCCAAACTGCTAATGACAATCTGATGACCAGCATCTACCAAAAAAAATACAAATCTTACACACATAAAGTCCAGCTCTTTTACAAGAACAGTGCTGCTATTATTTTTGTTATTATAATTTGTTACGCAACTCGAACAATTTCTGTAGAAATTTTCCTAGTCTTATAATAAAATTGTAAATTTATAGAGCACCACTTCAACAGAACCTCAACAGAGGTTGTCCTGACTTTGTACTTGTCAGTTACGCAGCGACTTTTACAGAACAAAGCACTTAACGACACTCTTGAGTGTGACAGCCCCGAGTTGTATAACGTATATGTCTGCAGAAGTTTTGCTGCAAGACCAGCAATGCAGCAAACAACCAAAATGTTAAATGAAAGTCCACATGTTTCTACAAAGTGTATATAGTAGACGGTTTATTTCTGCAGAATGTACACATAAAACAATAAGACATAAAGCTTCCTTGCCTTCCATTTTCTTGATGCATGCAAGTACATCTGAGATGGTATTCATCTCTTCAAGGTGGAGAGTGACTGCAGATGCCTTGAAGTCATCTCTAAGTTCCTCGTCTTTCAGTAAACCGGGGCGATGGTAGACAGTATCTCCAATAATATAACAATGATCCGAAACAGCTTCACATAAGCTCATCCACTGCTCGCTCTCCTGTATACAGAACAAAATGTTTAGTATGCATGTAAGTGGACATTTGTTTATAACACATTTATAGAACGTCAACAAAAGTACGGTGCTTTTCCTAAAGAATCAAGCACTTGTAACTCTTGGTTCATAAACGGGGACCTTAACTGGAGTGGCGCCCATTCAAATGGGCAGCAGTGATGAAGGATCTTGCCCGAAAAATTCATTGAAACATGAGCAAGGGCAGGGCCATGCGACTGCTATTGAATACGCAAATTCACATTTCTTGCATTCTTACATGTGATACATTACTGAGGTTATAGTAAACAAGAGGTAAACTCAGTCATGATCCTGATTGGGAATTAGGATTTGATTATTTGGTAACTATACTAAAACAAAACAAAATTGGGGCTTTTTACACCACATAGAGCACACGTTATTAGGAGCCCAAATTCTGACTAGTGCTTTTGTGTGCATATACCCCAGAATGTTACACATTTTACGTACAAAAAGTGAAATTGTTATTCAAGTAAATAATGTGGTAGACTTAATGGGCCACATTAATACATTGTGCATTTAAAGTTAGAAAATCTTAAATGCATTTGTGTATAGTTCTTAAATTCTGAATTCAGAATCAGTAATCCTTTCAGACACCTGTACGTGGAATTTCACACCTGTTTACGCATTGGATCAATGATTGCAATGATCGATGGATAACGAGTCAACAGATCAATCCAGAACTTGACCAACTCGTCTGGTGTCTTTGACTGGCCGGTCGTTACTTCATATTTTCCTTTGTCCTAATTAATTAAGAATGACATCGTTATTACCTCTGTGATATACTTATGAATGTCCAAATAACACAAATTTACACAAGCAGTAAACAGCATCACTGTCATCCCTAAGTAAAACATGTCCTCATCTTAATTACTGCATTAGTCACTTAGTCTCGGTAATAATTTTTTTCTGCTAATTGCTTTTAACATTAACAACACATTAACTAAATCGTAGCTGTCATATTCATCAGTTTCAACTCCAGCAAAAAATGATAAACAAGAACAGTCAAATAATTTACAACATCCATGGCCACCACAACCATACTTCTCATCATCATTGTAAAAAATTTGTTATCAATTAACTTGACAAAGTCCCTGAAAGGTGCTATATAAACGTCCATTTATACAATGTTTCTAGTTGCAGTCAGTGGAATCGACTGAACGGTTGCTAACTGAATAGCATTAAGATACCAAATAGCATAAAACAGCAGATATTCACCGGATAGCATTGAACTATCCAACAAAAGCATTAAGAGGGCAGATAACCAATACCCACATAGTCCAGCATTTCAAGTCCAGCACAGTTTATAGCCAGACTGAAATCCTGTCCTGGTGTCAGACTAAGTTGCTTGATGGCTTCTTCCAGCAGATCGAGGCCTTGCTCTGGGCGGTCAAACTGAGGGCAAAGGGCACCCCAGTCATTGCACAGCCTTCCCTGTTGAATATTCAATAAGAGAACATCTGAAAACAAATATTGTAACTACAGTACAGTTCCAAATTACTTTAAAAATGTCAAGTCCTAAAGGTCTAATCAGTGTGACAATAAATAGATTCTTAAAAGCATAAGTCAGACGGAGCATGTTTGAAACAATTTTAAAAGTTTCCCCAAGTCACTGTATTAACAACCAACACCTAGATTTAGAGATTGTGAGATTCACTTATGGCACCAAACGCAGCCATAAGCTGCATGTTTCCTAATAATTTAAACGATTTGACATAGATATTGTTTTCAGGCACTGACAAAGTCTAGTACTGAGAAAACTCTATACTCACCATTCCACCTTTTCCGCTCAAACTCTTTGCACAGTGATTGTAGATTTTCATGATTCCTTTTACTGCCTGAAAACACAAGGTACTAATGAATATCATTACCATATCATTAGAATATCATTGGCATATCATTAGCTTCTAGGAGATGGCTAATTCAAGGCATCTACTGAAGGTTGCTTCAAAGTGGAACCACCATCCGCAATCACTCTGTTGAAGAAGTCCAGTCAATAATAATCAGCAGGTACATATTAACATATGATCTTGTAAAATTATATTAATTAAAAAGATGTATATGGCAGCATCGCAAAGTCAGCAATCAATAAACATAACATGATAATTTTGTAGGAAAAAATAAAAGCAACTATACATGGTGAAACAGGCATTTGAACTGAACTAATGGACTAATCATATAAATTAAATTGTGTTACGCTGTATTAACATTAGCAGCACGATATCTTTTATGTCTACTCATTATTTCCAAAGTTTAACAACATCTTACGGCTACAGTGGTCATATGTATACACATGTATGCATATATGTATGCATCTGATGATTTATATAGCATCTCTATCACAATAAATTAATACCTACTTACCTACCCACGTATACTTTTCAAAGTTCTCAGCTGTTACTGCAAGAAATGCTTAGCTACTCACCTCTTTCAGGGACATAGATGGTGATGGCACAACCATGAACTCCTTGATGCAGTTCAGTTTACCAGGTGCCGCTCTACCACTTGCCAACACGGACACCATAGGCAGTGGCAGCTGCAGCTTCTCTGGAACCTTTGAGCAAACAGATCAGTGGGACCCAGGATCACAATTATAAAAAAATAAGAAGTAAGTCCTCATTCCACTCATGCCACCCAGAAGGTGGTATGTAACTGGTACTAAATAACTAAAAGACGGCACCCATTAAGCTTCTGAAACATTTAATTAATAAATTTATTTACCATTTTATTGTACTCAACTGGACTAGAGTTCAAATTCCTGCCAGGACGGAAAGAAAGTTCAAGTTTTCCGTTCCACTATTACCGTATATACAGTGAAATCAACTAAAGCTACAATACAATGCCATCTCTGACAGGCTTATGAAGTCTGCATTATAATGAGGTTGTTTTTAAATTTAATACAATTTAAATACAGTAAATTTAAATTTAATTTGTTTTGAATTTAATACAGGAACCACGTGTTTGATCATGTTAAATCAGCTTTTATGTGAAGTATGTTGCAAGGAGGTTTCAAGCTCTATAATTCAGGACAAGGAAAGCTATCAAAATATGGCCATCTAAAACAACTTGCATCTTCAGAGGGTCAGTGAGATATAAGTGATATTTAACACTGGTGTCTTTTCATATGGTACCTCTTCAATTCTCAGTGATGCTAGATATTCGTAGACCGGAATCTGATAGAGAGAGGCAGCACCGAGGCATACGGCCTGAGAAGTTGCTGCAGCTGCACTGCAACCAAAGACAAGCATCTCAGCTGGTTCATCAGGAGGCAAGAGGACGGTTGCTGCCTTTGCCTTGGCTCTAAGTCCAGACAGAAACATCACAACAAACATTAAGATATCACAGCAGTGAACATTTGTCACATTAACTAATGCCAGTGGACAAAGAACTGTCAGTAACATTAGAGATATTTCAAAGATATAAATCATGATAATATGATAATTGAATTTATGTTATAGTTTCATACACGAAATAGCTATCAAATATCTAAGCTGCCTCTGCTTCTTCTAGCATATGGGGTTCGTGCCCAGCCAGTAGCAAATGTCATCATCAGTGAGATATGTTGCTGCTGCTGCTGCTGCTGCTGCTGCTGATGAAATTGCTTATGATGATGATTCGTGACAATGGTCTTGATAATGATTTTGCTCCTGGTGCTATTGCTAAGGATGTTGTTGTTGATGATGATGTTGATGATGAACAACTCGTGGTCAACTCATGTTGCAAACATGTGAGTCCCGCAATCGCTATGGTTACAGGAAGCAACATTAAGCCAAATAAACACTTGGATGGCCGACCACCCAGATTGCTGGCTTCTGTCAGTTGTGAGTAAATGGTGATTCAGTCATCAAGCCTTGTAATGCAGACCGTGCAGGGTTGAGTCTCCCTGAGATCACTGTTTTGCTAGATCTTAACTCGCAATTGTTTAATACCAGTGACTGATACATTGTCAGTAGACAGTGGTGCTATAAAAACAATGATGACATACAAAAAGTGTTCGCATACCTAGGGGATTTAGGAGTTTTTCCTTTGGCAGTGGATTCAGCAGTCCTTGCAGAAGATGCCTCCGTGGTGCCTCCTTCTGCTTGTCCCTCCGCCTGTGCTGCTTCTGCTGCCTTCTGCAGCTCAAGCTCCTCTTTCATCTTTGACATTAGTTCCCTACCCGAAGAAAAACTATTCTTAATGGTACCCACAAACAAGCTTGGACTTTTACATTTTTAGTTACATTGCAAAAGTAAGTAGGTGAGTACTAATTCACATACTGCTATGTATGTATGCACCAAGTATGCATGCATGTAGATATGTATGCATGTATGTATGCATGTATGTATGCATGTATGTATGCATGTATGTATGTATGCATGTATGTATGCATGTACGTATGTATGCATGTATGTATGTATGCATGTATATATGTATGTATGTAAACATTATTAAAGTGTTTTGATGAAAACCTTCTGTAAGTGCCACCCTAATGCATGGTACACGATATTAATGTCCAGCTGCAGCGGACTGTTCATTCATAATTGAGATGCTCCAAGGGGTTGAATACGGCCAAACCAGCGGGCACCCAAGTAGCGACCTACTACTGAAGTCCACTCAATAGTCGATAAATGAAACTACACGCGGACACTCTGTTTCCAGACGAATAAATGGCAGATGGAGAGCATTCCTGAACAAGTGTGTGTAGGCAAGGGTTTATGGTGGAGTTGGAAAGGGTAGGACGAGTGTAAACAAAGAGAGTGAAGAGATCCGACATGACAAATAGATACAAAAAAGCACCTCATTTTTTAGGTAGCTTTTTTACAGGTTTGACAGTACTTTTTAAAAGGGTTTAAAAGGCACATTTAGGTGCCTTGAGGCATACATACTGGTATATATATGTATATATATATGCATATATATATATATATATATATATATATATATATATATATATATATATATATATATATATATATATATATATATATCTAACTGCAAACATACCAGTACATTTGAAACTATCTCATTTGTTTATTCTTTCAGTTGTTTGTCAATTTTGCGTTTAAATCTATAGTTGTGTCATTAGGACATGATTTTTTATATAGCACCTTTTAATATCCTCACACTTACTGGTACATGTGCTTAACAAATTTGGACAAAGCAAACAGTTTTCCTCATCATGTTAAGGTTCATCAACAAGCAAGACTCATACGAACTCACCATCGCTTCACCTCTTGCAATCTCTGCCCAGATCTTCCACTCAAAGCTGAAAACACTCCTCTTCTGCAGTTCCTATCCTGATTCCTCTTCTTCCCCTTATCTGTCCTGCAGATCCAATTCCAAATACCACCCATCATAGCCGTCTGACTGCCCGCCTGCCTGACTCTTGGATCTTGACCTGGAAACAAACCCTTCTTGCCTATCGACTTTGTTTTGACTGAGCGACTACAAATTAGCTGGTTCTCATGACTTGGCTTTCGTTGGGCACTGTAGAAATCTCGAGTTTACGATGACGATGTTACGCAAGTTGCCATATATTCACAGCATCATACAAAATATGCAACACAAGGCCAGCTTATTTGCAAGAGCTTATTAAACTAATTTTAAATTTGCAACAGCCAGAATTTTGGGTCAATATGCTACAGAAAAATTGTACCAACTTACAAAATACATAAGCTACCTAAGTCTAGTGGACTTGCATAGGATTTCTTGTGCCAAACCCAAAGGGTCCTGGCAAGTACTTACAAGAGAATGGCATCAACACCGGCTTGATCTTTGAGATCTATACCACATAACTTCTGAGACAGATCTTCATTGATGATTTCAACAGCTCTTTCAACTGATTTCTGCCTCTCTGCTTCCAAACGATCTCTTTCTTCGGGTTTCATTGAATCACTGATGCCGAATGAAGATGCCAAAGACGAGCATGAAGCAAACTAAAGGAATCACAAAATGTAATCAAATCAGATAGTTACACAGCAAGACAGTACATACTTGATCTAAAGTAAAAGTTTTGAATATAGCTAGAAAATATACATACAATAGTAAGAACAGTAACAGTGTACCCAGGAAAATTCAACCGAGGTAACAACTGCAAGGCTTACAGCCATTGCCAACATATGCCTTACTCAATTTTGCAGAAATAACCCATCTCCAATTTCTATAACTTTGAACAAACTCTTAACATTTCATGGTTCTTGGGAGTTGCTTTTCAGATGTTCAAAAGTAAGGTTTGTGTGTATTAAAGTAGTGTAAGACAAATGTTTAATTCTAAGGCATATTACATTTATAACAATCGCTTAATGCCCAAACCCATTGTTAATTGTTAGTTATTGCATGTATGACATTAATCAATTGCACAGAAGCCAATAACTGAACTATAAAACTTTTTCTGAAAGCTAACTACCTTGACTTTGTTCGAAACAGTGCAGTAGAGTTCAGTTTGTAAGGCAGTTTGTCCTCTGCTGTCAAACACTTCTCGTGCCAACAACTGCAAATAGATTAATTTTTTTAGCGTCATCCAACCAAAAAAACATTTTAGGCATTTCAACTCAGTCATTTGGGGAAAACTGCACAAGAACTAGCCAAATCCAGTCATAGCTCTGAACTAATTGAGATTCTCTAAAGCTGAAGTTCTCATCCTGGAATTGCAAGTATTCAGCCTTTTTTGGAAAGTTACAAAGCAACTGCATGACTGGCTCTACTGAGATAACCATATGCCAAAACTATACTGGTACTGTACTGTCTAAAAAGAGGTTGTCCATAAGGATGTCTGCAAAAAATGACTTGCTGGTACCTTGGACTCCTTCCTCCCCTTTGTCCACATTTGTCCACTTCCCCATCCCCTTTATGGACGTTCAGCGTACTAAGGCCTAGGTTAGACTACCCTATTGATCTTGCAGGGCTGTGTTATTGAGTGGGTTACTTAATCATAATTGTAAACTCTAAATTTCTCTAGGATGCTGCGTCAAGTCCATGGGGTTATCCAAAGATGCCATGTTAAGAACCAAGTCCGGTTGCCAAAAGACCAGAGAGGAGGGGAGAGGAGGTTAGGGTGGTTGTGTTTAAGCTGAGAGAAATCGGAAGACTTAGATACTGCTGCATCCAGCAAAGGGACTCTAATTAATTAGATCCAATGCAGTCTGACTGAAGTTGGTGTTTTAAGGCACAGGCTCTACTGAGATAACTGTATACCAAGTGCAGATGTGGACATCTTCACAGGGTGTAACTGCTGTAATATTGCCACATTCAGGATTAGGGGGATAGACTATAAAAGCAGAGAACCAAAAGAGTTAGGTCAGGAAAGAACTGAAGTCATGCACGGGTGCACTGAAGGAGGACAAATACAATAACCTCCCCTCCTCTTGTTCCCATTTTGGTGAACCCTCCCTCTGCTCTTTGCAGGCCTGCTGAATGGACGATGCCAAAGCATACAACATCTAAAGAACATTCAGTAGATCCGCACTTAGAATAAAATATTAAGCATATAATATAACAAACTTAAACACAAGTGAGTTCATTTACATTTCATAGAAACAGCTCGAAACTGTTATGCCTATAAAATAAATTTTTTAAACATACCTTCGATATTTTTGGTGGCTTGCTAAGCTGTTCAAAATAATTTGCCTGAAATGGTAGAAATAACAAGTATATTCAAATACAGGCCAATATAACTACAGGTACTATGGTTTAAAGTAATTAAATACTTTGACCAGAAACAGAAATTATAAGTATTGGTCCTGACATATGCAAAGCATGCTATAACTTCACTTTACATCCCTTTTCATTATAATACTTCTGTAATGTTGTTTATAGTTTATATATAATACTGATGACAAAATTTAATATATATATTTGTACGTACGCATGCAAGTACATATTTATGTATGTACTGATGCACTTAATATAGCACATGTCTTTTAAGACCTTTTAGAAGCATGGCTACCTAACTGAGCTAAACAAATGCAAATTAATGTAGGTTAATTTATTCAACTGAAAATCAACAAGTTAAAAAACTGAAGATATCCATGGTTAGTGTAAAAATGTCAGTGGTGCCATCTATCATTGCATGTTGTCTAATCCAAAATGTTGGAACCCAGGGGAAGCCACCAGCAGCTTCAACCCATTGTGCGCACCTCACTGTTGGCTGACGAAGATGAAGAAGAACGGTCCCTCAGGCCAGCCCAGAAAGGCAGCCATGAGTATGAAAAGTGAGTGACTTCATTTTTCTTTGCCTTGGCATATGAAGTCAGGTGGCCAGTTCCCAACCTCACTGTTTGATCTTTCCACAGACATTATCTGTCAGTGTACTCATTTCTAGCTGAGTTTTTTTTAATGGAACACAACAGTGCAGAAATGTTGAAACATCTTTCTGCTCTGGCAGGGATGAACCCCCAACCTGTTGCTAACCATTAGACTATCGCACACCGCCAATGCTGGCAGAAGGTACTATAAACATAAGGAAGTCCCATTCATTCCCCTCTAGAACTTTTATTTATGGTGTGCAAAATACTCGTTTCAAAGCTAATGTTGCCTTAACAATACAAAAGCAGCTGAAAATGTGTATACTGGAATACACCCGAAAAGAAATTCTAACTTAACTTTACGCTTTCGTAGTTTTCAAGTATTACAATGATCTTACAATGTGGCCGTAGACATCTTCCGGCTTTTCAAAGAAAGTGCTGTTAAGTATATTTTCCATATGCTCAGTAACACCGCTTCCTGGACCACTAGACCTGTAATATTCCATTGCTTGACTTTTCAAGCTATCGCCGTTGCTGACCCTCGACATATTCGCAAGCTTATGAGGTTACAGGAGAAATAGTTATTATAAGCAGCTGATTAGCAAACAAGAGTGAAACTGTTATACTACATATTATATTGTTTCAACAAAATAAATAATTTGTTTTGGTTCAGCGCCACATCACCATTTCAAACATAGACGCCATTACCCGTTTCCATGACACCTGCAGAGTTTCATAACTTTTTAGGTGTGGCGGTAAACGAGAGTTTGCCTTAGCAATCAACATATAATTATGCAGATTCCTGATCATGTTCGTAATGTGATGTAACGTAAATCTTCGAAATTTCTCAGCGCCACACAAAAACAGAAAGCACCCTTCAAACACAGAATTTCTCATAATTGGCCTCCTTTAACGACTAAACAAACTTACCTATCTTCCCGGACATTTCTCCAAACGGATTTCACTTTACCTATTTACTTTGGACTGACCTTTTGCATAGTGATCTGACTGTGGCTTGGCTTTGGCGTGCCGTCGGTTGATGCCTTGTGCATTAGACACCAGCGCATTAGAGGTTACTAATTATTATTATTACCTGTGCCTTACCCTTCTCCAATCCGCATCTCGGAAACATCTTTGACAATACCTCACCTTTGCCAACTAAATTATTCACTTATCTCGCACTTGTTACATGCATATTCGTGACCCGCACCAATACTTGACTAGAAAAATCACGGGGACCTTAAGTGGCGCGGCACCTATTCAAACGGGTAGCGGTGGTGGAGGATCTATCCCGATCAATTCCTTTAAAATAAGCAGGGTCGAGGTCATACGGTCGCTATAGAAAAACCACACCACATAATCCCCAGTGCTCAAATCATTTCATTGGCTCAAGGTCCTCAGTAGTCCCAACATCCACTACAAAATTGTATCTCTTAGCTACAATACTCTTCAAACTTCTCTATAATTATATATCTTCTTACATTCGCCAGCATTTCACGCGGGATATTCTACAGTATATACATCGATGTTATCCGGGTTTTGATGGCATGATTAGCCAATCAATGCAATGGCGAATTTTTTGAATCGTTTGTGAGATAATTCGGAATAAATCCAACAAATCGCGGAGTTTACTCCTTAATTATTTTCTAGGTTCGTTTAGACGTAAGAGTAATGGCGGAGGAAAATACAGATGAGTGGGAGCTGTCAAAGGAAAATGTCCAACCTCTGAAACAAGGACGATCGTTCGCTCAGCTTTCTGCCGCCTTAAGACCAAACACGACTGCCATTCGTCAACAGCAAGAGTAATTGTAATTGTAATTGTAAACGAACATTTATAAAGCGCCACTTAGGAAACAGTGGCGCTCCCGACTTGAACAAACAAAAAGGATTTCAGGCGTTTGCGAGACTGGGTAGGAGAGAGAGACTAAGTAACTGAAGCCGCAGTTCAGGAGGAAGGCAGTTCCAGCTGGAAGGGCCAACGAAGGCAAAGCTCCTGGACTGGGCAGTTGTAGTGCGGACACGAAGGACAAGAGTAATCATTGTATAATCCCCTTATCGTTTACTTATATAATTTAGCATCCATGCTTCTGTGTTTACACTATACGCAGTTTGTACTGTATTGATTGACTTGTTGCAATCCCTTTTAAAATGGGTTGCTAACTGTACGTACTGTGCAAGATTGAAACTGAGATTACATTTTGTTGGACTCGTATAAAAACAGGATTTTTTGAATGCATCATCTAAACTCAGAACATCTTCAGTCTGCGTTTTGGCCAGAAAAGTGCTCATTTCCCGTCTGGTAGAGGAAGAAAACTTGATGAACATGTAGAAACGCCCGCTTGTAATTACCCTACTTTAAAACAGTATGGCTGCAAGAAAAATTAGAGCGCTGCCACTTACTGCCACATCACCAGCAGACTTGTTCGCATAGGTATGTAATTACAAATCTGACTGTGCAATTGCACTATATATTAGTCATTGAAATTAGAACACTAGTTAAAGATTACTAGTTCCATTTTTCTTTGAAGGCGTTTCGAGACGGAAATTCGTACGTATGATGGAGAGGATCCTCTTGGCATTTGGGTTAAGTAAGTAACTACTACTTCTTGCTGGTTTCTGAAACAATTGGATATCTAACTGAACTAGTGTTTGGTGTCTGTCTAGCCTATATTCCGATTTACACTGCCATGTTTCTGTTTGCATGTTATTAATTTTCATGATAATAACAGTAATATAGTGCTACACTGGAATGATTAACATAGAGAAATTAGTGACTAGAATTAACCAGTGGCTGTGGAGTTGAATAATAAATGTTTCAACAAGTTTTTGACTTTTCCAAGAAATTGTGTTTCTGTTTAGGCCTGTCGTTGGGCACCCATCACTAGCACAGAGGCATATGGTAATTCAGTATTGGGAAGGTTGGGCTAAGTGTTGCATATTTTGTGGGTAATTTTCAGGTACATTAGTTGGACAGAACAGACATTTCCAAAGGGTGGCAAAGGTGGTGACTTGCAAACGCTGCTGAAGAACTGTGTAATTCACTTCAAAGATGAGACAAGATACCATAATGATCCAAGATACATAAAGATTTGGATAAAATTTGTAAGCAGGATAATTTCATTGTTGCATTTGTAGATAAGCTCAGTATTCTAAGTCTGCATTTTATGTCAGTTTTTAGTTGTTTATATAAATTTCGTTTGTACAGATTTCTAAGGGTTTTGTTACTTAACATAATGGCTGATCGCTAATGCATGGGCTCTTTTGTCTCTGTGTCCAGAGTTTCGAATCTAAGTGCTGTGAGAAAGTAATGGTTGATTTGAGCTGTGAATGCTTTAATAGGCAATATTTATGTGAATAAGCAATTTATGTCTTAATGAATATTAGTGCTAATATATACTGAATATTACTAAATACTAAATATTAGTAAAATCTAAAATTTCTTTGGTAGGCTTCTTAAGGTTTCTTCTGCATTGCAGGCAATTGAAATTATAACCTTTGTCTTTGTAATATGCTATACCAAAACTAAGATCCGACACTTACTGATCCTCTTCTGACTAGATCCCTTAAAGAGTTGTAATATTAATTATACTGTACATTATGTTACATTACTCTAATAGGCAGATTACACTACGAACCCAGGGCAGTTGTACGAATTCCTCTTCAACCAGAAAATTGGATGCCAGATTGCTGATTTCTATGAAGCCTGGGCCATATGGCTTGAACGCTGTGGCAACACAAAAACGGCTGATGCTGTCTATAGTAAAGGCATTGAAGTAGCTGTCCAGCCTCTTGATCGGCTGCAAAAACGTCACAGGTAAAGCTGCCGTGTTCTGCTCTGAGCTTCATTGGCACAGGGCACTAAAAGGGATGCTATGCGATGAAAATTTTAAAGCAAATAAGTAATGCATTTGTTAATACGCCGTATGTAAGTCGAATGAGTGAGGATTCATAGGCATGGGTGGGTCAAAGCAGTCAGAAAACCAAAGCAAGATGATACAAATAGGTCTTAAGCCTCTTTAGTAACTTATAAGTAACATAACTTTTAGTAATTTATTCTTACTTTGTTTACAGATTTGTTTAAGATGATACAATACAGCTAAAATTTGATAATGCCTCATTGCAAAGTTCAGAAGTGCACTTTGAAACTGAGCAGTACTTAGGAAACATTATCAATTAACCACGCACAGACTAGAAGAGGTAAGTGCTGAGCGAAAGATAGACTCAGTAAGAGATTCATACAACTTTCTGTAATATTTTGTGCTGAGAACTAACTTTACAAAATTGCAGGTGTATAATTCTCAGTTTTCTTTAAGTAATTGAAGTCTTGTGTTTTCAGTGAGTTTCAGGCTAGAGTGGCTCGTGGAGTCATTGAGAGCATTAAGGCTTCTGGTGAGGCAATGGAACAAGAATCAGTGGAAACAGTAGCTCAGAGGTCAACACTTGGAGTCCTTAAGCCACATGGCAAAACTCGCCAAGCACCAGTTGTTCGCATCAGTTCGGATAGACCAGGTAAGCACACTCCTGTCTCGCTAAGTTTTCTGAAAATATGAAGTGCAGTATTATGTATATACTTATCAGGACGCTTAATATAGCACCTTTAAAGCACCTCTGAAAAATATGGATATCTGACAGATCTAAACAACTGTTTTTTAAGGTAGGTGGAAAATGTTTCCTCGACAGAGTTAAATGAAACATATGCAGTGGAACACTGCAAAGAGGAAGGTCCAACACAGAAGAAGTCTTGAGGAGCTCAAGTTGATGTATGGAAGCACGACAGATACAGGTAGCTTTTTAGACATTCTTACTAATAAATTCATGGTATATAAATGTTTAGTTTTATAAGGGAAGAATGTGTTTCTGTTTTAGAGAGACTCCCTCGTACAACAGCGTTGCCACAGACGTCAGGATCTTCATCTATTCAGATTTACAATGATGAGAATGCAGTTTCTTGCCGTCTGCCACCTCAGAACCAGGAATTCACACAAGTTCCCTTCCCTGAGGTTGTATCACGGGAGAACCAACAGAAGCCTTCGAAATGGACCGGTGTTCAGGTGAATAATTTATTATCATTTATTATTAATTTATTATCATTTATTATTTATTTATTATAGTTTATTATTAATTTATTATTGTTTATTATTAATAAATTTGTAGCACATGTTTGGTTGCACAATGGCTTGAAACAGAATTGTGACAAGTCAGTCTCCAGGTAGAATGTGTGCCTATAATTGTAATTGCAATTTATTTAGTGCCACTTAAGACTTACTCATCTGAAAAAATGGACAGAATAATTCCTGAATTCATAAATTAGCACAATAAAAGTAGCTGATTGATGACACTTGTAATAATATTAATAATATGACTCGTAGTGATTTTGAACCTCACATGCAAAGCACAATTCCAGTGCTTGGTCATTCTGCCACCATACCACCCACCGACTTGTTTCTTGGAATTGAGTTCTGCTGTTTCACTTTGAATACTTGACCAGGTGAAGCAGAAAGGTGCTATTGGTGGATCATCTCGCCATACTTCCCAAGTTCCATTTGTTCTTCATGAGGATGCCAACATACAGCAGCCTCTGGTGTAAGAATGTCTTAACAATGAATTCTGTTTCTTGTTTGATCTGCTGGTCTTTCTCTCAGGTCTTATTTGAAGTAGTGTTGCATTTTCCACTGTTGACAGACGGACAGAAGGTTGACGATTCAAATTGGTAAAGGAAAACCTGTACTGAGATGGATTGATAACATGAGCGAAGGTAAAATGAGATTAGAGTTTAGAGTTGGACACCAGTGAGCTGGTCATGAAACTGAGAAGAATGGAGAAAGATCTAATTGAATCTAATCTCAGATCTTCAGTAGCTTCTGGATAATAATGCACAAGGCAAAGAGTTGTCCAACGAGGCCAGAAAACAGCCTTGGGAAGGTTAGCATTTTAAGGCAGGTTGGTCTTAAGACTGCAAAGAATTGGCAGAGGAGGCAGGGTAAAGAAGGGTTTATGGTAAGAATTTGGAAAAGCTAAACAGTTTTGGGTAAGGATGTTGAAAACCTAAAGTTTAGGATTGGGATGTTGAAAAAGCTAAGGAGTTTAGGATAAGGATGTTGAAAAACCTAAAGGGTTTTGGGTAAGGATGTTGAAAAGCCTGAACTATTAAGAAACTTAAGCATGCATGAGTAACTTTTGATGTGCTGTCAGTTGATTCTTTGTATATTACCACCGCAGAATTTACAGGTCATGTCTCAGACAGAAAGAGAAACTGAACTTTATATCAGTTGCAACATATATCAGTTGCAACACTAACTACTGCTGCTAACTGAATTTAGAACATAAAATGTCAGTGCAACATTTCTGTAGGTTTTGAAGATAAAAGACCTGTTTGTTTGATCTGCAACTAATTCCCTGTCATTTTGTTTTCAGAACTCCGCATAAGATTGCTGATGGAACAGGAATATTAAGGTTTGCTGCATTTTATTAGACTAGAGTTTTCGCAAGCCTCTGATAGAGAATAGTTGAAATATTTTACGGAAAGGGTTGGCCAGCTTGCTGATTTGATAGATATGTCAGTATTTGATATATTGTGGTAGTTTTATAACGTGAATCACTGGCCGAGATCGTCCCTCAACCTAATCAAGACTAATATTTGCCCAGCAACCATGTGCTAAGCTGGTGATGTAAACAAAGTGGTACTAGACATGGATTTCTCACTTTTACTTTGGTTGCTGAGATACTACATTTTTACCCTTAGTAGATGAAATTGCATCAAAACCCAAAAAATATCTGGCAGGGCCCAGGTTATTGACTAAAAATATCTGGCAGGCAAAGGGTTAATATAACAAAAACATTACTGCAGTATGTTAATGTGTGCTGCAGAATGCTAGAGTATAAAACTTTTGACATTTGTAGCGTGCGTCAGGAGCCTGCCGCTTCTAATGCATTTGATGGTGTGATCTCGAATACTGATGAGCCAAATCAGAAAGCCATGTATTGTAAGGAGAAGCTGTTTGTGGGCGTCAGAGAATTCAGCTTCGAGGAACTGAGAGCTGCACACTGGTTCCAGAAGAAACGCCAAGAAAGGGAGTTTGAAGAACGGTTGCAACAGGAGGTTCAACGTCAACTGCAGCTCGCCTTGCAAAGGTTTCATCTCAGTACTTCTACTGGCCACAGAATTTGATGCTCCCTTAAAGTTTTAGTACTGATACATGGCATATTGCTTGTGTGATTCTTATTCCTGCTATGACCAGAAGTGCATTATATTTTTAGTCATGAAACGTAATTACTGTCTGCCTGAGCTGCTTCGAGTGCTGCTGACTTGTGGTTTGGGTTTGATTTGAGATCTGTATGCAGTTGGCATTAACTGGAATAACATGTTAAGTGTTACTTGTTACGAGAAATGTTCTTTTGATCTTGTTTCTGCATCTTTGTAGGAAATTGAAGCTTTTTCTGTGATACTAATAATATCTTACAAACTGTTATTGTAGTATGAACTTGACTCCAGTCGTAACACAATTTGGAAATCAGCTGACCGCCAGTAAAAACTCAGACCAGTTACAGCCCAGGTAACTACTGTTGCAAAATGTTCAACTTCATTTTTGCAATAAAAACTTCATATGTGCAGTCGATTTACATTGCTGTTGGGACTGTATTTTGATAGAGGTATGTTTGCTAATATATTAGTTTATGTATACTTATGCTTTTGTAGAGGCATGATTTGTTTAAGTTGTTTAAGTTTACACACCTCTGTTTCTCTGGAGGGTTGTGACCTTTACCCTTGTATGATTGTCATGATGGAATTGCATCTGTTGTCTGTTTATCCGCAGAATTGTCCCGATCAGTTCATCCACTGTAGTTGTCTCACAGAATGAAGACGTTCTTATGGAGGAAGATCATCCACATCAAAATCTTGATCCACCACGCAGTGACAGTAAACCCATTTTG
Organism: Norana najaformis; assembly: GCA_964023275.1. Classification (NCBI taxonomy): domain Eukaryota; kingdom Metazoa; phylum Annelida; class Clitellata; order Crassiclitellata; family Hormogastridae; genus Norana; species Norana najaformis. The sequence goes on from OZ029919.1 coordinate 6,157,470, forward strand.
GAAACTCTCCCTTTGAATCCGGTCCCCAGGGACATTCCAATGGAACTTGGCGATGGCCATGGCAGCATTTCGATCGATGCATTTTCACTTCCGACTGATCATCCAGCGCAGAAGTCCCCTCAGCCTGCTGCTCCAGAAGCTCTTTCAGTCAAGAAAAATCCTTGTTTAAGTGTCTCGAGCTCTTGCCAAGATGTGGCAAGTGGGGCTACAGCCGCTGATTCAGCGGATGTGTACATGGCAACCCCCAGCGCAAGGGCAGACCCTGGCACCCAAGCAGGTTTCGAGCCTAGAGATGCCAGCTACGTAAGTTGATTGCTTGTTTTCTTCTGTCATATTTTTAAAACTGCTTTTAAGCATTAAGAAATCGGGCTGTTGTAGCTATTTATTTCATTTCTTTGATTCAGCCTTAATTTTGTAAAGTAATATTGAATAATCTTTTTAAGTAATCGGTTGCTTTTAAGTTTGATTGCATTGATAAGAACTGTTTTTGCACTCACCTCTTCTGTTGCAGGTATTCTGTCTGTTATTTGTGTGCATTATTGGCTTGTTTGGTTAATGTTTGCATATGATGCATTCATGTAAATATATCTAAGCGTTGTCGTGATGCCTTTGAAGTAATGAGACAGGGCCATCTTAAGGTACACCCTAGATAAGCTGAAACTCCACCATTACCTACCGTATTTGGGTAGTGCCAATACCAAGCATGGATGATTAAGGAGGAGGGTGACATCAACAGCATTTGATGTCATAAGATGTCGTTAAACATTGGAACTACTACTACTACTAGATAAGCTGAAAATATTTTTCTGGAGCCGTATTGGTGGAACTGATCAAATTTTGATGTCGTGGTTAATGTTTGTGGATACAGCTGACCAAGCCTTCGCCGACCGTTAACATGAAACACGCCATGGAGGTCGTACGTAACATGTTTTGCTTCGACAGCAGCATTAAGTTGGGTCAGGTCGATGTTGCGTTTGAGAATCAGTTTCTGTTGGACTCTGGTGAGTTGTTTGTCTCCATAAAATGTCTTGTTATCCGAAAATGTGTCAATTCCTCTCAAGCTGTAGATTCAGTTCTTCAGTTGAGTTTGTACTTTTGTAATTCTAGCATTTGTTTTCTGCTCTGTTTAGACCAGTGTTTTGAATTTCACGTATATCCTGTTGTGTTAAATCTGCTCTAGTCCAATGTAATCTAGTGACTTGGGAGCTATCTTAGGGAGCTGTGTATGTCAGGGTCGTCTGTGCCTGAGTGCAGATCTACATACACTGGTGTTCTGGTGCTTTGCATGTTCTGGTTGTCCCCTCCACCCCCCCCCCCCCCCCCCATCCAGCATAGCATATTTGCTGTGGTCGGCCCTTCATTCAGGAAAAGGCTGCCCTGCAATCTGTGACTTGAGCTCATTGACCTTTCTGTGCCCTTTACACCAGCATTGAAGACCTATTTGATCATGATCTTGTCTTGTTGGGTCAGAAGCATCTCTGAGCAGTTTTCTTGAAGAGGTGCTGTGTGAACATGCAGCTACATTTAGGCTGCACATTGCCTTTATCTGAAGTAATGTGCAATAACCGTGCTGTATTTTACAGCATGGGTGTGATTTGTGTTTGGCAGCAGTGAGGGAGAGATACTTGTGGGCAGGAACAAAATGTAGGAAACTATATCTTCAATGGGGTAAAGGCCGAGCCTGGAGGGGAGTTTCCCCATTTCCCCTATGAATCATATGCTGATAACAGCAGACCAAAGATTTGTTGCCACTAGTACAATTAAATTCCTAGTCTGTGAGACAGCCTCGGATGATAAGGCTGCTGGCACGGGTATGTATCCGAGCATTTACATAGTGCGTTTTAAGAAGCACTGGAACGTAAACTGGAATGATGTCAATAACAAATAAAGAGACAATCTCAAACATTTGGTCCTGGTATGATATGAGCAATTGGCCGAGACAGTTATCACTTGTAGGATATCCAGATTAGGATAACCAGACAACCTGAGTGTTGTCAAATTTCGTGATATCCATCTTTACATTTAGTTAACTGTCAGAGAACACTGGTTAGTTAGTTATCTGATGTTTTAAAAGAATCGAGCTATATTTGTCTGATTTTCAGACGAAAATGTGTGCACAACTTCTGGTCAGTTGGGCAAAGAAATGCAGTGAGTTATTTCTTATGATTCAATTTATCTCTGTTAGTCTGTAAATACTATAATATATCTATCGATCTTTATATCATTCTGTAAACTAATTTACTAAATTTAATCCTGTGTTTCTATAAAGTGCATTTCTTGACCAGGATTCATCGGTAGCCGATTGGTTTGAGAGTATTTCGTGTAATGTGAAGTGTGCCAGTTCGAACCTCCTTCCAAGTGTCGGTTACTGTAAAGGGATCTTGATCAAGTACCTCCGTACAATTACTGATCAGAACCATTGACTGATGCCTTCTTATTGGATAGTGATGCTTGATGCAGAAATAATTCGTATGTGTGTCCTACTAGTTGGGTTGCTAGCGACCCTAACCTGACCTTGTGGTGATAGGTGGAGTAACCAGAATGTTGATCAGTTGCTTTGCCATAGTGACAAGTAGATTACTGAAACTACAAGTATGTGTATATCAGGCTGTTTATATAGCACCTTTTACGACCCTAACAAAGGCGCTATTGGCCTTATTTTCTGCTAGTCAAAACTTTCTTTATTCCGATGAACTTCAGGTGGCTACATTCTTTTGACCTGGAAGATTTTTGACAATTTTTAGTTGGTGTCCAGTGGTCTGTTGGTTTGCGTGCTGTACTGGCAAGAGGTCAGGGGTTCAAGTCCCTGCCACGATAGAAATTTGTTTAGAGGTTTCAGCTCCACTTTCACCCATGGCAAACTCAGCTATAATGAGTACATTGACTGTATGCTGTCAGTGGGATGATCGGGCAGTGCAGAATGGGGCTGGCCACCTGCTCTCATGTGCCAAGGCTAAGAAAAATGAAGTCACTGACACTTCATACCATGGCTGCCTCAGGGCTAGCTTAAGGGACTTGCTTATCGCCATCTTCTGTTTTCATTGGTCAGTTTGGGTCTTATGATCAGAAGTTTCATGTTTGTGGAATCGAGGCATTGTATTTTTATGTGTTTTGTATGGTAAACAGTTCTTTTGGTAGTTGTAGCATTATTTCAAAGCCAGTGTTGTTGCTTTTTATCTCCAGAGCTTCAAAGCCACCAGCTTTTGCTATCTATGAAGATCCTTCTTCTGCGAAGTTGCCCGCATCAGACACCAAGCAACAGGATGGAGGCTTTAAAATTTATGAGGATCCATCTCCTCCTAAGTTTCCTCAAGCGGGTCCCATGCAGCAAGCAGGAGGCTTTAAAATTTTTGAAGATCCATCCCCACCGAAAGATTCCCAGCCAACCAAAGCCTTCACAGTTTTTGAAGACCCATCACCAACAAAGACGTCTGATGCAAAACAAGGAACAGGTGCATTTACAGTATATGAGGCCTCTGTTCCTGCCAAACTGCCAAACAGGGGAATGACAGCTGCTGGACAGGCTGGTCAGGTGATAGGGAGGAGGCCAGTGCCGGACAAGGAGAATATAGGAGTACGTCGAGCACTGCGATCGCTTACAGACCAAGATGTCGTACCACCTCAACCTGCGGCTGAAAAAGGCCCAGGCGCTTTCATTCCAGTACATCAGGGTCAAGATGATGTAAGAGGTGCTGGAAAAGGTGCGACTGCGGAGTCGGGTGCTCAGCATATGACTGGCATCTCTGAACCGACAGTGCCTGGCTCTTTCAGTGTTGCATCAACTGGTGTACGTTTCAGTGATGAAATATTAGATGAACCGGAGGATGTGGAAATGCCAGATGCAGCTGGTTGGGTAAGAAGATGATGATGTTTGCATACTAGCTAAGAGATCCTTGTTACGTAATCAGCTGGGATTAACGAATCTTAAGCGAGTCTTTGGGAGCCATGTCAGCTACAGTTTATGATGACGTTGTGTAATAATAGGGTCAGATTCTGAAAGTGGATTACATCTGGGAGTCCGCACTTCAGATTCAGGTGTAATGACATTGCGCGTGTTTGAAGTGCTTTAAATAAAAAAATAAAATAAATGATATCAAAATTCGCATTTTAACGATGGATTGAGGCTTCAGTGTACTAATCTAACTACAACCATCTTCTGACAAAATGAATTGCGTTTGGCGTGTGTGTGACCTGTTTCGTCAGCCATCCTAAATCTGAGTATTTCTTGTTTTCTGCATTCTGGAATTTTCCAGTATTTAAATATGCTTTATATTTGCAGCATTCTGGAGATTCTTTTAGTTAAGTTACATTTCTCTTGTGTATCATAACTGTTTCCAATCATGTAGACCACTATGTCCATGCATGCAAGTGCTTTCTGTTTTCAGTGTATCGATGATTTTGACCCAACATCTGAGATGAATTTTGATCCAAAACTTAGCTCAACAAGAAACTTGACCCAGATGGTTCGCTTTGCTGGTACATCTGGTTGCCCGGGTCAGGTGCCGGCAGGTTTCAGAAAAACAGTCTCGGATAACAGTGGCTCCACTCAGCTTCAGAATGTGCAAGGAAAGACTTTTAATCTGGGAAACAAGTCTGTCAATGTGGCACAGAAACCCACTATAAAAAATTCGTTCTTTTTCGATCTGGAGTAAGTGTTTACTTCTTTTGAGGTGTTTGTACTTTATTGGGCTAGTTTAAGTGAAATATAATGCAGTTTAGTGTTTAATCTGAATGAAATATTTTAAAATTTTCCTGTGCATTTGATTGAGAAGTTCTTCAAGTGCACCATGTGAATTCAAAACAATACACATCAGTATATTTTAATTAAATTATAGCAGTTTATTTTTTGTACTGAAAGTTAAGCTGCTAATAATTCTGTTTTTAGCACAATTCAAGAAGGCAGTGAGGAAAGCAAGAGTCGAGGAAGTAGCATGGACTCCCACGGTTCTTCCGGCCGACCTTGCGGCACAGGGAGCAGCAGCGGAAGCAGCGGCTCTCGATCTACCCTGCATCACCACCTGTCACAGTCATCCAACTGCTCAGCGATCAAACAGTCTACCACTGGTTGCCATCGTAGCATCCAGATGGTTAGTGCTTCAGCAGTGGCTGATGGTCAGTCCTATGGCATGCCTGCAGTACTGGGTGATAGAATTGTGGGTAAAGTTGCTCATGTTGGAGGGGTAGGGCCAGGCATCAACAAAGACATCGATGTTCATGAGCATGAAGTGAGTTTTCAGCCAGACGAGTCTGCCATTGAAGAGGGTGGCAAGGGTTTGGCCGATGCCTCGGTTTTTATTGATCAGAAGAATCCCTACAATGCCACTGAAATTCAGACCTTTCTCCGAAACCTGTCTCCACCCCTCAGCACGTACAGCAACTATCACCAGGTTGAAGGAAGTCTGCCCAAGTTTGCTGTGAGATCCAAAGTCGGAATTGGTGAGTCCTGAATGTACTTGGATTTAATGGGGATTTTTACATTTATCTTTCTGCCTGATTTCAGGCTAAGGTGGTAAAATTTCTAAGATGGTAAAATAAGGCATGTATAATTTTGGGAAATCTGAGTGATCAAGGTAAATGGCATTAAAACGTTAGACACTGGTGCATTGTGTTACTAATTAGACAACTAATAGACAGATATGGAGTTCTTGAGTAATTGTAATTTGAACTTTATTGATTGCAGGAAATTCTTTTAGAAAACAGAGCAAATGCAATTTAACTAGTCATTTATATAGTGCCATTTAAGAGTCTTTAGAAGTGATTCCTCATAGCGTGAAAAATAGCCTTTATTTCATGTGAACTGTGATTTGATATTGGTGCAGATTGGTCAGATATGTTCTGAGTTGTTTTATTTCCCAGTAGTGTTCTGACAGATTGTTTCTTAAAATTGCAGCTGTTTGTTTGCAGAAATATACAAAGCTATTACAGTTAATGTTGGATTCGTTACATTTAGGACGAAATTGAAACTGATGCTGTTTTGTTCTGCCTGAGAGACAAAAATGTACATGATTTTCTTCATTAGACAGTGTCTGATTTCTGGATTTGTTCCTGGAGTATTCTTGTGAAATATGCTGAAATTTGCTTTAAATTCTTGTTTTAATTTGTTGATTGTGCAGGAAACAAAAGCTACACTGTCAAGGCAAAACTTGGAGAGGGAGGCTATGCAAGGGTTTATCATATTGTCGAAACCTTAGGGGGAAACAACGATGATGGAAATGCTGTTGTAGCAAAGGTTAATCAGTTCCATATATAACCTCTATGCCTAAAACGCAACGATATTGTTCCTTTTATCTTGCCAAAGATGAAGGGCATTTAGCTGTGCTGAAATCGTAATATATTTTATTTTCCGCTATGTCCTTTGTTATGAGTCTTGATTTATTTCATTCTATTTCTTTGTCTGTGCCCAAAAGTCACAGATTCGATTGTTGTTTAAATTTTAGAAGTTTGTCATGTATATATGTTTGTTTGTATCTTACTTATACTTAGTATAGCGCCATAGTAGTGCCTCAAAAGCGATGTACAGATGACTGTCTAACTTATCTAAACAAGTACAGTTTAAAGTAGTTTGAAAGTATTTGTATTTGACATATTCTCTGTATCATGTTTTACATAACTGTGTTGGTTTGCCATGTAATTTAGGTTCAGAGTCCAGCCTGTCCGTGGGAGTTCTACATAACAACCGAATTGCACCGAAGGCTGTCACTCCGTAAAGATGGCATTGATATTGTAAGCAATGGCTTATTGTTTTCATGCTTACTGGTATGATATGGGTGCAGTTTGTAGTGTAGCACTTTTAAGAGCAGCTAGGTGTACTGGTATTCTTGTCCCTTGTATGGGATAGAAAGAGTTGAGTTTGAAGTTGTACTGGTCTGTGATCTATGAGGTAATGTGGTTTATTTTTTGTTGTTTGCTTTCAGTCACCATCAGTCATGTCCATTGACAAAGCTTTCTTCTTCGACGACGGAAGCTGTTTCTTCAATCAGCGTCACAATCATGGGACTCTATTAGTAATTTTCATGCTATTTACTTTATTTTTCTGGTATGTTTTATGTCTCCACTATACGGTGTGTGTATTGTTTTGACCTCACCGGTGTTTTCTTTGTCTCAGTACACGCTGTCATATTTATCTCAACTACATACTGTTATATTTTAATTGTCTTGGCTACTTGCTGTTATATTTGTTTAAACTATGCAATATTGTATTTTATTTGTGCAAGCTATACACCATTTGCAGAGCCAGGTTTTCTGTATTTATTGCTACTCGTTTTGTGTTTCCGTTATGTGTAAGATGGTTAAAGACATTCGGTTCGAGCCTTAAAACTCTACTGGGCTTATCCCTTTGGGCTACCTTCTTCCCCTACTTGGACTAAGTCTGTAATTTGAGTGGGCTTCTGGTCTGCTGATTGTTATTTGTGGATTGGCAAGAGAATTTTTTGTTATCAGTAACTGGAATTGTGAAGGGTGTTTATGATCTGACCTTCTGCCAAAACTGACCAGACAGTTTGGCTATCGAGGACTTGATTCAGCTGAGCGCTGGTGAATGAGCTGGTCTCTGCCACAGCTTTTTGTATAATGCTGAGGAATTCCATAGAGTTACATTACATTTACATTATGTTAGTCCATGACACACTGGCCCACTGGGCGAGTGGTCATCTGGGAATGCAAGGTTGTGGATTTGAGTCTGCCCATTAACTGACTGCCATTAATTGTAACCGCAATTTGTTTAGCTTGTGAGAGGCGCTTCCAATCTGACAACACAAAACGACGATCAAACAATGGTTTTCAGACATTTCGGAAAGAGGCAAAGAAAGGCTAAAGAGATCGTGTCAGCTTATTCCACAAAGATGGGCCACCAACAGCAGAGCTTGTGTGGTGACTGTGTGAATGTGGGCCAGCAGGAGAACCTAAGCTCCTTGTTCAACAGAGTGAAGAAATCTTGGCCTTACACAGATCTTACAGAATGCCAGTGTTTGAAGGACGTTTACATAACATGTTTGATGTCATGTCATTAGATAATGACAAAGTATAAGAAAATAAATGATGATTTTGTGAAATTGTTCTAAGAAATGTGTGTTCTGTTTCGTTGTACAGGATTTTGTCAATTCGTATAAGTTGAGCAAACATTCGATTCCAGAATGGTTGATTCTTTACCTGAGCATTGAGTTGTTCCATATCATAGAGCAGATGCACAAGTGTCAAGTTGTACATGGCGACTTCAAGCCTGACAACATACTTATCACCTACCCGTAAGTTTGCTCAGATTTTTGAAGTTTCACTGATCAGTGCTCATTCTCATTTCAGAGCTTTAAGTAGAGCAGTTGAAGAATTAAAAATAATGCTGCTGAATTCAGTGCATGTGTGGTATATTTTGTTCTGTTACCTTGTGGTTTATCAATCATCTTGTAACAACAACAGTACAACAGTAATAATAATTCTTTTCTAGAAATGATTGCTTGCAGTATGAGAAGTATTTTTGCTGCAAAGTTTTTTCTTTGTACTGTTAAACTTTGTGAAGGACATTTTCAAATATCGGGGTTTTGTATCTGTTTCTGTTTAAGTCGGCGTTTGAACGCAGGTGAGACTGGCTTAGATTTGATCCGGGGTTCTACGTCTTTCCTGAAGCTGATTGACTTTGGTCAGAGCATTGACGTGACGATGTTTCCGCCTGGAACCACATTCATGACCTCCACGTCAGAAGGATTTCAGTGCCCTGAGGTGCAGTCCAATCGACCCTGGACTTATCAGGTAGTTATGCCGTCATCCACTCTACTGCTTTTGCATAGGTATCCATCAGTATACATCATATTTTATGAATCTCTCTGTCAGTATACGTCATGTGTTGTAAATCTCTTTTTCAGCATGCATAATGTGTTGTAAATCTCTCTATCAGAATGCATCATGTGTTTTAAGTCTCTTTATCAGCATGCATCATGTTGTAAATCTCTCTGTCGGCATGCATCATGTGTTAGAAGTGTTTGCATACCTGGATGCTGCTGTGAGATAAGATGTTGATTATTCTGAACAACTGTTTGTGTTAGTGGTGAGCTGATGTATGCTTTGTTAAGTGCTAAGCAAGGCATTGCCACATTAAGCAGTGATAAGAAATTCACCCAAACCCTGTAACACTTCCAAGAGCCAACAAAACTCCTGTTCAGCAACCTAATGTGTTCTTGTGAAAGTTCTTAATTTAATTTTGATTATATTTGTACTAGTTATATTGCTTTGTTATCTTGGGTATTTGGCTGGATATTAATAATATGTTGATGTTGACTAAAAGAAGAATACTGAATAATAACAAAACATTCGTTCTTGACCTCTTACTTTAACTCAACATTCATTTTCTGTTCATCTTAAGATGCACATGTTTAGATCATTTGGATAGCCATGTGACCAGCACTTTTGAGAGATGCATGTTACATTACATTGCATCATGTTAACGGTAACAACCCAAGTCTGCCACTGTATCATTTCATTCTGCTGGCCTTTGAAACTCTGGCTCCTGTTAACAGTGCTGAGCTTACTTTCATCACAGAGCAAGGATGCTTATAAACACTAAGATCTGGAGATGCAAAGTAACATGCCATCTTTTCTAGCACCCTGATAATCCAGGGTTGCTTTAATGCTGTTGCTTGCGGCTCTTTTTTTTCAGTCAGAACTTGATGAGGTTTAGCCAGTCCAAACAGACACTTTAATTTCTCCAGAGCATTTCTTAAATCCTGAAAGCTACTAGCTTACTAGCTAATGCATTGGCTTCTGGCAGACTTGACTACTCAAAAAAGCAACTCACTTCTTATTGGCATCGCTAAGAGAGATTATCAAAAGCTACAAAAGGTTCAAAACTCTCTGGCCTTTTATCTGCCTTTTGTAAAATAATAGCATTTTTCTTTCAGCCGGACTTGTTTGGACTTGTTGCAACCATTTATGTCCTTCTTGCTGGTAAATACATAAAAGTCTTTTATCGTAACAACATGTGGTCAACATCCTTAATGCTTTCACGGTAAGTTGATTTCTTCTCACATTGTCTTTACAAATGTTTAATAAAAGTTACTCGGTTTTCGTTTGTCTTGTTCTGTAGCATACAGACTTATGAAATTTTGGCTGATGTAGTTTTATCTTCAGTCGCTCTTTGACCATTTTTAACCATTGTTAACCATTGCTTTGTCCATGTGGTAGACCTGGGAGTCAGCTAGAATGAGTCGACTTCAGGTTGAACCATCTCTGTTCCATGTTTAACAGGAGCAGGGCCAAATTGCTGGATGTTGCCTTTGAACTTGGGCAGAGATGTAAATTGGTTTTACTGCATGTTGACTTGAGAAAATGACCTGTTGAAACTTTAAAATGGCCATTCTGCTACTGTGGACAAGGTTACTTAGTCCTATAGGCAGTGTTGCATTCAGTTTCACTTGAGACCAGCAACTGAGAATGCTTGAGCATCCTAGACTGTCCTGGTGAGAGGCACAACAAGAGTCGATAGTGTCCATTGTTTGGGTGCAATATTTGTAGATACGATGGTTGAGCATGGAACAAAGATTTAAATGTAGTACTTCATGATCTACAAGACTGGGTTTAAACTGCATTCTTTGCTCAGTGGGCGGCCTGTGTAATCAAAGCAATATTGGTGTAATGTGCTGATATTTGTATGTTTTTGTAATGGCTCTGGCCAGAGAGTTTTGAACCTTTTGTAGCTTTTGATAATCTCTCTTAGTGATGCCAATAAGAAGTGAGTTGCTTTTTGAGTAGTCAAGTCTGCCAGAAGCCAATGCATTAGCTAGTAAGCTAACAGCTAATGATACTATTTAAAAGGTTTGATAACAGGTGATGCTCTGCAGAGTTAAATATTTTATATTTCAATGTTTCAGATCCTCAAAAGCACGTGATATCTGGATACAGATGTTTCATGACTTTCTCAATATTCCAGACTGTGATTCCTTGCCCAATCTCAAGCAGTTCCGCAACAAGCTTGAAGCAGTTTTCCTGGAAGAGTTCTCCATAGAAGCATATAATAATCTGGTTGCTGAACTTGAAACTTCTCACAGAAGTAGCTAAATCAAACAACTTTCGTGAAATATGTTTCAGTTGGGTACTTGTAGTTAGGCCTTTGAGAGAATGTGCTTTTTCAGGCACTCTCTTTTGCCTCTCTTTTTTGTGAATTTTCCATCTTTTCTGCTTTTTGTCATGTAGAATATTCACCTTGCTTATTAAAGTTACATATAAAGTGCTAACTATTTGCAAGCAGATGTGTGCAGAAGTGATAAAACTTGGGCGGTATATGCCTTCAATGTACTTGCAAGAGAGAATCTAGATTTGTTATTAAAGCTGCTTTCCATGTTGGCATTTGAAACGAACAGTGAAGAATGGTAACAGATGACTGCAAAACTGTAAAATCATTTAGAATTTAGCATTGTTACTTGCCGCAGAAGAACAAATTATGCTGAAGGATTGATTGAAAAATTTACGAGTGTGGAATTAGAAGTGCAAGCTTTTTCAACATGCAGTTTTGTGACAGGAAATTAGTGTAGATATCAGTGCATGAATCCAAGCTGTAAAGTTTTGCTGCAGTTAGTAGGATTGTAGAGAGCTTTATTATTACTATTACTATTGCTTTTATTTTGCGTGCAAGCACAGTAAATCTGAATCTGAGGTTCAGAGCTATTGAGTGAAGGACTTGCTCAAGGTCCCTACAAAGTGATTGTGTAAAGGGAGGTTTGAACCCATACTCTCCGTGTTTCAAGCTGAGCACTCTGTCCAATCAGCTACATACCCCCACATGTTAGCATGTCCTAGAAGTTATTGTATTCAGGCAATACGTGTGTTGCCATTTATGTTCTAAAGCTGATTACATTCTTCTGCACTTTGGAAAAACCTGCTTTGGTCTGAGTAGAATGTACCAAGACATAGATTGCCTGGCAAGAGGCCACATTATTACAGGCTACGTTATTGTCTGATTTTGGGCTACTGTTTCTGTCCTTTAAAACCAGACAGTTTACCCAGTATGTCTCTGAATGTTGAAGCCACATTGCTGGATGCTCTAAACGGAAGTTATCTGTAGCAGTGTGAAAGCTCATTTTGCCAACGCTTGCATGCAGTCAGTTCTCATAAATGTTAACTCTGCTAGGCTGCTCCAGAGTTCAAGGTATACTGTGGTGTTAAGTTTGGACTGGAAGGAAACCATGTGCCACATCTACTGGCTCTGCCATTTCGTAATGCCAGAGAACTTTTGATGTATCATCGCATTTGTATCGGCCAGTTAAAGTGTAAGTGATATTGTCTGTCTATTGGCTTATTCATGCAGTTGAGTTCATACCTGTAAAAACCTGTTTTATTTATATTGTGATTGTGGACTTTGTTTAGAGAACCAGCCATGGGTGCTCAATCACGCAAAGAACACAATTTTATGTACATGTAGAAGGTAGTCTTGGAAAAAGGCCTTTATAATATTACAAAATTATCCAAGTTATTTCCTCTTTTGTTGCTTCCACGCAAAATGTTGGTGCTCATTTTGAGTTTAACCCTTTCTTTTCCGATTTATTTTTTATTAAGGAAAAACGTTTTGTTGACTTAATTTAAACCAGCAGTATACACTGTACTCTGAAACATACAGATTGAATGTTTAATCAAAACTTCATTTTGGACTTTTTTTTTGATTGATTCCATTAGCACAGCTTAATGTCTGAACTTGCAAAAAGAACTTGCCATTCAAATGACACATGAGTACTTACATCATTGTAGTCATGATTAGAAAGTGTGATAAGTAAGGAGGCAGTTTCTGTGCTTTGTTATACAGAGGTGACAGTTGCACTTGATACATTTGACATGCACATAACTCTGACGGTCTCAGCGGGACAAGAAGCTACGGCACTATAGCGCTTTTGCGATGCATTAAGTTTCATTAACTAGCGCTTTATAAATCTTCTTATAATAATAATATAGACCATCTTTCCAAAAACCTGTATGGCCTCAAACCAGTGTACCTCATGGTGTGGTAGTGTTCTCCAGTCTTGGTAAACTTTCAGGTGCTTTTTCATTTCTTCCATATCTTTAGACGAGTCTTCCACATGAACAGACCAGACCAGACACAGGACTGTGTCTTCAAGTCTGCTAGATACCGCCAGCACAATTGGCATTCCTTCCATCTGGTGTCCCTGATAGCAAGAATTCTTTAGCTTCCCCACAGAAAATCTTCCCTTTGTGCCAGGCCTCGATGTGATGCAGAATTATCTTACTCTGAATCCTGTTTCGACCACCCTGGACGATTGGTGCAGTGTGCAGCAGATCTATATGTAAATGTAGGCCTACACGTTTTTCTATAGCGACCGTATTAATGAATTAATTGGGTGAGATCCTTCACATCGCTGCCCGTTTGAATTGGCCCCACGCCATTCAAGGTTCCCGTGCTAGCCCGAGATTCAAATCTAATCTAGCTGTCTTGAAGTTTTGCTTGGTTCTTGCTTGGATAACTGCCCTTAGGATTCGGGTAAGTATGAGCTGCTGCACGCTGTTTTGCTGCCAGTGGAATATGTTTGAGCAGTGGTCTAACGTTGGGACGGGTTAAATGCTCGCAGCTGAGTAGTCTTCATTATCGCTGCGTTGACTGCGACTGAGATACGTTGTACGTGAAGGGCAGAACACTGATTGGTAACTGGTCCGAACCGGGCATGGGTTTCGACGGGGTCTTCGTCTTTTGGCGACCTCTGATTCGTTACTTGTGTAAGAACTGGAGAGGACATACACTGTATTTGATCTCTGCCTTTTTGTTTAGCCGCATTGTATCATTATGCATGGACGTCTGAAAGCAACGAAGTCAATATATAACTTCGCAAGTCTAGACTCCGAAACAGAACCGTCGGTTCAAAAACTGATTATTATTTTTAATTCTATTTTTATTATTGGTAAGAATGATCCATCAGGAACAAAAAAATAGAGTAAGGGATTAAGAAAATGACTTAAGGGAAATTACATAGTCAATATAGCTAAATATAGTGCAAAAGCGATTGTTCTTCAGACGGAAGATCAAGCTCAGGACCATTTGCATTTGAGAACAGTTGCTGGGACAGATGTTGGTAGCGGCGTGAAATGAATAAGCTATCGTCATCATCAGCAACATCATAAGCATCAGCATCATCATATATCGTCGTCGTCATCATATCATATAATCGTCAGAATCGTCATCTCGTTTACTGATCCCGATTCAAGGACGACGCATGTTGCAAACATACACTATTTACAGTTATCATGTATAATATATCATCCGCTCCTGACGATAGCCATTTTGCGGTGGTGGGTGCGAAGAAATGATCTCCATTCTTTTCGGTCCTTTGTTTAAAATTAGTGTAACTTCTCATGTATGTAGTCCACATGGTCTTCCTCTGCTTCCCTTGACTTCCCATCTTACAGATAGCGCTTTGTGTGGGATTCGATTAGCTCACCCTATCCATAATCATTAATTGCGCGTGTATACAGAGTAGGCCTAATAGGGCTGAAAACGGTCGACGACGTATTGGTGTCTTTCGTGCTGGACAGTTTAGCAATCGTTTGACATCTGTCAGTCAGATTCTGATGGCTCCGCCTCTGATTTCAGTTGTCATATCGTGAAGGCAGAAGTAGTAACATAAAACTGACGGCTTCAATTCGCTCCTCCTTTCCTCTATCCATCCTTCCTTTCCACGGTCACCTATCGGTTGTAAATGGCATTTAAGTATGGCGTGCGCTTTTATATAGCGCGTGTCGTCTTGGTGTCTTAACGTGACATCTGTCGGCGATATTCGGTTGCAGAATTATAAGACGTATCGTTTTGTAGCCTTGTTAGACCATAGTTTTGTCACGACCGAACACCTGTAGGTGTCAGAAACGTTTTTCGGAAAGGGATTTCCGGTGGACCAGAACAAAGGCACTGAGATCAACAGAAAATTTTAGATGTGTGCAAAAACAATTAGGCCTAATTAGATCGAAACTAAATGCCAGTTAATTACTGGTCTTGTTTTCATAGTCTTTCGATCGCCTGAAAATTGGTTAAGACTCTAATTTAATTATGACTAGGTCTATAAATTAATAAACTAGCTTCACCTTTTGAATTTTTAAATACACTTCTATGCAGCTGTTTAAATTCTAAACTCGGCTTAAGCGCTCGTCCGTACAGAGACCAAACAAACCCTCCTCGTCATGTTTAGCCCTCTGCCCGTCATGAACTTCACGGTCCAGCAGATCGCAAGGGTCTGCGAGACCCTCGAACAGAGCGGCGAGCTGGACCGTCTCGGGCGTTTCCTGTGGTCACTGTCGTCCGTCAACCCACTGGCCAACTAGGCGCTCGACCGTAACGAATCGGTCGTGCGTGCCCGAGCCCTCTTCGCCTTCCACTCGGGCAACTTCCGGGAACTATACGACCTTCTCGAGACGCATCGATTCACGAAGGAATCGCAGATCCAGATGCAGGAGATCTGGCTCGAGGCGCACTACAGGGAGGCGGAGGGCCTGCGTGGCCGGCCTCTGGGGCCCGTCGACAAGTACCGCATCCGTAAGAAGTTTCCGCTGCCGAGAACCATCTGGGACGGGGAGCAGAAGACGCACTGTTTCAAGGAGAGAACGAGGAATCTGCTGAGGGAGATCTACCTTCAGGATCCATACCCGAATCCGTCCAAGAAACGCGATCTGGCTCAGGCGACTGGACTGACGCCGACCCAGGTGGGAAACTGGTTCAAGAACCGAAGACAGCGGGACAGAGCAGCCGCCGCCAAGAACAGGTAAACGGTAAAAGCCAAAGATACAGAGGTAACGAGTAACAGGTAAAGGTGTAAGATAGAAAGGTGAAAATAAAGGCATGAAGGTAAGGCATGAAGGTAATTAAGGCAAAAATGTTATAGATTAAAAAGTAGAAGGTTTAAAGAAAACGTGAAAAAGGTGAAGGTAAAATTAACAGGTAATAA
Organism: Norana najaformis; assembly: GCA_964023275.1. Classification (NCBI taxonomy): domain Eukaryota; kingdom Metazoa; phylum Annelida; class Clitellata; order Crassiclitellata; family Hormogastridae; genus Norana; species Norana najaformis. The sequence goes on from OZ029919.1 coordinate 6,173,387, forward strand.
GATAAAGGTGTCACATTTTGAGAATATTTTGTTGCATACATTGGCGCTGGAACAGCGAAATCAGTTGAAAAACAACTGGTTCCTTAGACTGCTTGTCGTAATGGTTTATTTAACGACACCTTCGTATTGAAGACGATGGCTTCAGAAGCACCGTTGCAAAACGTTCTGCTTGTCCATTTATACGGGCCAATCGATTAGGCCTACGTAGGCCTATATAGGAATTTCAATGTTACATTAGGTGGTATAATGTAAGTGCTTTATTTGCTGGTGCTTTAGAAATCTGGCACAATATAATTATATATCAGCAGCGTCATCTGTAGGTGAAGTCCTTTGATACATCATTCTTTCAATACCATCAACTGTTGCCGTCTTAGTTCCCCTTTAGAAAATATCGATCTTAGTCCTACTCCATGAAGTTTGCGGGACCCACGCAGGGCGGATCCTTGCAGGAACAGTGGGGGACCAGAAACCCCATCCGGGACACCCCGGTATAAATGAACCGGAACAATAAGAACGTGGATGCAAGGGAGCGTGCGAAGTTTAGCATCTGACGCCAATTATGTAGCGCACTTTAGATGCGTTGGATGCCTTTGTGCAGACTTAAGCCTGCACGATCCGCTAGCGGCCTATACTCGAGAGTGGTAAGCAGGAAGCGAGGAAGGGTTTGGCGATAATGGAGGGGTCTCGCAGGCGTCTTTCCTTTTCCCACGCTTGTAGGAGGATGTCATTGGTAAACGTGAGAGTTAGGAATAAGGTTTAGCGGCGTATTTCCCATTCCTACTGTATCCATCCTAACCCTAAGACTAACCCTAACACTAACCATAACCTTAACCCTAACCCTAACATTAACCCTAACCATTGACATCCTTATACTGGACATCCTCGTACCAGAGTGGGAATCGGAAAAACGAGTCTTGCAGAGCATTTTCTTTCATGCACCAACGCTCAGCTGGCGTCGGCTCATTCGCCGCCATATTTTCTTAAATTGTAATTATAATTTGAAATTTGTATAGCGCCTCTTCAAGATGAAGTCATCAGAGGAGCTGAAAGATATTTTATGGTGTCTGATTGTGACTCTGAACTAAGCGTTCTGTTCAATTTTAAATCGACACTAAAAATATTTGCGAACATTTTCGCAGTAGATGCTCTTCGCATTGTTTTCGTAGCACTGTTTATGGCTTTTGCACAGTTGTTGCTTTTGATTCTTCTGCCATCGGACTTAATAAAATGCTTATAACTCCAGCAATCCTAGGCTGATATAGCTATATGCAAGCATCTCGAAAAAAGTTTCTGACCTGGCAGGAATTTGAATCCCCAACCATACAACTGACAATCTCGCACGCCAATCACTGGACTGTTGTGCACCCCATGTCAAAGAATAAACGCAGGTGTAATCGTAATCGTAATCGTAATCATAGTCTTAAGATTTCTACAGCGCCCAACGAAAGCCACGTCATGGGGACCAGCTTATTCACAGGCGCTCAGTCAATACAAAATCGATAGGCAAAAGTGTTCGGTTCCAGGTCAAGATCCAGGCGAGAGACAACGTGGCAGATGCGGTGGGCAGATGCGGTGGGTGATGTTTGGGATTGGGAGCGGAAAGAGGGATAAGAGGAAGAAGGGGAGTCAGGTGTAGGCCCTAAACTTTTATAAGGAAATACACTTCGGGCTTGAAACGTAATGTAATGTAATGACGACAATTTATATATGGTACCCGAATAGCGAGCTACTTCAAGGGTACTTTACAGTGTCAATTGTCGGCACACGTACAGAGTAACATAATAGACTTTCATGGAATTTCAATGGAACGCATAAGATGCTTCTGAAGGGGAAACCAAGTAGAAGAGGTCGTGCTATATGTCGCCAGCCCGATAGCCATGTTAGATAGGCCTATCTAATCCATCTAATCTAATCCATTGATTTCTATAGCGCCACCATGATGCCCAAGGCACCAATCGATGGTCGCTTCAAGTGAAATCGTAATCAAAAGTAATAATCCGTTTGAGAAGCCAGGTTGAATTCCGATAGGTCAAAGAAAAGTTAGGCTACGGTGGGTAGCACAATAGACTGCCAGCTGGAACCAGTGGCATCTTGCGGGCCCCCTGTCGGCCCATTGAGCACGTTCTTCTAGCCGATCGCTTGCAAGTCGTCAAAATTTCTGACGATCTGTTTTGTCGTGGTTTTTGTGTTTTAGTGAGTCGAGTCATCTCTCCCACACCCATCGCATCTTTCCCTTTCCTTCCTCCAGATTTCTCAAGCTTTTAGCCCATCCGGACCAAACAATACTTTGCCTCTAGGGCCAAAAATGGAGCGTCAAAGCTGCTATGGCCCCCGTTTTTAAAGTGCGGGCACATCCCTTTGTTGCGAATCCCTTGCCTGTACACTTGGACAAAGTCTACAGCATGAATGGCCTTCCGTACAAATACCTACCATTCGTCCTATGCTCATCATAAGCTCTAATGATAACGATCTGTATGAAATACCTATGTGTCTAGTGTATTATACAGGTAGACCTGAATAACAGCGTTAACTGTATAGGCCTATATTATCGAGATAGACTATAGGTCTCGACATCATCGATCAACTTAATTCGAGTCACGCGGCGATAAAACAGCATGACCAGCTAATTATATCGTCCATACAGGCGAATCAATAAAGACAAAAGGTGGCGCTCTGTACATGATTAGAAATCTCACGTGTGCCGAAGGTGCGGACAGCATGCAGCCTGCGATTTGGATCCGCAAGGCAAGACCTAAGGGACTTAGATTTTGTATTCTTCACCGAAGACCTTGAATGGATGGGTGGATGGATTAACGGAACAGTGGAGAGATGAACACCGCTCAGTAAAAGGGATAAAGATTCCACGTCGAAGGCGAAATGCGTTCGATAGTGTGTGCGTGATTTTTCCAAAGATGATTCAGCCTATTTTAAGCGCGCGTTTGTGTTGGAAGTGTCCGTGACGTCATGCCAATGAGTCATCGGTTTGTTAACTTGTTTGTGATTGGTTGGTTGGCTAACTCGCCGTGGAATTTTCCACGGTTTTGGCGAGCGCGCAATTTATCACGTGGGCGCTCGTGCAGGAAAGTGTCAAGCTTACGTTGTCATGAGTCAGCGGGTTTTTGGAAAATTCCACGAAGGCCGGTCTAAACCTTTTCGTACTAATCTGCTGTCGCATTAGAAAATAACCTATAAAAATAATCTAAAATGCATTGTTAGAGAGCGCGAAAAAGATTTTAGTAGTAGGGCCTAGTGGTCTGTCGTGTGCTCAACTGATAGTTTCATTTACAAATGTCGTTGATAGATTCATGCGTTTTGAAACTGTGACGATTTAAGTACTGTTGTGATTGAACTGTTCGTTCAATTACTGAACTTTGTGTTTTTTTCTCGAGTTAACGCCTCGCAACAAATCGGTTCGAGGTCTGATTGTTGCCAACTTAGGAAGATGGTTGACAGAGAAGAATGAATAACTATCAAGCAAAGGTGAAAAATGCATCTTATATGCGAAGAAGGCGACGCCCATCTATCCATTCATCCATCTATTTCTTGATTTTTATCTAGTCATCTATCTGTTCGTTTGTCCATCTATATACATCCATCCATCCGTCCATCCATCTTTGTTTGATCGTTTCTCCATCCATCCATCCATCCATCCGACCATCCATCCATCCATCCATCCGTCCATCCATCCATCTACTCGTCCGTCTGTCCATCTCTTTAGTGCGACGTTTTGTTAACTTCGCGTCCTTAATCGTTTCTCCATTCATCCATTCAACAATCCATCCATCCATCCATCTTTGTTTGATCGTTTCTCCATCCATCCATCCATCCATCTGACCATCCATCCATCCATCCATCCGTCCATCCATCCATCTACTCGTCCGTCTGTCCATCTCTTTAGTGCGACATTTTGTTAACTTCGCGTCCTTAATCGAGTCGACCGCTGACTCTGCCACCAGAGGTCGTCAGTGGGACGGCATTGGCAGACAATGATGGAATTAACCGAGGGCCACGGGATAATAGACCTTGTGCTCCGAGACAGACAGACCGAGCCCGGCCTATGGCATCGGCGCCTCTGAGAACCCCCGCTGCGTGAAATCGTTCGGTCGAGAATTTGCCAGTTGACTGATTTTCAATTTCCAGCACTTAACTGTCAGTCAAGCGCACATCTGGAAGACGATGTCTTCTGTCGCTCGCACCGTCTCACCTATAATATCTAGCCGACGCGAGAAATAGTTTACGGTCATATCCATTTTCGCCGGATTATATATAACTGCGTTGCGCTTGTTATTACGTCTCATTTCAAAGCAAAGGCATCAAAAGCAAACAACATATAGCTTAAATACGCAAATATATATATACGTGTGTGTATTTGTGTGCATTTGTATGTGTATATTCATATGTATGTGTTTCCTCTGACACATGACGATTTCATAAAGATTGTTCACGGGACAATATAACTGACGTCATGGGTTGAGTGATAATATGCCACGGAGATTAACAGACAATGTCGTAGTCTTACGACGCATGACCATTATATTTTCACTTAGAGGACACAGCCTCTGTTACCATGGATGACAGATGACGGTAATAGAGACTGCGTAAATAGGAAACGTCATAGGAACTGTATCCAGGTAAACGATGACGTCATAGTGACCTCGATAATATAATTGCCGTCAGGAGTAGTTCGTTTGAAGTGAAGACCGGCAAACGACAATGCCATCAGAACCGGGGCTATTATAACTGACGGCGAGAATTCTATGATAATTGTTGACGTCATATATTCCATTCGTTCTACGTCACTGTGTTGATGACGTCATATATATCATGTCAATGTATTGGTGACGCAGAAGATACAATGTAAATGTATTGATGACGTTATACAAGCCTTAAAATGTAATAACAATTGAATTTTAAAGCCATAGTGACAGACTCTATGATATCACTATGGCGTCCTGCTACTACATTATACTTCGTAAAAACGTATTTGTAATTACATAATTACAATAGGCTATTATGTAATATATGGGAATATATCTCAAGACACTGCGCTACATTATGCACAAGGTAAGATAGACCTCCTTGCTCATTTATGATGCGCCTCTATCAACACTGGTTTGTGTAGAGGCATAGCCTATCTCGGCCTAAGATGAGTTTACAACTATGTTGTAGGGTATACATGTGAAGTTTGCTTTGTGTATAGCTGCACATAGGACATGAATCATGTTGATGTGCATTCGGCTCAAGAAGCAAAGATGAAGTTTGAAGTGCGATTGCGTATTTTTGTCAAATAAGCCATTTCGTAATTCGTGCCTAATCGTAACAAAGTTTTTAAAGCATCGCTGCTATTTGAGATCTTGAAGTGTTTGTCTTTATAGCATTTCGAGTTAATTTTATTATAATGACCCAACAGATCCGCTGAGGAGGAGAGAAGGAGGAGGAGGAGGGCAAGAAGGGTGTTTTCTTCTGAACTGCATGGATTTAGCGTATTGTAACTGATCCAGCCTGCGATCATGATCCAACAACCCGTCGATCTGATAAAGTCCTCTTCCTCCTCCTCCGTCTCTTCCTGCGACCCCTTTACACCGACCGATCAGTACAGCCTACGCAAAGCAGACGGTCAATGTCTGAACAAAACCCCGTCGGCGCCTTGCCCTGCAGGTCGGCCGCCGATCGGGCGACGAGCGCAGTTGGCCTTAGACTCTGTCGCTGCTGAGGACCACAGACTGCATTGTTACCCGAGCGACGGGTGACAATGAAGGCATCGACAGAGGACAGACGCGCAGCCGGCAATTAGGCTCCGTCTGACGCAGGCCGAGAGCGGTCGACGGTGAGCAGCGAGCGAGGAGGGGCCCTTCCACGGCCGGTGGGGCGGATTTTCTTCTTGACTTGATCGGGACAAAATGCCCGGGCGGCGGACGCTTGTGTTGTGCGATCTGTTCTCATGTCATGACGGATTGACAGACGGATTGACTGCGTTACTGAGAGAGGGAGGGAAGGAGGGAGACTCTGAGGGGGAAGGCGACAGCTGATGATGATTGACAAATTGGCGCGATTCTGTCGTCATAGCCGATCCGTTTAGCAGACGATTAATACGAATCACTGCATTCCTTTCGTCGTCTTTTGGCTTCATTCGCGACGGCGGAGTCGCTTTCAAGTAGGCATTGCCGCGCCGCCGCCATGCATGACGCAAGCCATGCTCTTTGGTAGGCCAACACATAGGGCCTTTGTATTACGTAACGTCTCTTTCTCTTGCTCCATTCATATCTTTTTATCTCTTTTATCTGTCTTTCTTTATGTGTGTTTGTCGCTCTTCCACTGTCTACTCTTTCTTTTCTCTGTCTGTCCGTCTCTGTCTCTTTCTGTGTTGCTAAATAAACATAAATTTGCCCATATCCTTTTTCTCTAAACTATTTACTTTCCATTCCGTTTTTGTAATCTTTTGACTCCATTGGTCTTCACATCACCTGAGTATTTTCTCCCAAAAGGATAATAAGTGATGTGTTGTAGATTTTGTATGTCGTCTTTACTCCGATGAAGTTTAGGTTAATAATGAAAATGTCTCTGATGTTCATTCAAACTCTTCGTTTTGCGTTAAGTATCACGTTCTTTTTTTATAGTTAACACTCTGTTTATCTCACCCTGAATTTCTCTTTCGTTAGACCACCTTCACTATCACTCTCTTATTTCAATCCGCGTATACCCTGACTTTCTCTCCTTCTCGCTCCTCATATTCGCTTCTCTCACAATCGCTTCGTTATATTTCGCTCCAATGTTTAACTCTCGCTTCCTCTTGGGTTTTAGATAGTTTGATTCACTGCATACAGAGTTTGGATTCAGATTAAATTTTTACTTGCTGAATCTCTTGCTTTGGTTAAATCGCAGCAAAACGAGAAGCTCTAGACCTTTACTTTAAGCGTCTTGGCCTCCGAGCGCTAAATTACTTACTTACCTAGATATCTACCAGCTTACTTATTTTCCTACCTACTAACCGATCTATTGACCTATCTACTTGCTTGCTTGATTACTGGCTGAGTGATTTACTGACTAACTTGCATACTGACTGAGCTACTGTTTTCTGACATACATACATACATACACACATACTTACTTACTTACTTATTACTTATTTACTTACTTACGTATATTTGCTAACAGGTTTCGACAGAAGCAGCAGCTGGACAGAGAAGATGAGGAAGAAGATGATAAACGAAGAGACGAGTGAAGCTGATCCACATTATCAAATAACTGTCGATAAGATTACATACGTCATTAGTGACGTCACTGGGGCGAAATTGGTTATCTGGCTTGTAGTAAATGACGTCATGATTTGAAGTTAACTGACAACAGCTGCACGTCACTGATATTTTTTGCGTCAGCGGGTGTGACGTCAACATGACGCTTATATCCACATCGCACATCCTGCGGAAATGTCAAATGTAATTGTATCGCAAATTTATATACCGCCGCTTCAAAAGTAACTCCTCAGAGTCATCATTGTGTGGTCGCATGCACGGATGAATTTATTAAATTGTCATCATTTTTCTCGTCGTTGTCATTGTTACGGTTATCATGTTCAACATGATCATCGTCATCTTAATTTTCGCTATCGTCGTCGTGGTCATAAAGATGCGATTAGAATAAAGTCGGTCTCTTTATTTCTGAGGTCTAATTGAATTATCTAACCTGTGAACTTGAGGCCAATGCACACTGCCACAACAAAGTCTGCCGCTTGCTCTCTAGAATTTAATAGCCAATGGTTATAGGATTCCTACAAATGTGTTTAATAGCCGTTCCTTAGTCGACGCAGTAATAGCCCTTTGGAACGACTTCCACAATCCTTTCCCTTCAGTTCACTCGTTATCCACCCGTCTGTGTCAATGGATTCTTCCTTCCTACTGCTTTATATTCTAAACGTTCTTCTCTAACTTGAACTCTTTCACCATCCAGCCAACACCCACGACACCATAAAAATTTCCGCCGTAGCATCTCACTGGCTTTTTTGGCTGATATGCTCGGATTTGATCTGGCACTGAAATTGATCCAATAACCTGGCTTTTTCGGACTTGTCTTGATTCTAGGCAGGCGAATGAGCTGGTCTCTCTTGTGCAGCTTTTGTACACGGCGCTGAAAAAAAAACGGGGATTTATGGCTACATTATTTTACATTCCATTCATTACATTTACATTACATGGCATTATAATGTCAAAGTTTATTTGTACAAACCATATTGACAACGATGTCCCTTACTATTCCATCATCGATAGTACAAAAGCAATAAAAACATCGGTGAATGTTCTTACACCATAGCGATTCAATTGCTCAGGTGCGAATTCCTATAGGTGTGCAAATGCCTCTCTCGCCTCTATGAACTGTCACCCTCAGGGACAGTATGTGAAAAGATGACAGTGAATGAAAACATCAGCGAATGTCCTTATACCCAAGCAATTCAACTGCTCAGGTGCGAATTCCAATAGGGATGCAAATGCCTCTGTCTCCCCTACCCCTCTATGAACTGGCACCCATGACGACAGTGAATTCCAATAGGGATGCAAATGCCTCTGTCTCCCCTACCCCTCTATGAACTGGCACCCATGACGACAGTGAATTCCAATAGGGATGCAAATGCCTCTGTCTCCCCTACCCCTCTATGAACTGGCACCCATGACGACAGTGAATTCCAATAGGGATGCAAATGCCTCTGTCTCCCCTACTCCTCTATGAACTGGCACCCATGACGACAGTGAATTCCAATAGGGATGCAAATGCCCCTTTCCCTCCTACTCCCCTATGAACTGGCACCCATGACGACAGTGAATTCCAATAGGAATGCAAATGCCTCTGTCTCCCCTACTCCTCTATGAACTGGCACCCATGACGACAGTGAATTCCAATAGGAATGCAAATGCCTCTGTCTCCCCTACTCCTCTATGAACTGGCACCCATGACGACAGTGAATTCCAATAGGGATGCAAATGCCCCTTTCCCTCCTACTCCCCTATGAACTGGCACCCATGACGACAGTGAATTCCAATAGGAATGCAAATGCCTCTGTCTCCCCTACTCCTCTATGAACTGGCACCCATGACGACAGTGAATTCCAATAGGAATGCAAATGCCTCTGTCTCCCCTACTCCTCTATGAACTGGCACCCATGACGACAGTGAATTCCAATAGGGATGCAAATGCCCCTTTCCCTCCTACTCCCCTATGAACTGGCACCCATGACGACAGTGAATTCCAATAGGAATGCAAATGCCTCTGTCTCCCCTACTCCTCTATGAACTGGCACCCATGACGACAGTGAATTCCAATAGGGATGCAAATGCCCCTTTCCCTCCTACTCCCCTATGAACTGGCACCCATGACGACAGTGAATTCCAATAGGAATGCAAATGCCTCTGTCTCCCCTACTCCTCTATGAACTGGCACCCATGACGACAGTGAATTCCAATAGGAATGCAAATGCCTCTGTCTCCCCTACTCCTCTATGAACTGGCATCCACGGACATCATGTGGACAGAGGACTGTCTGCAGACAGTTGTAGAATTCTCGAGTTTCATCGTTTCTTCAACTGACGCTGCTATGGCGACGGACGTAATAAGGAACAACAATTGAACTCGCTTCCAGTGATCCGCATCCTCTGGAACTGGCAACTGAAACACAGAACAGAAAATACCCCGAATGAAGTCAAAACGACTGAAGTCAGAAACAAAATAAACGCGCACACATACACGCATCCGAAGTACCTTTTCAATCTCCTTTTAGATGGCACGTTTTTAGATCTGATAGATAGCTTGAAAGGTACTAAAAAGGCGCTACATTAAGTGTCTCTATACATACATGCATGCATACATACATACATACATACACACGTACATATATACATACAGAAATACATACACACGTGCATACACACGTACATACATACACACATACAGACATGCATACATACACAAATACATACATACAGACACACATACACACAAACAGGTGACGCTGATTTAATAATGCTTCGTATCACAGACGACGTGCGTCAAACGCACTCTCGCACTAACACACTAACGCACACATTTCCTCAAACGAAGCAGCACAGTGCCCTATATAGGCATACAGACAAACACAGATACATTATGATCTACAGAACAATTTAGACATACACACACACACACACACACACACTAATACTCGCATAAAATTTAGATACGCAGTAGTATTATTATGAGCCTTTAATGCAATGAAGTGCGTTAGCCCGGAAATACAAAAGTCTTTCGGAATGATATAATGTAGTGTGAGATTCATATAGCGCCATGTTATGAAGAAAACAGAATAATGGCTCCTGAATTATAGATTGGATTTCACCAGGACTCGGTCTCGGTCACTCATCAGTCGAATACAAAGGAATTGAATATCCGGCTGAATAGAATACTCTGGTGGATCTATTGCAGTGTGGCCGCCCGCAAGAATATCACATTGTAGCCTAGAGCATTGCGACTACCGTTCATAAATCTAGACACTTCTGTATTCCAGAGTAATAGAGCAGGTCACGTTATCCCCAAAACGACTCCCTTAATCTCCACCGTACAATTGGAGATTATTATGGGTGATGTAAAGACTCCATAATCTACTATGGTAGCTGAGCGAATGTAATACGTCGGTTATAAACCTCTACGACCCGGGTTCGAAACCTGAGGGCGTCAGGCGAAATCGACATGGATCGCATTCTCATACTGTTTGTAACCTCAGAGCACATCGTCTTTGAAATGAGAGCCTAGCTAACTCCAGTAGCCTTACACTGGTCTCTTATTCCGAACCCCTTCACCAGAGACATCTCAAGAAACATTCTCAGCTTATTTTAACCCCCCTCCCCATTTTAAATTTGTTAGGTAACAAATGTGCATTTGAAAGGTACATAAATACATGCATAGATAGATACATAGATAGATAGATAGATAGATAGATAGATAGATAGATAGATAGATGCATACAAACATACATACATGTATACATACATACACAAAACATACATACATACATACAAACATATATACATACATGCATACATACATATACATTTACATACAAGCATACATATCCACACATTTACATGCAAGCATACCTATATAAATACATACACACATACATACATACATACATACATACTTATTTACTTACTTATTTACTTACTTACTTACTTACTTACTTATAAGAAGTCTTACATAGTAATGGATTCAGAACTCAGAACACCCCTTAGGCAAGCAATGGTTTTGAACCGCCCCTAAGTAAGGATTGCGTCTGGGCCACTCCTGAAGTCAACACTAAATATAAACGATCCCAGATGAATGGACAGTCGGACTAGTGTGGTCTCATGGTGTCTGCAGGTGACTGGTGGTCAGAGTGCTGCTTACTGGAACGACCCTCGGTCCAGAAAAGGATACTTTCTATTTATATCTTAAGCTAATTATAGATATTTTATGCATACTATTTTCTATGGTGTAATTGCTATATAATACTTCTCACACATTCATGTATACACGTATGAATACACAAATACTTATATGCATACATTCATACATACATAAATACATAGATACAATGTCATACATACAATGCATACATACATGCATAAATACACACATACATAAATACATACATACATACCTACATACATACATACATACATACATTCAATGTCATGCATACACACATACATAAAAGTCCGATTTACACGAACATACATGAGACACTAGTGTCTGTTGCAATCAGACATTGTCAAGAGCATGCACGTGGGCCATAGTTCGTGTGTCTGTCATTAATCAGGCAGGTGGCTGAGACGAGGGCCCTGGTCCTGGACGTCTCTGCCCTGACACATCGTCCCTAGGTCTCTGCGTTCGAGTGCAATGGCTCTCGTGTGATAATAACTGCGGTCCCGAGATTTGAGGAGTGGATCGATTGGTGCTGTGAGACGGAGGTGCTATGGGTGGGGTGCTGTGATCTTGGAGTGCCATGGAGTGTTATTGCTGTGAGGTGGGAGTGCTAATGGGTGGGGTTGTTATAGGGTGGATATGCTGATAGGGTGTGGTGTTATGGGGTGGGGTGTTATGGGGTGGGGTGCTATGGGGTGGGGTGCTATGAGGTGGTGTGCTAGGGGTGGGGGCTATGGGGTGTGTTGCTATGGGATGGGATACTATGGGATGGGGTGCTATGGGGTGTGGTGCTATGGGATGTGGTGCTATGGGGTGGGGTGCTATGGGGTCGGGTGCTAGGGGTGGGGGCTATGGGATGTGTTGCTATGGGGTGTGGTGCTATGGGGTGGAGTGCTATGGGGTGTGGTGCTATGGGATGGGGCTATGGGGTTGTGTACCTGCGACTGCCAGTTGGACGAACGTCATGCCCCAGATGATGCTCCAGATCCATCCGACGATGATGACGAACGTCAGCAGCTGAAGGAGGCTGGTGATGATGTTCAGAAAGAACAACGGAAACGGTCGTCCGTGACGTCGATTCGGTCGACTTAATCCACATAGAAGACTAAACGCCGACACCAACGTACCTACATTGTACAAATATAGTTTTTTTTTAATATTTGGGAGTGTGCGATTATCTGGTGGTTAACATGCTGGACTGTCAATCCAAAAGTCGGGGGTTCAAAGAAAGACATTTGAGATTTCTGTTACCCTTGAGCCACTAGCGAACTTAGTCATAAAATGAATACAGTGACCGTACACTATACAATAAACAATTTTTAATGTTCTATTATATGTAAGTTACATTCAGATCCATGGCTTGGAGAAAAGGAGAGTAGCCCTTGTGCTGTTGTCAAGGAGTTTGGAGATCGCTGTTTGCTGTAACGGAGGAGTCTGGAGCTCGTTACGCACTTATTCATTATTTGTTTCTATATTTCTTTCATACTTTTATTTTTTAGCCCCGAGGTATTTATGATTCCTCAGGACGTTAATACTTTTATTGTTGTTGTGAACTCAATTTTTTGTTGACGAGTCAGCAAGTTTTAAGCAGGATTTTTTATGGAAATTTTGCGTGACATCGCATCGATGAGTCATCGGGTTGTTGACTCGTTTTTGCTGGCCTGACAGATTTTCCGCGTTTAGGTGGCTGATGTCAGTAGTGATTCCTGCCCGGGCATTTTTTAAATATAGGCTTCTGATCGCGTTCATTACCTGACTTCAGTGGTGACTAATGGGCATGCCCAGACTTGTTCGCTGACTCGGCAGGCTTATGCCTACATAAAGAGGTAAAGAATACGGTGTCAGGGAGAACGCTAGGAATTTATAGATTTGTTTGTGTAAAACTTCTATGTTGGCGATGGAGCTGCCTTGATTCAAATTTAAAAAAAACAATAAAATGGAAAGTTCCTTGAGTTAACGCTACGCTACAAATCTGGTGAGTCTACAGTTCTAAGCCTGATCAACTGACAAATTTGTAAAATCGCTGACAGTTGCTGTTGCAACTATTATTATTATTATTATTATTATTATTATTTTTATTATTATTATTATTATTATTACTATTATTATTATTATTATTATTAATTTATGGTTGTGATGTGAGTCCCAGGCCACAGCGAACCCAATTATTCATAATCCTTTGAGCAGGGAAACAGTCGCCTCGTGAGGACACAAGTAAGAGCCACTCGAATCCACTTGGACCCACATTCACGCTTCTCACTCTTACTGTCACTCACCCTGTCACGCGCACACTCATCGCACACACAAAACACTCACCCAAGGAGGGGAACAAAGCAGGAAGGAAGATAAGGAAGGAGAGGGAGCAGAAGGACAAGGATGCACAAGCATTCACAAGCCGGACAGAACCGAGGAAACCCGACAGCTGCCGAGTGCGATAGCAGAAGCAGCATGGAGCAGTTAGTAGATGTCACACGATTCTATGGCCTTCTGTGGTGTGAGGTTAACGGTAGATGTCGCTTTGTGTCCGCCATGTGTGCGTGAGTATGTACGTCTAGGCGAGTGTGTGTATGAGCAAGGCACAGAATGCACCTGCAATTGGCTCATGTAAGGCAGCGGATGATTGTTCTTTCCCCCAGGAAATGATGTGGCTAATGGAGGACAGAAGAGGAAGAGGGAAGAGAAAGGAAGGTTGAGGAAGTTCAGAATGAGGAAGCAGAAGGGAGGAGGATAAAGAGGAGGAAAGATGATGGAGGGAAGATAATGTAGGGTTGTGGATGACAAGGAGGGGACAAAGAATGGAAGAGGAAGATAAGAATGAGGGAGGAGGAGGAGGATACGAAGGAGGAGGGAAGATGATGAAAGGCTGAGGATGACAAGGAGGAGGATAGATAATGGAGGGAGAACAAGAATGAGGAGGGAGGAGGAAGGAAAAGGAAGGGTGAGAATAAGAAGAGGAGGAGGAAGAAGAAGAAAGAGGGGAATGGAAGAAGAACAATGTGAGGTAGGAGGTGTAGGCGGAATAAGAGGAGCAAAGCGGAGGAGGATGAAGACGACTCAGGATGTGGAGCGAGAAGAACCATCGAGGATGAGGAGTTTGAAGAGAAGATGAGTTAGGAGAAGCGAGTGCAAGTGATAAGCAAAGTATGGTGGCCCAGAAATGTCAATCTTCCTGAAATAAAAATCGCCCACTAAGTGCCACTTCACAAATTGCCAATCTGCGCTTATTCTATCCCTCCACTAATTCTAACACTTCACAGATTCTATCCCTCAACTAATTCTAACAATCCACTAACTGTACACAAGCATAATAATAATAATAATAATAATAACAACAACAACAAGAAGCAGAAGAAGAAAGAGAAGAAGAAGAAGAAGAAGAAGAAGAAAATGAAGATGTGAATGAAGCAGTTGGAGGGGAAAAGACAAGGCAGAGGGAGAAGAAGAAGAAAGAAGGAGAGAGGGGAAGAAGAGAGATGAAGGCAGATTAGGAGTATGAAGAAGAATAAAAGCAGGAGAAAGAGGGAGGACGAGAAGGGGATAGGAAGGTAAGGACGGAGAGAAAGAAGGCAAGATCTAACAGCGTTCATCTGCTGTTGCTACGTCATTTGTCGGGAAACAAGAAAGCCTAAGTTATTGTAATTACTGTGCAAACCTCATTCTGCTATAACCGACATCATTATTGTCGTGTTGATCGTCGCTATAATCATAATTATCATCTTAATCATCATAATTATCACTATAATCCTCCAAGTCGTTATATCATCGTCATTATCTTAGTCGTCATTATCATCATTATCGCCATCGTCATCGTCGTCGAAATCGTTATAACTGTTGTTATCATAACCTTCGTTATCGTCATTATCATACCTGTGCCTGGAAGAAAAATATTGAGGCAGCAGCAGCTGACAGCCAGCCACAGAGGCATGACAGGAATGGCTTTGTAGAGCATCCCTCCATGGTGACTCTGATCGGTCGAACCTCTGCTCGGCAGCTGTTGGTGATGATGCTGACGGTGATGCTGCTGCTGCTTCGGCTTCTGGTGCTTCATTCCAGTTCTGCTGCCGCCAGGAGATTTTCTCGAAGGGTCTTCAGCTAGGAGGTCGTCTGTCCCTCTGCTTGGACGAGTCGTGTCCTCAGAACAACATCCAGAACCAGGATGCGTCAAGGTCGGCTGCATTTCGAGAATTCTTAGGTCACCGAGGTTTTCGGTCATTTTACGGTTGGAAGTGATGTTCGATGTGGACAGAAGCGTTCGCTCTAAGTCGCTGGACTCGATGCAAGATTCGTGAATTGCTTTGTCGGCAGGTTGCATAATTCCGCGTCTACACCCACACCCACACACACACACCTACACACACACACAGCTGCCAGCTGATTAGGTTGGACTTTCAGCATGATGTCGACGGTAGTTTGAGCGATTTGATTTTTAATTAAACTAAAAATATAATTTAAGGATCTCTGTTGAGTAGTAGTTTCCAGTTCTAAGTCGGGCAGAGAGACAGCGTGGCAGCTACGGTGACATCTCCAATTCCAAACATCACCCACCATAGCTGCCTGACTCTTGGATATTGACCTGGAACAGAACACTTTTGCCTGTCGAGTTTGCTTTGACTGAGTGCCTGTGAATAAGCTGGTCCCCGACACGTGGCTTTCGTTGGGCGCTGTAGCAATCACGAGATTACGATTACGATTACGATTACGATCTTCTCACTGCCAGGACGGTTTTGTATTCGAACCCGACAACTGAACGTAATTGAAGTATGCATAGCAGAAGGGGAACAAATTTTAACGGTTGCAATTCTACAGCTGAGCACATTTCAGTTAGTAGGAGCAGTAATTTCCAGTTTCTAATGATATCTTGTGATGTTGACCTTACCTTACTTTACCTGCTCGGTAGAGTTTAATTTGGATATCTGATCTGTTGAATTACAAATTCTTAACCAGCTTTAGTCTCAATAGTCATAATTATACCATATCTAAAAATAGTTGAAGCGTAGGCTACGATATCGCAATATTTTCACATCTTACACAAGAAACGGCTTAAATTCGCGGATTATTGAGTTTAAACCAACGAATTGCTATCTTGGACTCCGCTATCATTTAAAGCGACAATCTATTGATTCCTGGTGCATTATGATAAGAGCGTTAGAAAGGTCACTAGGTTTATTTAGATAAGTTCAGGTCAGGTTAGATTGAATTGGGTCAGGTCAGCTTAAATTCGATTAAATTAGTTAATTTATACAGCTTGGTTAGGTACAAAACACGCAACCGAATAAAGGATTCGTTATGTAGTACCTTCTGTTTAATCAGTTTCAGTCAAAAGTCGAAAGTGCTGTTGCTGCTACAAAGAGAATCGGTAAAAAATCGTGCATGGCAACATTATTTCATCTCGCCTTTTCGATTGAGAAAAGCAATATATTAGGCTCATGGAACCTACAGAAGTTCTCTCGGAATTCTGCCATTCATTCGAGAAAGCGACATTTCTGTGAAATGCCTTAAGGCGCATTTCCACTAATGTGATGCTGAATACATTACAAATGTGGACAGTAGGCCTAATTCAAAAGCAACCCTTCCATTCTCTATGCAGTGCGTGGATTGACGATATTCTTAGTACATGAACAGAAATATATAACACATACATAAGAAATATGAAGGCAAACACAATTATGTGGTTATTTGCATACACAAAGTATATTCATACACTGGTATACGTCAATGCATATACATATATATATATATATATGATGAATATAAACTATGTATATTATACATGCATATTCAGCATCACAGTTTGACTATTATATATTTGGTAAATTTACGATTCTTACTCAAGGACAACAAGCGATGCAATCATTTCATCAAGAATTCAGGTTCATTTGTGTTTCATGCCCTCAGAAGAGAATTTGTTGCAATCATCGACTCTGCCAGAGTGGAGCAGTTCTATGTCAATGTTGACGTAGGCTCCATAAGTTTAGTTGGGAAAGGGATTTTCTAATCTAAACCCCCTTTAGATTAGTATACATGCATGTTTACATACATACATACATACATAAATACATACATACATACGCACATACATAATTACCTACATACATACATACACATATATAATTACCTACATACATTCATACATACACAGATACATAATTATCTACATATATACATACATATATGCATTCTTACATAATTACATACATACATGCATGGATGCATACATAAATACATACATAAATACATAGACACATGCATGCATACATTATGCATACATACATGCAAGCATTCACGTATGTATGTCCCTATGTGTATAGCTATGCATTCATACATGCATGTGCTGAGTTTGAAGAGCATAGAGAAGCTATCGAATTGAATGATGGCTATGCACTGCGCTGGGTCGATGTTGTAAGTGCATAAAATGTAAACAAAGGAAGACTAAATATGAAGCTTGAGAGATTCGTAAATATGGTGATGGATATGCGGAGGCTTGCTAGGAATTCAAGCTTAACATATTATATCTTCGTATGCTGAGTGGTAGACCTATTCGGGGCTAGATACTATATCCTCGTATGCTGAGTGGTAGACCTATTCGGGGCTAAATACTATATCCTCGTATGCTGAGTGGTAGGCCTATTCGAGGCTAGCATTTTGCATAATTTCCTTTCCCTTCCTTGCCTTGTCTAGCCTCGTCTTCCCTTCCATTGCTTTACTTTGCCTTCTCTTACTTTACGCGACCTCACCTTGCCTCACCTCGCCTTGCTCTATACCTTACCGCGGAAATGTTACCTTGTAAATGTAAACGTAAAAAAATTCTCACAAAATCTGCGTCAGGGAGGTTCACCGGCGCAGTTTTCAAATCAGGTCCGCAAAAGCCAGGTTGTTGAGGTCAGTTTCAGGTTTTCTTCGGAGATGACATGTACACAAACGGAGATTATAAAGGAGCAGTCCGATCGGAATACAGAAAATGAAAACAACAGCTAGGTTTCATATTTAACAAAAATGACTGAAAGTTAGGTAAGTATAAAGGCTAAACACGTCGTTTACTGCCTGATCATGCATGCTTGGACAGTTTCCTTACTTATGACCCTTGAAGACCGGGAAATCGTCAAAGCCCCCAAATGCCTTGGCTTCATAAACTATTCGGCGGATATGCAGCTGTAGCCACGCACTGCAAAATATCCTTTTAGTCGGCTGACTTAATCGACCGTTGTATTGTTGCTGGCAATGTCGAGGTTCTTTACTGGGACCATATAAAGTACTTTTCCATCGAGGCTTGAAAATGCCAATGAATATTCCGTGCTGATGATGACTACAGGGGAATGCGTTTCCTGAAAATGTTCGGAGAAACTTCAGCTATAGAAAAGCTTGAGTTTTTTAGCAAAGGAAATGGATTCCGGGTAGATATCAGCATGGCTTGCTTTGTCAGGGATATTTATTTGCCAGGGACATTTAAGCTAACCCTAACTGTTTTGCCAGGAAATTTATTCAACAGCATATTGCGCTGAATTGCTGAATTTTGCAGAATTGCAGAACCTACGCGGACACACAGGTCAGTCCGTTAAAGCTAACCCCGATATCCAGCAGTCGATTTGTTATCGACTTCATTTTCGTAGCCTCGGCATATACACAATGCTGGGGATAAAAGTTCATATCTCACCATTACCTTGTCTTAGCTTGGTGCTAAAAGATTCGTCGCTTTTCGACTTGGGATTACTTCTCTTAATTGATGACTGCAAATTGCTTGATTGATACATAGCTCACTGAAGAGGGTCCAGTTCTTCCTTAGCTCCACCTATTGTCTAAATGGTGTATATGTATGTATACACGAATACATACATATACACGTATATATGTATGTAAAGTATATATGCATGTATGTATGTGTATGTATGTATGTATGCTGTTACAAGGTCACGTGTAAGAAGGGAGGAATATATATTTTGGATAGAGACACGTGTCCACGCAACAGCTGGGAAGTAACAGGTGCTTGGGCAGTTGTGTTATAAGGAGTGTCTGAAGGAGTGGTGTCTCGCTGAGCGGGAAATAAAGATATAAAAGAGGGAGCCTAAACTGTAGAGGGAGGAACTTCTTCTTGACAAGACGACTGTCTGGTTCTTGAAGTCGAATGTCTGAATGTCTGATGCTGTCGAGGAAAAAGATGTTTTTGACCTTAATAACGTTGTTGCTGGTTTCTACCCCGCAGACAACGAGCCTAGAACGGCCAGCACACAACTATGTAATTATGTATGTATTTATAAGTGTATGTATGTATGTTTCGTCTGTATGTATGTATGCATGTATGTATGTATGTTCGTATGCATGTATGTATGTAGTTATAGATGTATGTATGTACTTATGTATGTATGTATGTATGCTCGAATGCATGTATGTATGTATGTTCGTATGTATGTTCGTATGCATGTATGTATGTTCGTATGCATACGTATGCATGTATGTATGTATGTATGTATGTATGTATATATGTAATTATGGGTGTATGTATGTTCTTATGTATGTATGTAGGTCTGGCTATTTATACACCGCCTTTTAAGAATCTCACATCGGTGCTAAGCATGGCTATCTAACAGATCAAAAACGGTGCGACTTAAGAAACTAGACATGTAATAAAAGTCTTTCACGTTCTCACCTGAAATTCCGTTAGTTGATTGAATGAAAGCTGTGCACTTACCTGGCAAATGTCTAGAGGTGAGCTACGGATGAGAAAACGAACCGATTGAGTGCTGTATACATTTACGCTTACATTTACAGAAGACGGTTCAGCTGGCCATCAAGGGACAACGGCTTTCCTTCCGGCAAAGTTCACCAAATCTTATGCAGTTGCAACAAGTGGATGGGAAGAACAGATTCCAACTCTCCGATGAACATCAACTGGACGGGAAGTGAAGGCTCAGCGAAGTCCACAGAAAAACGTCGACGTAAAGCAATGAATGCACTGAATTGTCAACAGTTAATATAGTGCCTTTATAACTTCTCCGTTTGTGCCGTTGTCTACGACTAATTTCTTTCTAAGGGTAGACAATCCACCAATCAACGGCTGTTTTTCGTTTGATGATGCTTTGCAATTGTAATAACGCATTTGTATAGCGCCACTTTGAGACTTATTAACTGAAGCCTGTGTAGGCCTATATCAGACTTTGCATTGCCTGTTGGCACTGACGAAAGCCTTCGATTGCGGTTTCTCGCGTCTTACGAATCCAGACATTGAAGAGTTGAACGGCACAGTGGACTATATTTTAGTCAACTGTGGAGAAAGGACTATGTAATAGTCCACCATATGGAGTTCATTCTATGTTAGTCCGCTGAGTAAAGAGGACTATATTTTAGTCCTGTGCATAGCTAAGGATGAACCTGTCGTCTCCACCAGCCTCAGCAGCCGTAGGTGGTCATTCCAAATTCATCTCTGTACAGAACCATGCGACGCATCGAAGACGTGCGATTCTGTCGTAAACGCTGATATATTTAGCGCCTTTTACTCCGACGGCACGTGATCACTTCAACGCGATAGCATCGTGTGCGTGAAGTCTGGGGACTGCTGCTGCTGCTGCTGGCTGAATCCTCAGCAGCAGCAGTTGATGCAGCTTACCATTCTGCTTCTGCAGCAACCATCATAAGAAATAGATCGACGTCTCGCAACCAGATGACAGGCACATTCCACCTAAGCTTACATAGGCCTAGCGTGGACTAACCTATATAGGTAGCTACAATGTTTAACGACACCTTATGGCATCAAAGGCCGTTGACGTCGCCCTCCTCCTTTATCCAGGCTTGGGACTGGCACTACTCGACTAAAGTCAGTGGCGGAGTTAACCTATATAGTGTAAGAAGTATGCATATATATACTCATAGACTGACTTATCTATATGCTTAAATCAAGATACATATATATGTATATATAGGGACTAATGAGTTCATACCTTACTTGATCCTGGCTTTTGATAAACTCTCTCTGATAGGTAAAATCGACAGACGACATTTTTTAGGCGATAAGGTTGAGAGTTTTTAAAGGCGTCAAATAACCGTTCGGATACATACATGTATGTCTATATTCTCGTAGATGTGTGTATATGTCAGTCTTGCACGTAACAGTGACAGTCCGACATGACAATGCTGCTAATTACTTAGTCGTATGGACCCGTAATGTATCGAATGATCTTTTATGTAAGTTTACCTGCTACTAGGCCCATGAAACTTCTGGAACACTGGCTATCGCGGCTGGCAGACAATACTGCTTGTCATTTTTGACAATGTATTGCGCTGTCCAAGTATGCGTTTTGTGCAATATATTCCGCCATTCGCAGTGCACGACTTTGCCGATGACGTTATGCTAGTCGATTAATTCATTGAAAAGTGAACAGGGTCGAGGCCATGCGGTCATACGAAATAGATCGAAAAACGTGTGCATTTACTTTAAATTCCTGCAGTCATTTAGCTTACTCAGGTCAAATAATGTTAGTATTTCAGTTAGCATATCCTAACCAGTTTAAGGCTTTTAAAATAGTCGATTAATGCCTCGCAATACAAAAGCCATGTGAACAATTACATCCAAATATCGCCTATATGATGATTACAAAAATCTGCTTCAAAAAGTATTTCAGTGGAAAAAGTTCCAGAACGTTTTATTACAAATACAGAAAGTTTGTCACTGGACGAAAAATTCGAAGGCAAATCAAAACGTTCATGCATATACATGGATGCACAAAACAACAAGTCCCAAAATCGTCCGACTACCTCAATGATCCAACAGCCATTATGTTACTCTTTAGGACGAGGCTTGTGTCCATAAATATTCCTAATATTTATAATATAAATATTTATAATAATATAATACAGAATCCAACCATCAAGGACTTGGAACGTCACGGAAAATAACAGTAGATTTAGATTGAGATTTGTTTCTGTTTCGTTCGTCCGTCCAAAGCAAAGGCACAAGATACTCAGAAAAACACGGGTTTCCTAATCCAAAGTCGTAGGAGAGAATTTACAGAAGCCTTTGGCGGACAAGGCTAAAACCAAACATTTGAAAAAAAAACAAGTATCGATTTCGCCGATAATCTATTGTGATGCCTTGGATATCCGCAGTAGCAGAACTCCAAATCTCAACCAACGCAGATTAGTCTAATGGGTCCTTTTCGTACTCCATCAGTCTCTGACCGGGCCTTCTCCCTTTTAGAATCAGGCCCGGCCTCCCACAGTTGAGGGCCGTGTGGTCCCATAGTGACGCTACTGGCCTGATTAGCTACAATGGTTAACGCGTGCGTCAAGGCGCCTCTGATCGTGAGGATGCCGGTTTAGTCCCGGTGGTGGCTTATTTCAGAGAGTTGAATCTCGGGTTAGCACTGTACGCACACGGGGAGCTTAAATGGCGTGACGCCCATTCAAACGGGCAGCGGTGATGAAGGATCTCACCCCATTAATTCATTGAAAAAAGGGTCGAGACGATACGGTCTCTATAGAAAATGTGTACATTTACATTAATTTACTGGGTGTCCGCCTTCCGCAAGGGTGGACACAGAATGGCCATGTCTGGAATTGCGCCATCTGAGTTTAGGAGGGCAGTGTGGAGTGGCCCTTTTGATCCGATATTGCGCACCTGTACTTCGTTCTTTGCACTGGCTTTCTAGACTGCGTAGAGAAGACACGACCGGCATTTGCCCCCGGATCCGCCTTTGATCTTCCGTCCGGATCCGCCTTTGATCTTCCGTCCGGATCCGCCTTTGATCTTCCGTCCGGATCCGCCCTTGATCTTCCGTCCGGATCCGCCTTTGATCTTCCGTCCGGATCCGCCTTTGATCTTCCGTCCGGATCCGCCTTTGATCTTCCGTGAAGTTGACCTCTTGAACGATGTACATATACTCACGTGATTGCTTCCTTTTCT
The DNA here is from genome assembly GCA_964023275.1 of Norana najaformis. Classification (NCBI taxonomy): domain Eukaryota; kingdom Metazoa; phylum Annelida; class Clitellata; order Crassiclitellata; family Hormogastridae; genus Norana; species Norana najaformis. The sequence goes on from OZ029919.1 coordinate 6,196,700, forward strand.
GGCAATTAATTAACAACTTCTATAGCGCTGGTGTCTAATGAACATGGGGCACCAAAACAAAGCCGCAATCCGGTAAAACTAAGTCGCCTTCACGTCATAAGACATTATTTCAAAGGCGCGAGTTCAGCCAAACTAGATGATTGTGCAACCGAGCTTTTCTTAGACGCTGATGAGCATCAAGATCCACTCTTATAAGCCTCGATTGTAATTGGAAATTTATATAGCGCCACTTCAAAAGAAACAATAATCAGAGGCGCGTGTAACACACGAAATGGAAACACGCTGTGCAATAATAATAATTTCACCTGGATGGCCAGGTGCAAACGTCTCATTTACTCCCTGGCAAAACACTCTTTAAGGTAAGTAATATCTGTAAACTGCAGACGTTAAACAAAGCAGGAACGGTATTATTAGATAGATCAGAAGAAATCACAGGTTTTAAATAAAATTTAGGTTATAAAATCGCACAATTGTAGCTTGATAGAGGCCAAGTAACAATATGAGATGCTACTCTCAAGACTTGACGGCAGACGCATAAGACATTGTTAGATAAAGGATATTAGATACTTCAAAGAATACGAGGCATCTCAAAGATATGTTACCTTAAAGGTATTAGTTACCTTAAAGGTACGAGACACTCCTCCTTCATTTGCAAAATATCTATTAAAATATGCTATTAGGCTTAACCTTATCTACCACAGTATATAAAAGAAAGGTGAACTCCCGCAGATTTACGTAATCACTTACAGTAATGTAAATCAAACAACGCCTGAGATTCTCTTGCTAAAGTCTACTGTCTATATAATAAACTCTATAACGCATGTGAAACAAAATTAGGTCAAACAAAATTAGGTCAAACAAATTTAGGTCAAACAAAATTAGGTCAACAAAGACCAATGACCCTCGACCGCATAATTTCTGTTTAAATTCTCTAGCACCTCATTTTGAGGCCATTTAAATAAAGCTTATAAGGCATAGTAGAGTTAGTTCATCAGAGAATCTATGACACTGAGTTTGCAGCATTTATTAACCAAAATCACAGTATCTGAATATAATTTTCAGGTTCACTTTCAGCCTTCTGGCCAACTTACTTGCCGTTAGAGAGACTAGCTACTATCACAAAGGACATTTTAAGTGAAATTAGATGAGATTGACTCCTTTGTGAGATCATTATACGTCGATCACAGCTTATGCGCAAAAGGGATTTTAACCAGCAGTCATGCAATTTAGTTCCTAAGGTGTGTGCACGTACAGACAGAAAAATTCCTGACAAAATGTTGTTTTTGCATGCAAAGAACATTTCCTTATCGTAAGCCCAAGTTCTATATTCCTTGTAAATTTTAGTTTATAAATTTAAGTTCAAATTACTTTATCAGGAGCCAAGACTGCGATTGCTTTCAATTAAAATTGAATATTTTGCTATTGTTTGAAACAAATTAAACGGTAGTGGTAGGTCTACTATATACTCAACTAAGCCATTCGCTTGGTAGGCCTATACGTTAGAACTATACGCCGATAATACGAAATTAATAGACAATTAACTCCAAAACTGTCATCAGTCAATGATGGTTAAGAATCCGTTGGTTTGGGTCTACGTGTATGTGAGAGCATGAATATGGAGGCTTTTCCTATTTATCGAGCATCATTCACCTACTGATGAATTTGTCGTTCGCATGGAACTATACATCGTTTAGGCTGGAGAAAGCACCTTCTAGGTCACAAAAAGACGCTATATAAATGTTCAGGTACATACACACGCGTATACATATTCATAAATTACATATATATATATATTCATAAATAGCATATTTGCATATAGACATAACGTGTCCTAGCCTGGTTTAATTTGCTTGTCACATCTAACGTTCATGACACGTAGAAAATCACCTTGCACCGCCAAAGAATCGTAACACAGAGAAAATCTTTGTCTAGAGGCAAACAACCCTCTCCAAAATGACTAAGATTGGACAGAAAACCGAAAACGCAGGCTGTTATGGACACATACACAGAAAAAGACGAACGGACAAACCAAAGTCTGTGGGCCATAAAATCACCCACAGAAAACTGCGGATCGCGAACCGATAAAAGTTAACTGAAACAAAACCTCACTCTTATTTACATCACCAGGTCATTTCTGATGTAGGAAGGTGAACCTCACAAACTCCAAGTTAAACTAAACCTTCAACACCATATTCACCAACATTAATCATCAATAAAACTCTCACTCACTATTGTCTTCACCTCGGCGAGCCCGTGCTGCCAAAGAGTGGTCAGAAAAAACGTACATGACACCGGATAAAAATCTACGAAGGTCGTAAAAAGAAGAGAAAACCAATGTACGTTAATCATCTGTATATGCATGTAAATATACAAAAAAATCGGGACTATCTGTGGATCCGAGGTAAAGAGACTTTGACGTTACAAAGAGCCGCTTCGGTGGTAATTCTGAATGTCGGACGAAATTGAAAATTGGAAAAGGAGAAAAACGGATGGATTTAATAATCGTGGGTTCGATTTTCCTCTTCGTTTAACAACGGAACTTATGAAGTCACTCAAAAAATTACAATCGGAATAGCTCTGTCTCTGTCTCTCTTTCTCTTTCTCTTCTCTCTCTCTCTCTCTCTCTCTCTCTCTCTCTCTCTCTCTCTCTCTCTCTCTCTATCTCGTTCTCGTGCTCTTGCGAACGGACAACAAGCGAAAAATGTCGATGTTTCGGCCGAGGTACGGGTCAACACTCGTCGCTACTTCTTTCCAAATCATCAACACCGCATACTCTTAACGTCGAACCTGAACATATTTCGTCGCCAAACACCAGCATCAGCAACGGCAGCATCAGCAACCAACCCAAACTGATGAGGAACGCAAGGAACTGTCTAGAATCCTTTGATGTAGCAGTAGGACTCGAGCGAGGACATGAGCACGTAGAAGATCCACAGTCCGAACAGCAGACAGGAAGTGGGGTACTTGAACCTGACCGGGCCTCCTAGTTCGCCGCTAATCGGAGGCAGACGTCGCAGCAGCATCACCAGGATGCAGACGAAGGCGCAGCAGCAGAACATGGTGACGGAGAAGCCGAGGGAGCCTGCGTTGACGACGAACGTTGTACCCATGATCGAGTGGTAGATGGCGGCAATCGACCAAGCGATTCCGATCCCGAGGAAGACGTTGACGGCGTTGCTTCCGGTGACGTTGCCGACCGATGAATCGGCGTAACTGTCATGGATGGCCGCCACTTTACTGGCAAACGTATCTGCAACACAACACCCAACGCCGGCCAATCGTTAACATCCACTCCGTCTGGCTGTACAATACATAGCTCACATTTGGCATTGTAATGTAAAGTATCCCACATCCAACAAGTGAGCCGCAGGGGAGGCGCTCATTTCCTTTTCTTTAGGCCCTTGGGCCGGCAATGAACGAATCCCAAGGTCCTGGACGCAGAGCCAGTATATCGCAGGACTTGTCATTTACTTCCCTGCTTACGCCGGTACCAAATGCTACTACTTGGTGACAGAGGAACGGTGTGCGCAAACAATTTGCCCAGGGTCGTTACACGGGGTCGAACCCGCCACCACATGATCACTGACCACACGCGTTACCGATAGACCACCGTGCCGCATAATGTAATGTCAGGTAATGTAATGTTATATAAGGCGATATTATGGGATCTAATGTTGTGAAATGTAATATAGCCACAATTTTTCGAAAATACCAGCAACCAGGACTGTAATTGTAACGCAATATTTGTGTAGCGCCTCAAAGAGCTTCTCAGAGAATGATATATATCCATTTGTGTATGTATTTATGTGTGTTTGAATGTATGTATCTGAAAATTTATATGGCGGCTTTTAGAACCTCACAAATGCACCATACCTTTGAGAAAAGAAAGCCAGAGAAAAACGAAGGCCTAAATCCCGGTTTATTTGGAAAAACTCACTTAATCTCACCCAGTATTAGATTCTGAAAACACAACACGGCCTATCTGCATTTCTCCAAACAGTTACTGTTCAAAGCCACGCAATCTTCAACCATTGAGCTGAACGAAGTCGTATCGGAGTTTAAACAACAGCTAGTGTTCTGGGTATCGTTTTGCTTTTGGAGTCGATCTCAAGAACTGGTTTCTGTTACTTCTATGCACCACGTAACCTTGGCAGATACCGTGACTCAGTGTTGCATTTAGCAGCACTATCTATTGTTATGGATACACAGAGATCGAGGTGGTAACTCACTCTCTTAAAAGAAATGTCTGACAAGAGCTATTACTAGTGTGTCTAGAACAGGGGTTTCGAACCCTTTTGAGATGAAGGACCATACTGCCATTTTTCTCAGACTTCGAGTACAGAATTTCATTAAAAATCAAAACAGCTCAACGCATACTGACAAACAATAATAATATTTGCCTACATTAAAATCAGATACCACATATTCACAGTTTTGCTGATTTTTTGTACTAATGAGATACATGACATTGCTTTTGCTTATACAACGGTACTCTATATCTGCTTCAACAGTTGACGTAGCTGTTAGCAAGTAAGCAGTACACAATTATAGGCATAAAAATCAAAAATATCTCGAAAGCCTTGGCGGGCCGGATGAACCAATTCGGTGGACCGGATCATGCTCCCGGGCGTGAGTTCGAACCTTGACGGTCACTCTGAACCTTCAGAACCTTCCGTTGCTTCGGAACTAAGAACCTTCAGCAAGTCCTTCATGCACAGTTGATTATTATCGTTATTGACTGATCCTCAGTCATTATAATATAAATGGCGCTACACAGATACAGACACGCCGTACGCCTAATACAGCTTACACCAACTAGAATTTAATAATAATGCTACATAAATTAATTAATTAATGAACTAATTAGTTAATTTGTGTCTGGTTGTCATAAAAGCAGCACTCACTATATGCCTGTAAGCCACAGTTTACATGTTTCTTTGCCCATGGAATTATTTCCTGCCACAATAATTGTCTGCCTCTTACCAGACAACATTACAGTGGTAAGTGATGACGTTGAGAGTCTCATAAATGGCGCTACATAAGTGTACATACTGACCTGGTATGCTAGTTCCTAGAGCGACGAAGCTGAGTGCAGTGACGGAATCCAGGAGACCGACGGTGCAGCCGAAATGCGATGCGATGTCTCCGATGACTGCCGTCAGCAGCCCAATGATCAAGATCGAGACACAGAATGCGACCCAGCCTCCCAGATAATCTAGAGCAGCAGCAGCAAAAACACCTCTTAGCATCACATAATACCCCAGTGCACACATTAATACGATATATGTTAAAATAACGGATAAACCAATCGCTTCCTTCCTGTCTAATTCAGCCAGTGCTTCTTCAGTCTGTCGCTTGATGTTCCATACATTCGGTCAATCTTGTCATAGATGTTACGTTTTGGAGGTCACTATAAACAAATGATGATGACAATGACGACGACAAAATGACGATGACGGTGATCGTGATGATGAAGATGATGATGATGAAGATGAGAATGAGAATGATACTGATGATGATACTATTTCAAACTATGATGATGAGTATACCTGTCTCTGGGGTCTTAGTATACTAACCTTCGATCTGAGTATACTAGCCTGTTATCTAAGTACACTAACCTGGAATCAGTTTATACTAGCCTGGAATCAGAGTATACTTTCTAGTGATGTTAGCCTACAATCTGAATATTCTAGCCTGTGGTCTTAATATACTAAGGTAGTATACCTGAATATGGTAGTATATTTGAGTATACCTGGATCTCAGTTGACTAGCTCGGAGTCTGAGTATACTAGCCTTGGATCTGAGCATATTAGTATCTGAGCATACTAGCCTTGGATCTGAACATACTGGCATCTGAGTATACTAGCCTTGGATCTGAACATACTGGCATCTGAGTATACTAGCCTTGGATCTGAACATACTGGCATCTGAGTATACTGTACTAGCCTTGGATCTGAACATACTGGCATCTGAGTATACTAGCCTTGGATCTGAACATACTGGCATCTGAGTATACTAGCCTTGGATCTGAACATACTGGCATCTGAGTATACTGTACTAGCCTTGAATCTGAACATACTGGCATCTGAGTATACTAGCCTTGGATCTGAACATACTGGCATCTGAGCATACTAGCCTTGGATCTGAACATACTGGCATCTGAGTATACTAGCCTTGGATCTGAACATACTGGCATCTGAGTATACTAGCCTTGGATCTGAACATACTGGCATCTGAGTATACTGTACTAGCCTTGAATCTGAACATACTGGCATCTGAGTATACTAGCCTTGGATCTGAACATACTGGCATCTGAGCATACTAGCCTTGGATCTGAACATACTGGCATCTGAGTATACTAGCCTTGGATCTGAACATACTGGCATCTGAGTATACTAGCCTTGGATCTGAACATACTGGCATCTGAGTATACTGTACTAGCCTTGAATCTGAACATACTGGCATCTGAGTATACTAGCCTTGGATCTGAACATACTGGCATCTGAGTATACTAGCCTTGAATCTGAACATACTGGCATCTGAGTATACTGTACTAGCCTTGGATCTGAACATACTGGCATCTGAGCATACTAGCCTTGGATCTGAACATACTGGCATCTGAGTATACTAACCTGTGGGTGGAACAAAGGCGAAGAGAACCTTCCAGAAGAAAGACAGGGAGTGCATGATGTATTCGGGACACGAGGGACGGCGTCCTCCCTTCTCAGCTTCCTCATCATCGTCGTCATCTCCGCCTTCATAACACACGCGCAGCCAATCCATCACAAGTCGTTTAAAAAGTCAATCGATAATTAATTCATTTATTAAAACATAGCTTTTATTAACAAGTAGACAGGCATATTGTCCAAAATAAAGGATTTGCTATTTGTTCCAAGCATCTGCAAATCGACAGCATAGGCCGAAGATTACTTCAATTTCGCATCTTACACCGAATCAGACAAAGCATAATTAATATTTGCGCTATATAAATGTGTGCATGTGTTTATATATCAAGAGTTAATATAGCGCCTTTTAAATACCTCTCAAAAGCACATACATGTATGCATACATATATACATACATACATACATAAGTAGAGACAAAACAATCTTTTGTACTTAGGGATTGGAAGCTGAACACAGAACACAAAACAGTCACAAAACGTCTAAAATCAACTGGAACTTATAATATTCCAACGCTATAGAGCAAACCCAATGCAAAGATTGCATAGCTTTTCCATGCAATTCTTTAAAAGGCGCAACATAAATGTTTCAAGACATTTCTTTATTTCCGAGGAGGGCCTGTTTTTGGCATAAAGCGCTCATCTCTCAAAATAAAACCTATTCGCCTACAGATCCGTTTCATCAATGACGAACTCTGCCGACGAACTATGCCTGACAGATGCCTTCTCTTCTTACAAGAAGCAACAGCATCAGACCGCGGAGGAGCATAAACCACCCACACGCCCAAACCGACCCCTGGACCTTTAAGAATAATGCCTAGCAACTGCTGACATTCTTGCAATGCAAAGGTAAATCTCCGAAATATCTCAGCGCCACAAAAAAGCCGCGTCAGGGAGACCAGCTCATTTACCGGCGCTATATCAAGTGAAGCCCGCAAGAGTCATGTTGTTTGTTCAGTTTCGGTGCCAGGTCGGTATTTGAGGTCAAGCCAGGGAGACATCATGGTGCCAACTCCACCAATCCCTTGTTTGGGGGTAGTGCCAGTCCCAAGCCTGATTAAAGGAGGAGGGCGACGTCAGCGGCCTTTGATGCCATAGCATTTCGTTAAACATTGGAACTCCTACTACATGATAGTGCTACGGTGGAAATCGTCGACGATGGTGGTCGTAGGATGGTGCAGGAGCAGAAACCGAAAAGGATAGATTGAAAAGTTGGGTTTCTGGTTTTAATGTGTCCAGAACACTCACAGACATAAACTGTCTGATATTAGTGTTTGGCTGGTTGCGCCACAGCTACGGTGGTAATTATCACCTATCGTCATTCCCTAGACGCATAATTTCTCCTCCTCCGACATTTCCAGCTGATAACCCGCATCCCTGATACTGAGACGGAACTATTACTTCACTAAGCGCATCCACTACGAAATTATATTGCTTAAGTACAATGCGCTTCAACTTACCAAGGTCGCTACACAGTGGCTTGAGGCAGATTCGAACCCGCGACCCTCCGGTTACGGAGCACAGACTGTATGTTACATAAACATTCTAATACATCTCATTACATCGAA
>OZ029919.1:6212449-6229949 GCA_964023275.1 Norana najaformis
ATTGTTTAGTAAGTAACTGGCCTAATGAAATATATTTAGGTCGCTTCGGTCAGAGGTTAAGTCTCGTTTTTCCGCTTTGCCTATCCTTTGTAGTCCGTCTTTAGGTCTCAAGGGCCTAACGGATCTCAGCTGCGTGTTTCTGTGCCATGGATGTTTCTGATTTGGAATGAGCTTTTGCGTTGAAGCGACCACCTATTGGACGGCGATTGGTACCTCGTGCATTTCTGTATGGGCGCTATATAAAGCTCCAGATTAGATTAGATTGAGACCCGATCAGAAAACTGAGGCATTGCCGCGAAAGAGCCTCTTAGTTTTGGCTGATTCGCACGCATTTAGCATTCTACAAAACAAGAACTGATCTCTTCAAAGGCCCAGTAATCCCTACTCTTAATGGACCTCAGCAGTTTGTTCTGTACGAGTAAAAGTAAAGTTCTCATGTCACGTAGCAGAAAGTAGGGGAGGAGCGCATTTCTCGCTCTTCGGCCCTTGAATCGGCAGTGGACAGACGCCAAGGTCAAAGGTCAAAGAGCCAAGGTCAAGGAGCCAAGGTCAAGGTGCCAAGGTCAAGGTCAAGGAGCCTCTGCATTGCAGGACTTGTCGTTTACTTTCCAGCTTAAGCCGGTACCAGGGAAAGTGCTGCTAGGTCTGAGCGACTTCATACACAAAAGTGAATCAGTGTGTGTAGTCGGACGCTTTGGCCAATGCGAGGCGTTATGTACGCATTTTGTTATTTATGTAGCACCTCTCGAGAACCTCACAATGGAGGTAGGTATACCTATCGAAGTGGTACAGATAAACACAACAAGACATAAACGTAAGCGTCTTTACGGTCTTCTTATCACAGACGTGAACAAACATCCAGTAAAAGCCGAGTTCCAAGTCTTAGAAGCGTTAACTTAAAGGCTTTTGTTGATTGAAGACAATGCTTCATTGTTTCACGGTAGTTCCCGTTTATCTGCGCCCTGTGTTACGTATAGCCGCAGAGAGTAAGTGCTAAGGTATTTAAGTGGATTTATTGTGCACCAAAGCCTGTTGTTGCCGAAGAATCTACTTATGTTATTGTATAGTTGTAATGGTGTAATGCTTCATAAGAATCTCTCAAAGGAGCTCTGCATCTAAGTGTATGTCTGTTTATATGTGCATAGGTATGTATGCATGCATCCATGTATGTATGTATATAATTATGTATGTATGTTTGTGTATGTATGTGTGTGTTTGTATATCATGCATGTATGTAAATATTTATGTTTGTATGTATGTATGTATGTATGCTTGTGTATGTATGTGTGTGTTTGTATATCATGCATGTATGTAAATATTTATGTTTGTATGTATGTATGTATGTATGTTTGTGTATGTATGTGTGTGTTTGTATATCATGCATGTATGTAAATATTTATGTTTGTATGTATGTATGTATGTATGTTTGTGTATGTATGTGTGTGTTTGTATATCATGCATGTATGTAAATATTTATGTATGTATGTATTTAGGTATGTATGTATGTATGTACCCATATACGTTCCCGATAACCTGAAAATGTTTCATGTTAAACTTGCATATTGGTTCTTGTCAATTTCTGTTTGGGATCAATAAACGAAAAATATAACGAACGTAGGCCTATGTATGTGTGTATACATGTATGTATTTATATACGAGTGAGTCGCTCCCACAATGTTCCGATCCATATGTAACTTGATATTCGAGCGGCTACACTCTTATTTCCGCCTCTGGTAAGTGTGGTTTTGCAGGTTGACTTTCAGTGGTTGAATTTTGTAAGATTTCATCTCTTTACGACACTTTCAACCCTACTCACTGTTGAACGCAATCAAGTTGCTTTTCTGGGCCGTTTTTTTTGCAGAAAATCAACTCAAATTCGACATACAAAATACAGCATGAATTACACCAGACAGTTCTCACGGATAATTCTTCTCTGTAAAGTATCTCCATCTTTCCGTATTTGTCTCGAGCTCCTACATAACTATACACTTAACTGAACACATCTTAGGCGCACATCACTACACATTTTGAAGTGAGCGTCACGCTTCAACTGTCTGCGCGGTTCAACTCAACAAGTTAGGCTGGCAAGTTCCGTACACTAGGAACCTTAAATGGTATGGCACCCACTCAAACAGGCAGCAGTGATGGAGGACCTCACCTGATAAATTCACTGAAAAATGAGCAGGGTCGAGGCCATACGGTCCCTATATAGAATACGTTGGTCCCACTTGTTGGAATCGTCTCCCTCGAGAATTGCGACTTGAGCTCCTTTCTCTCCCCCTCTCAGTGTTCCGCAGGCGTCTGAAGACTGTACTGTTCAACAGTGATTTTACTTTTTCGGGTCGGAAGCACCTCTGTTGAGTTTATCCTCTAAGAGGCGCTTTATAAATCTCAAATTACAATTACAATTACATGCATGAGAAACAAATAGCATTAATTGCAGAACCTTCCAATCAACGCTTAGGCCTGGGCCATACACAGACCTACAACAGTATGTCTCTATGTATCTGATCTGATTTAATCTGACCTAATCTGAAAACTTCTATGGCGCCGTTATCATAATGATATTTCGTTTGTTTGGTGTTTGGACGGTGACTGGTGTTGAAAGACCGGAGGGAGAAGAACATGAAAGATGTATACACGAAGAGTGTTATAGTGAGCATGACCTTGCCGATGAAATGTTCCAGCTTTTTGTGTTTGCCTGAAACTCTAGTTATTTTAAAGCAAGGCGTTAAAACGTCTTTGTATACACGGGGTGGCCTCTGACTTTAGCCGGCATCGTGTTGTTATTGTTATGATATACTGTTATGCGAATAACTTAGATCAATATTGTCCATCTGTCTTCGATTCTTCGCACGAAGATGACAACCAACAGCAGAACAGTTCATGCTGTGCTTTGAGAACCAGTTGTGTACGATGTGGAGTTAGGTTTTGATTACATTACATTACATTAGGTTATCAAGAAAGGTCTTAAACGTCTTTTACGTGCTTGATAGCAACGATATGAACATCTCTATTTTCGCCATAATGGAATCTAATCTAATGACGTTTATATAGTGCCATTATCATAATTCCCAAGCCATCAAATGATGGTCGCCTCAAAATCAACAAAATCAAATTCAAAATTGCAGTCAAAATCATAAACCGTTGGAGAAGCCGGGTCGAATACCGATAGGTCAGAGAAACCAGAAGCCAGGCTACGGTGGGTAAGCAAGTTGGAAGAGATCTGTCTTAAGTTTAGACCTGAATGACATCAAAGAATTGGCAGAACGAACTGAACTGGGCAAAGAATTCCACACCTTTGGACTAGAAGAAAACAGATTCCGCTCATAACCTTAACCTTTGAACAACTATATTCGTCACAAGACAGATAAACAAAAAGAAGAAGCAAACGATGAACAGAAATATATATAACCAAACATACGTACATACATACTGTGAACGCAATATTACAATGATTAGTCAGCTAGTTTAAACCACGCTTTGTATAGGAAATTTCCACGACGTAAAGTTTACGAGTCATCGCCTCATACAGTGTCATCTATATATACGTGTCAGTAAACTTGCAATAAATGAAATGAAATAAGCTAATAACGCTATCTTCAGGCTAACATCTCATGCAGTTTAAGCATAATAATGGAAATGCCTTAGAATACTATTAGCAATCTATGATCTTGGTCCGTGCACGGGAACCTTAAATGGTGTGGCGCCCACTCAAACGGGCAGCGGTAGTGAAGGATCTCACCCGATTAATTCATTAAAAATGAGCAGGGTAGAGGTCATAAGGTCGCTATAGAAAACCGTGTCCATTTACATTCTTCAGTAATTTACTTTTGATAATGCATGCATAGATTTTAGTTGACAGGACTGTCGGAGAAATCGGGATATCTCCTTGGCAAGATCTGAGGTGTAAGATACAGTGATAATTGCTTTTAGACAAAGCTGGAGTACTCCGGTGCTGGCGAGGCCATAGTTTGGCTCCTGTTTGCGATCTATGATGTTTCCGGCAATTCGGTGAGCCAGATACGGATCTTGTTGAGGTTGTACTAACTCTGCGTGGACAAGTTCCAAGTGGTTCCTCGCGGAGAGATGGGAGTCCGATGTACGACGCATTTGTTATTATTGTTTTTAGTAAGTTACGCCTGGGCTTGTCAAAATAATCAGTCGCGAGCCTTAGCGGAGCTCTTCTGCGTGGCCCTGCAGACGCTAGTCGCTCAGCCTTCGAGTGTGCTCCACATGTAGGCTATCTGCTCTGACGGCCTGTGGAGGGCCTACACCGGACGGCCAAGATGCCGGTAGGACTGGGCCCGGCTTCTGTCATTAAGGTTAATGGCAAACAGGTGTCAGAAGGGAATTGTTTGAAGGTAAGTGGGCTGTTTAAGACATAAACCAACGGCAGACAGCAACACATCAAAGAGATGCAGCGCACGTCTGCCAGGACAAGCAAAGGACAAGCAGTTATAAGCAATGCCTATATTTAGAGACAGGTTCATCGGCTTCTCGATGGTCTAAAGCCGCCGTAAAACGCACCTCCGGACGTGAGAGCACTCGAGGAAAGCTGTACAGCGCAGTGCGATGCAATGGCTATCTGACGGCTCCACGCAGATACCTCGGAAACAATACCCAACCTAATCGCCGGCATTAAAGCCCCGTGTTTCCCTCCATCTTTATTTCGGCTGCTGAATGACACGATTCTGATGCGCATTCTTAAAGTGAGCGAAGAATCTATGCGCTTAAAGTTTACACCGTCAAAAGCAACGTCTGTTAATAGCAGACACACTAGTCCTACTGTTATGTGGCGGAACGCTATACAAGCAAACACTATCAGCTAACGGAGGGTTGCAAGTTGCAACTGAGGTTTACGAGTAGCCAAAAATTGGTAGGTTACATAATGTGACCATAGCTGGCTACAATAGATGTGCTCCATCAGAGGACAGTTTAAGATATGAGCGCTATGATCACAATTTTTCATCTGTGTAGAATTATTATTTATGCATTTATTAAGCACCACTACCTAATGAATAATAAGAATCAATCAGTCAGTGAAGGAGTGTAGAATGTCCGTTCTGATGTTGTAAATTCATCACAAAGATTGTTCGAAACCTTGACGTTCAGATAATTACCACATTGGCACCTCTTACTGCCAGCCTGCCTGCCTGCCTGCCTGCTTACCAGCCTGCCTGCCTGCCTATCTACCTACCTACCTATCTATCTATCTATGTTTCTCTCTCTCTCTCTCTCTCTCTCTCTCTCTCAGTTTTTATAATTTCCTGTACAAAGCGTGTTTAAACTAGCTGACTAATCATTGTAATATTACGTTCACAGTATATATGTGCATATGTGTGTATCACAGCATTTATACAGCGCCTTTAAGAACCTCTCAAAAGCGCTGTTTACACGGCTATCTAACTGATCTAAACAGATTCGACTTAAGGAAAATCCTTGAGCAAGTTAATTACGCGTTTTGAAGTGCAGCGAATGGTGTGAAAGCCTTAAACTCTTAATCTCGAGATTCAGGCTTGTTCAGTGGCATATGTTGTGCAGCAGATCTAGTGAGTAGCCTAGAAGATGTGCTAGATGAGTCATGGCCTCACAGGTTCCTGCTGCCAAAGGGTCTGCGCCCTGGTTTGTGCTGCGATAAAGATTGATAAGATAAGAAAGTAACGAACAACGACAGACTGAAGACGGAAGGAGACAGAGAAAGAATCAAGGAACTCAACAGTCTGTGTGAACTAGCTTACCAATAAATAAATACAGAAAATCTAAAGAAACAAATAAGCCTAAAGAACGAAATAAGCGCCCATACTCATAGAGGGACATACATACAGACAGACAGACAGACAGACAGACGGCAAAAGAAAGAAAGACCGAGAAGAGATGAAAGGGAAGAGACAGACAGACAGGCAGACAGAGAAGAAGAGGGAAAGATCGTGAGTCACCGTGTTGGGCTAACAGCTATAGCTGTTTACGGTATGCGAAAGGAAATCCGCTGGGCATCGTAATAAAACAGATATTAAATTCGAGGTCATTGGGTGAAGCATCCGATTTGTTTGCGGAAGGTGGATTTCTAGTCTCTACCTCAACAAGTGCAACTAGACCCCCCTATTCACCGGCAATGTTACCCAATTAGTACTTCATTTTCACGCGGTGTTAGAGGCAGTCGTAAAACGGCTGCGCTGCACCTCCTGCATTCAGTATCAACAGCTACACGCTCGGTTATAGTCAAGTAATATCCAAAAACCATCTTCATATGTGTACACTGTCTACGTTTTAAACTTAAGATAATCATACTACCAGAATTCTGTTAAGCTTCTGTAAGCATAAATACGAAGGCCAGTATACGAGAGCACAATTGCATTCAGAAATATGCACAATTGTGTATGAACGGATGCAGTAATTCGCTCAAAGGACTCGTAAATAATTCACTCGACTGCCAAAGCAATCAATGCGACCGATAACTCGATCCTTTATCGACAGTTATAAAAGAGGAATTTCTTGTAACCGACTTATCACTGACGTATACAGTTTTAAAATCCAAGGAATTTACCTATTTACTAACATTCCCAGCCTCCACAATAAACAATCCACTTCACAATACTAGACTGAAAATAATCATTAGTTGATTGCATCAGTTCATGACGTGTAATACACTTACGTTTATATGTATAATTATTGTATATATATATATGTATATTCACAAGCGTAAGTGCATGCATAAGTACATGTATACATATGTTTACATTTATATGTGTATGTCTTTATCTAAATTCATGAGGAAATTTGTAGAATTCGTTTTACGACATCGTTTCCGATGCTTGACTCCTGTAGCTACCGTGTCGCTGCTGGAGGCGAATTTTAAGAGGAGTGGCAGATAAACCGAATAATAGATCGATTGTTGGTCTACAATGTTCGTTGGATTGCTTTTATCAAAGACCAAACGATGTAGGATGTCGAATGCTGCTGCTGATGCTAAGGGAAGGGCGGCAACTGGGATAACAGACCAATTTGCCCGAGTAGGATCTGGCACTCAGCTGTGCCTGTGTTCTAAAGACTCAGGTACATGAACATGCGTACATACACACCCAGTGACGTAGCTAAGAGGGGCGAGTGGCGTGACTCCCGGGCGGCACTGTCCAAGAGGCGGCAAATAAAATTGTTAAAACATATTTTATCACCTGCGCCCAAAATTTTGATGGTGATCACATAAAAGGCAAAGAACCTAAGTCCCAAAGACTGTGCCGATAAAAAACTTCAGAGTATAGTAGGCCTACTGTATAGCAGGGCTATCGAGTTTCAACTCAGTAGCTGACGACTGACCCAGTCTATCTCTGTGAAAGCCCCCACACTCATCATATATTAAGCTTATCGATAACCACTGTCAAAGTGGTCCCTCTCAATTCTTTACTCGACCACTCTCGCTCCATTACTCTGCCGCTCTCTCTCTTTCTGCCTTGCACAATGAAATATTGCTCTTGCTATAGCAAAACTAACCCACTCTGTATTAGTAAAGAAGAAAATCTATCTTTCACCACCAAATTGACGCCTGTTGTAGCTCTCATACCTAAGAGAATGAATCCAGCACGTCACAGCAGTTTCCACTCGATGATGGAAGCATAGATCAGGAAGCCTCACGAGATGGAAGACAATGACCAAGCCAAATTTCTGTTTCATTTTGCAACTTCATGGTATAAGATCGGAACTAATCAGCTTCAAAACTGTGTCAGTCATTTCCTTGAGGATGCAAAATGGACAATCATTGTCAAAACAGTGGTTTAAAAAGAAGTTGACAATGGCGAAACTGAGCATAGTACTTGGTTGTGTTTTTTCTTCAAAAAGTGCAGCCATCAAGGCTAGAAAAGTTTGGTTTACAACTTTTTGGCGAGTGCCCTCTTATTATGTCATCAATTAATGTTCAACACATGAGGTTTCTCTATAAATAGCCGTTTTTCCTTAAAATTTAGATTATCTTTTAAAGGAGGGGATTACTATCACTCGCCCTGGGCGGTAAATTACCTAGCACGCCACTGTATAAACATACAGACAGTGATTTTTTCAGACGGAACTCTTCGGAACGGCGTTCCCGTACCTTTTTTCGGCTAATAAAAAATAATTTAGTTTTTAATAAAAGAATTGTGTTACTAAGTTACTTTAATTATGTAATATAATGTAACTTACTTTATTTCAGTTTCAGTGTTTACAACTTTACACTGTTTTCAGTATTTATTGGTTGATAAAAATAATGAAATTTTAGCACAAAATTCCATAATTGTTCAGTTCCGGAACTTTTTTCTAGAAAAAAGCACCGCCTACAGACATACGTAAGTAGGCACTTACTTATATAAGCATGTATGTTCAAGTATTTGACGTATGTTCCAACGTAAGTCCATGAATACTTACACGACACAGATATACAGGCATACACGAATATATTCATGTATGCATACATGCACGTACGTACGCACGTATGTATGTGTGTGCGCACGTATGCTGATATATATAAAAAGTGTAAATGTAAATGTATAGGT
This sequence comes from Norana najaformis, assembly GCA_964023275.1. NCBI lineage: Eukaryota > Metazoa > Annelida > Clitellata > Crassiclitellata > Hormogastridae > Norana > Norana najaformis. The sequence continues at coordinate 6,220,975 of OZ029919.1, forward strand.
TTTATATAGCGACCCTATGGCCTCGACCCTGCTCATTTTGCAATGAATTAATGGGGTGAGATCCTTCACCACCGCTGCCCGTTTGAATGGGCGCCACGCCATTTAAGGTCCCCGTGCACGGACCGTACTAGCCCGAGATTTAAATCTCTGAAATAAGCCACGACCGGGGCGCGAACCTGGATTCCTCTCACATACAGAGGCTCCTTGGCGTACGCACTTACCGATGTAGCTAACTAGGCCAGTACTAGCACGGTCCGTGCTCGGAAACTTTAAATGCATATATATGCATACATACTTGTATTCAAAAATGAACATCCATCCACTCATCCATACACACATATTGCACATAAACACGTGCGCACAGGCATGCACACACGCAACCCATGAAGACAGGTGTTTATCTTAATCGGATCCTGAGCCGGAGAAAGACGAACACGGGCAACGGATGAGGTAGGAGGGATAACGAGGGAGGAGAGGAAAAGGAAACAGAGGGACAATGATTCCTGTTTCCATCTGAGACTGTTGAAAATGGAGATCCCGTATCAGAGGAAAAACAATGCAAATGGCCGTCGAGAGACCAATTCTTGTACTTACCCTAGACCAGGAGAGCAGATGTACAAGGGCGCGAGGCGAATGCAGCACCGGTTTACACTTGGACCTATCCCGATAAAGATAATAATTTTGGTCGGATGTAAGGATATATCACCGAAGACACGGATACAACTGACATACCGATACCATCACTATCTGCTAACATACCGATACCATCGCTATCTGCTAACATACCGATACCATCACTATCTGCTAACATACCGATACCATCACAATCTGCTAACATACCGATACCATCACTATCTGCTATCCCGGCAACCGGATATTAGGCCTGTACTTCCAACGGTATATCTGGACAACCCCCTGACTTGAGACAGTTCGCATATATAAGCTGTTGCCCTGCGCATAGATTTTAAGTAGCGCTTTAGAATTTTGGAGTTTACGAGTACCATTACGATCCATGGGTAAGTGCAATAATCAGACATTGTGCAAGAAACTGGTTACATAAAATATCAGCTATGTTGTAATGGCAGAATCTGAAGCATTTTAAATATTTGCTACACAAATATCGCTCATGTGAAACTCGAATACCACACCAAACCAAAGACAATTATTAAACACAGTGGCGCTTCTTATATAAATATCATTGTTTAAATTCAGACTAAATTAAGACGACAAAAGAGAGTAAGAAACTGGTGCATGTAAAGCATAACTGATGCACAATTAACTAAAATCAGTCAATCATATGTAGCACGTACATACGTATGTATGTATGTGTGTGTGTGCATGTATGCTGATATGTATGTATGCATGTATGTAAGTAGGCCTACTAGCACGATCCGTGCTCGGAAACTTTAAATGGAGTGGCACCCTTTCCAACGAGCAGCGGTAGTGAAGGATCTCACCCTATAAATTCATTGGAAAATGAGCATGGAAGAGGCCATACGGTCGCTATAGAAGAACACGTACGTACGTACGTAAATGTGTTTGCAGCCACACATACACGCATACTCACACACATTCACACGCTTTACAAATCTTCATCATCATTATCATCATCATCATCAACATAATAATAATAATAATAATAATAATAATAATTATTATTATTATTATTATTATTATTATTATAGCATCAACAACAACAACAATAATAATATAATAGGCCGAATAACAACAACAACAATAATAATAATAATGATCATAATTATCATCATTTTTATCATCATCAAGAATCTAACTACTTGCGCTAAATAAATGACTGATGATCACAACGGCGGTGATGAAATAGATACAACGCCTATAATCACAGAAGAGGAAGTATAATCAGGGAAGAAAGTATAATACGTCGTGTGCTCACTCAGTTTCGTCGTCTTGGAAGACGAGTTCCCCTTCCTCATCATCAAAGTCATCGCCACCGCCTTTCGCGCTGCCCTGTATCGTCCGGTACGGTATAACAATGATTCCTCTGGCACCGGACGACCGGACGACCTTTATGGATGCCTCTCCGATCGACTCAGGAAAAGTGGCTTCCGGATTCTCGAAGTGGAAGATTCCGGCGTGATCGTCGTCCAGGATCATGACGGTGGCCATGAACGGAGTGACCAGCTGGGCCTTGACGGCGTCCATCTCGGGGTCACTCGTGTCCACGCGGATGTTGTTCAGTCGGACGTAGAAGTGTTCGTCCTCTTCGAAGATGTCGTCGTCGATGATGCTGATCGGGAACTGCTTCTGCGTCTCGCCCGGGAAGAAGACGACCGTTCCCTCCGTGTAGACGTAGTCGGCCCCGGCGTTCGCCGTTCCGTCCTCCGTTCGGTAGTCGACATACATCGTCGTGTCCAGGTTGCCGCCCTGACGCGTCACGGTCAGGTTGAACTTGCCGACGTTCTCCATAACCGTGTAGTGACCCGGCTCGAAGAAGATCCGAGTGATTGCTTCGTCCACGGTCGAGGCTGTAACGTTGTCCAGCGACTCGTGCCTCTCCGTCTTCTTCTTGATGATGTTGCCCCCTCCAGTCAGTTTCCTCGTTGCCTGGATGCGGTAGAAGGCCCGGCTCTTCGGCCCGCGGTTAAGTACCTCGACGGCCGCCATGTCCTCGAGCTTCCTCATGTCGATATCCGGGTGCTTCTTGTGCAGCTCTCGCAGGATCTCGATGTACTCATTGCGCGTCTTCTCGAACTCCTTGAGTTCGGCGTCCTCCGGGTGGATCGCGATGCTCTCCCGCGATCCCTTCTCTCCCATCTCTAAGTTGTCCCTCTGATCGGCGACCACCATTGTGCTGTACATCCGGGCTCTGTATTTCTTCGACAGAAACCTCCCGAAGAAGATCTTCCTGTCGGCGATGTAGGCGCTGACGACAGTGGCCGGGAAGAAGAGGAAGGTCAGGATGCCCTCCCAGACGTCAACGACCCCTGGCGAAGACAGCGCGATGATGATATACAGCCACAGGTAGGCAAACACGCTCCAGCTGGCCGTGATGATGAACACCCGCAGGTGCTTGATCCGACGCGTTTCCCCGTTCGGAATCACGGCGACGCACAGTCCGATGATGACGAACAGGTTAAAGGCAGCGCTGCCGACTATGGTACCAGGACCGAGGTCGCCGGCTATGAACCCGTTGCCGATGATCTCGATGATTGACAGAAGGATCTCAGGTGCGGATGATCCCAATGCCATTAGGGTTAGATTCGACACGGTCTCGTTCCAAGTCCGCACGCGCACGATGATCGTTTCACCGGTGGGTTTATGGATGGTGACCTCTCGTTCCTGCGACGTGATTACCTCGATGGCGGCCATGAAGCGATCGGCGATGATCGAGACGCCCAGAAAGAGGTACATCATAGTCAACAGGTAGACGATCGCGCGAAACGCCTTGTCTAGGGAACTTATGTTCTTCACCGGTCGCCAGGCCGGAAGAAGAATTCCGTCGACGCAGATCCTGGCTATACTGCACGCCTTTGCTTCGTCGTCGAAGGACTGCGGACTAGACGAGGTGTTGATTCCGCTGTTACTACCGCCGCCGCTGAGGTCGGGATTGGGGCTGTCCGGTCCTTCCCGGGTCACCTGATCGGGGCCTGTCGACGGTAGACTTTCATCGCTCGTGGCCTGAGCGAAACAGAGGAGGCCGTGAGCAAGAAAAACTGCCAGGAACACTGGCCACTGCCCTGCAAGACCGGACCACATCTTGATGGCCTCTGTCGAGCTTCCACGTTAGAACTGCAGACGAAAGAACAGTCCGTAGCTGCCAAACTGTCTTCCGTCACCAACTGAACGCATATGAACTCCACTTTTGGTATCAAAGGTTCGCGCACAGCAGACACACGGCCAACAAGAATCGTTGTAATGCTTCCAATCTGTCATTGGATTCATCTACGATTTACCTTCGGAACAAGCTTCGTAAAACGCACCTAAACTTTACCAGGCTATTCTGTCCGTTAGAAACACGATTCCGAATTGTGTGTTCATTTGTAAGTAGGTAAGATTATTCTTACATTAAATGCAGCAACTCTGTTCTAGGCTAGTCCGAGTTTGGATCATTTTCGTTCTTTTGAGAAAAACGCTCTAAACTAAATACCACGACTACGTGCCAGAACGGCAGCATTTTGTCAAGTTATCTTTCGAAATGTATGCCTATAGGATATCCTGGTGTACGAGTCAGAGTTAGGCTCCACACAAGCGATTGCACTGTGTAGAACGGATGGGTAGGCGAAGCCAACGCTCGAGAAGCCTATTCGTGCGTAGGCCATCCATCCATCCATCCATCCATCCGGGGCCACTGCTTCCGAAGACGCCGTAAGTCAATTAGCTATATAATCCGAGACCGATGTGAGAGAACCGGACGGAGAAGCAGACTGACGCAGACGTTGCTATCCTAGCAACGGCTGCCGCCCAATCGTGTGCCCTCGGATTCCGACATTTTCAGCTTTACACTCCTAGACGCTGCAGCCATCTTAAGGAAAGACAGAGAGCAAGCGAGAAGGAGGGAGAGAGGTGAGGAAGGGAGGGAGGGAGGGAGAGCGAGTGAGTGAGTGAGAGAGAGAGGAGGAGGAGGAGGAGGAGGAGAGTGCCATGAACTAAATCACCAAACTACCGAAGATATTGCGGACAAACCTACTTCGCAAACGAACGAGATTACGCAGCGAACGCTTTCAGCCGAAGTACGCGGTCGAAATATTGCAACTTGTCTCCCTCCTTTCCTCCCCTCCCCTCCTCCCTTCCTCTCTCCCTCCCTCCCACCTTTTCTTCCACCTTTTCCTGTATCCTGCTAAGGTGAGCTGACTTGCAGTCAGCCTATAAGCGGCTTCGGCAAAAGGGAAAGCGCTATTTCCCCTTCCCACCACCACCCTGGCTCGTGTATTCCCTCCAGCTGGATAAAATTAGCCACCACTATTCACCTGTACCTTGTTACCGATTATCGCGACTATGGGATTAGCTGCATTGGCGCTAATGTAGACCATACCTGCTGTGGCCAGAAATATCAAGAAAATATCTGCATGGTTTTAGTGATCGGGAAGAAACGCCAGCAACATCTCCAGCTTATGCATCGGCTACAGTTCAACATTGGAAGCCGTGGTTGTAGCTTGCGGGTAACCTGCAGGAAAGCCTCTCGGCTGTGGCAAGCCATTCGTTTTCACTGAATCACTAGCAACTGTTACTAGCGCCGCTCAATGACTCTCGCAGTAGTGGCTGATTGTAGGTCACCACAGAATGAATGTCAATGCACCTGGAAGAGTTTTAACTCTGACAAACTTAGAATAAAACGCACCTGAGCAGTTTTTAGGACTAACCTTGAGACCTATGCAATGTGCATAAGCTTACTGAGGTACTCTCATCATCATCATCATCATCATCATCATCATCATCATCATCAGCATCATCATCATCAACAGCATCGTCATCATCATCATCATCATCATCAACATCCAGCAGCATTATCATCCATCATCAGCAGCAGCACTAGCATCATCAGTATTATCATCATCAGCAGCATCATTGTCATCATCATCATCATCATCATCATCATCATCATCAGGTCTTGACGCCAGTCGTTTTGGGGCGATTGGTGCAAAAATAGGCTTCATTCTTTCCGGGCATTTGCCAAATTAAGTGTTGTTCTGGTGTTATTTTCTCGTTTAATTGCTCATCCACCGTATTTATGGTCTTCTTTCCTTCACATCTTGCATTTAGTGCATTTTGTGGGATTTAATCAGTTGGCGTTCTTTCCACAAGGGCCAAACAGTCGGAGAATTCACTGAGCGATTTTTTCTAAGATGCCTGAATACCCAATATTTGTCATATTTCATGATTTCTGCAATTTTCTGCATACCGTAGCCAGCTCATTTCTGATGTCAGAATTCTTTTTCATCTTGCATTCCGATCCATGCAGAAAAATGGATTGCATAGTCGTCTCATAATATATTCTTGGCTTTGCTCTTTTTTTGTTATTTTACCTGCTTCTTAATATTCTTGGCCATTTTTCGAAATGCTTGTGATGTGCGTCCAATTCTCCTTCGTATGTCTTTTTTTGCTATTATCATCTGCGGTTATTAGACCTCCAATATCAGAAGAATTGGTCTACCTGTTCGATAGGTTCTCCTTTGATGCTGATGATAAACGGCGTCTCTGTTCTGTCCAGTAACCACTGTTTTAAGATAACTCTGGGTTATTCGCAAATCAGAATCTTCTACTGGTGTTGTCTATCTGTGTCTTGCAGTTCTGTTCTGCTTCTATTGAAGAGGCCAATGACGTCAGCAATTCGAAGATTGGTAACTACACCTCCTTTTCTTTGCCAGGTTATTTTGGGGATTTCATTGATGCAGCCTCGAAAAAGAAAGACCACGACTACGTTGGATGAACAGTAATTGTAATTGTAATTGTAATTTGGGATTTATAAAGCCTCTTAGAGGATAAACTCAACAGAGGTGCTTCCGACCCGTACGAGTAAAATCACCGTTAAACAGTACAGTCTTCAGGCGCCTACGGAACACTGAGAGGGGTAGAGAAAAGAGCTCAAGTCGCAATTCTTGAGGGAGACGATTCCAGCAAGTGGGACCAACGTAGGCGAAGCTTCTGGACTGGGCAGTAGCGGTGCGCATTCGAGGGACAAACAGAAGATCCTGAGTGGCCGAGCGAAGGGTGCCACGGCCCGGCAACGAGGAGACCAAAGTGCAGAAGTCAATGAGGTAAAGGGGAGCAGAGTCAAGAACAGAATTGCGCATGAGGGAGAGGATCTTAAAGTGGACACGCTGCTGGATGGGGAGCCAGTGAAGAGTGTCACGAATATAAGACGAGACGTGGCCATATTTTGGAATGCCCCCAATGAGACGAGCAGCAGAGTTGCGCACAGATTGCAGCTTAGCAGTGTTGGCTAGCGATAGGCCAGTAAAGATGGCGTTACCGAAGTCAACCCTAGTGCAAATGAGGACATGGACCAGAGTGGAGATAGCGTGGAAGGAAAGAGTACGGCGAATGGTGCGGAGCTGACGAAGATGGTAAAAACAAGAGCGAGAGACGGTGTTAACTTGAGCAGACAGGGTAAGCTCCTGATCCAACACAACCCCGAGATCCCGGACCGTAGTAGAGAAAGAGATATCCGGAAATCTCTGGCGTATGGAGGAAAGATCAATCTTGGCGAGCTGAAAACGGCCACCAAGCCAGATGAACTGGGTCTTATTACAGTTCAAGCAGAGGCGATTGGATGACATCCACAGGTCAAGGACAGATGTGGCATCGAGAATCCTCTGGACAAGGACAGGAGCTGCCTCCGCCGGACCATGGGCATATAAGCCTGGGTGTCGTCTGCATTCTGAAGGACGGCAACACTCAGTGTGAGGAGGGTCCGAGCTAGATCAGAGGTATATAAAATACAGAGGAGAGGAGCTAGGACGGAACCCTGGAAGAGACCAAAGAAGACGGGGGACCAGAGGGACCGTGAGGGCCCAAAAACAACAGATTGCAGGCGGTCTGACAGGAATGACTGAAACCAGGTGAGAGCAGAACCAGTGATGCCAAAGGAAATCTCCAAACGCTCCAAACGCTACAGTGTAAAAGAGAACATAACAAAAGGACATAAATACGCTCCAATTTGCTATTCTCATGAACAGTCACGATCCCTAGGCCAAAGACTTAGATCGAGTTATAGTTACTGTGAACTTTAACTCGCGATTTCTCAAAAAGTAGACGCGAAGACATTTGCATCCTCATAATTTGCAAATTTTCACTATTTACGATTGAAACGTGCGGTTTTCATCCAATTATTCATCAGTTCCAGCTCAATCCATCGCAGTATCAAAGTCAGTGTTGATTTTCCCGACTTTGTGAGGGTTTTCTCTGGCACGGTCACATAAGCTTCTAGTATATGCGCAGTTTCACGCAGTTAAAGCCCTCAGGCCGTAGAACACACTTACGTTCAATAAGCTGCTGTTTATCGCAGGCTCTGTATGCACCTATGGATATCCCGATATATCCACGTAGCCAAATGTACATAGATCTATAAACGTGTTTATGTATAGGGACCTGCAAATGCTTATACGTACATTATAGCTATCTACTTGTTAAAACATGTTGAACCACTTCCCGGTCTCGTTTCCCTTTCCCCTTTGCCCTCCCAATCCTCTTTCCCTTGCGGCTTTTGGGTGCTTTTAAGCTGCAGACCAGGAACTCCTCGTGACGGCGCCACAGTTAACAGACTACCGCTTATAAATTGCTCCCTCCGCGGGCGTGGCTAACTTACTCCCTCCAGCTCAAAAACTGTAAAAGCGATTGTACTTGTGCGCGTATGTAAGAAATTTGTTTCAGAACGCTCGAGTCTGTCTGTCTCTCTCTCTCTCTCTATATATATATATATATATACATATATGTATATATATATATGAAGAGAGAGATAAGTTGTAAATTATACATAAGCTTATAAGCATACACGCGTGCACTTACATATAATTTATAAATTTAAAACACATATCCAGCATTTATAAAAACAAAGTCCTTCTGACAGTCTGTATTGTAAGGTTTCAGCTTATATATAAATATATATTCTACACGGTTTAGCAACATAATTATAATAATGGCCAGCATGTTAGTTTTGCCAAGTTATTTATGTTATAAGTGAAGCCTATGTCTAAGCATAAAGCATATATATATATATATATATATATATATATATATTGTATCATGAAGCCATTTTTTTAAATCAGGTCTGTATATGTTGCAAACAATAAGTATGTAACAGCGCTATAGAAGTTTCCGGATTAGATTTAAGTGGAATGTACTTCAGCGTCCAAGTGTGTTATGCGCAAGTCATCGGTAATCGTAATCGTAATCGTAATCCCGAGTTTCTACATGTACAGCACCCAACGAAAGCCACGTCACGGGGAGCAGCTTATTCACTCTATCTGTAGTCTAACCCGTTTGGACAACGACTGTAC
>OZ029919.1:6232449-6302449 GCA_964023275.1 Norana najaformis
ACACTCAAACTTGCGCACAAATGTACATATGTACACATACATGCATACATACGTATGTACTTACACATGTATGCGTGTATGGTTAATTGGTGTCAGCACGCGCGCATATGACTGTAGTGTAAATACACATAAAGCTTTGAAATCCAGGCAAGGTGCAAAAGTCTGTGCGTAATGGAGTGTGTGCTTGTGGCTGTTTAGGCCAACTGCGCATGACGCACGTTTTGCTTAACGGTTGTAGACTGGTGTCGCCTGTTTAAGTGAATTCAGGTACGAAGCTCTTTCAGAATTGTGGGGCGGGCCTGGACTTGAAAGCCATTTGTTGGCATTCCAAAGCGTTCATGTGGGAAAACGGTCAGCTATAAGGTCTAAAGGAATCCTACAATACAGTGAAAACTGTGCAAATTTGTTCCCAATCGACGTCAACAGTTGGCCTTTGATGCCATAAGAAGTCGTTAAACATTGGAAACTACTAGGCATACTACTGCACTAACGGACATTAAAGCCAGTGTCTTATTGTTAGGCAGGTGCAGGTTTTGGAAGTAATTGTTTAGATCCAGATAAAGAGGATTAAGAACGAGGCTTACTCAAAGCAACAACTAATCATCATAGGGAGCAGGTCAGAGATGGGGCGCAATGAGAAAAACAATTAGAAAAACGTCATTCCGGCAGGTTAATGGGGGCGTACGTCCATTAGCCCCCTCGATCTGCCACTGTAAAACTGCGACATGCTGCACGTCGTAGCCCTCCAGGGTGCGAAGATGTGGTTGAAAGCAGAGGGGGAAAGACCCGTGGCCAGAAGCCGAATTAATTCGTAATCGTTATCGTTATCCCGAGATTTCTACAGCGCCCAACGAAAGCCACGTCACGGGGACCAGCTTATTCACAGACGCTCTGTCAAAACAAAATCGATAGACAAAAGTGTTTGGTTCCAGGTCAAGATCCAAAAGTCAGGCAGAGAGACAGCGGAAATGGGAAACCATATGCCTATGCCAGTGTAGGGAAGGTCTAAACTAGAAAGTGGAAATTCATACGAGAAATGTTTTTTGAAAGCAACCTTTCTCAGCAGTCAGTAAGAATAAAAAATGACTGAATTCCTAAAACTGTCGCAGGGTTGAGTCCCTATGGCTCACCTTAACTCATCCCAACCCTAACCCTTTATGGTTGTATTGAGCCAATTCTGCTGTCTTTGTATATGGTGATATCGAATACAGTCTTTGATCTGTTGGAGGCTAAGTAGAAAATAATTGAACACATCAAATCACTTTATATATACACATATAAACATATTAATATCATTATATATAGGGCCTATATCAATCATATGTATAATTATATATTGATAATAATTAATAACTTCTAATGCGCCGGTGTCTGATGCACAAGGCATCAACCGATGGCGCACCAAAGCCAAGCCACATTCAGGTCAATATCCAGAAGGTCAGTCCACAAGACAGAGAGGCAGCCTACGGTGGATAAGCAATTTGAAACAGGTAAGTTTTAAATTGAGAACGAAATGACAGAATCGACTGAGCAGAACGAACAGACACAAGTAGGGAGTTCCAAAAATATATGGATTATTATGTATAATAATCATGTAATAGGCCTATAATTATATATATATGATAGTTATATATACATATATAAATATATATGTATATATATGCCCTCATGCATGTGCAGCTTTCGCATACGTAGGCTCATTCAAGCATGCGTGAAGCGAGTTGTTAGACCCCCTAATTCGCTGTTTATAGCTACTAGACGAATGAAGCTATTCATGGGCATACCTGTTTACACCTGCGAATGCAGGGATGCGTGAGCACGTTGCAGTCATTGGTGGGCACAGCGTCTCCCCATTTACAGACCTATTTGAAATTATAATGGCAAAATTAAAGGCCTTGACAACCTGCTATAGCTCACCTAGAGATGAAACGCTGGTTCTCTGCTCGAGTTTTGGACGTGGGTCCTGTCTTGTCTAGACTAGATCCAAGGCCTAATTTCTCTGTTCGAGTTTAAGCTTTGTACGCAGTCCTTAAACTGAAATAGATCTACCAACCAGAAGCGTGTCGCTGTCTCTCTGCCTGAATCTTGGATCTTGACCTGTAACCAAACACTTTTGCCTATTGATTTTGTTTTGACTGAGCGCCTTTGAATAATCTGGTCCCCGTGACGTGGCTTTAGTTGGGCGCTGTAGAAATCTCGGGAGAACGATCACGATTACGAAAACGTTTCAAAAAGTTGTTCTTGACTGTTTTCATTTAGAAGGATATTCCTTGGACTCGTGCTGTTTATAATTTTGTTAGAAATATAACATCGGTCTTTTATGACTTTTGATGCTGTGCTTGAATTCTCTGGCCAAGCTAAGTAGCTGAAGCTATATATAGCTGTATACGTCAGGCCAATTTGATATAGGTTTATGCCTATATTAAGCGCGCCTATATTGTTGTAAATGTTATTACATTCTAATAAAATCTTAACAAATTTATTTGCTGCCCACTACTCTAACAGCAACGTCGTGTGTAGGATGTAATATGTGTGAAAATTGTTATATGAAAATGTAAATGGAATGTAGCGTGATGCCCACAAAGCAGTTTTATACACAGAAAATACATTCGATCTTTTTCGAGAGAGGCCAGCTTAACAATGACCTGCAATCATAACCGTAACTATATATGCCTGTAGGATCCGCACATGCGGAAACCCGGGCCCGAATCTGAAAGAAAGGGACTGGGCTCGTTCAGAGCGTCATAAAGTGCGAAAAGGACCCGTCTGAGTCATCTGCGGGGCTCCAGTGAAGCCAAAAATTTGAAGTTACGCTACTCTGCAAAAGACATTTCAACTGCGAAACGATATTTTAAATTGACATAAATATTCTTCTCACAGAGTGGGCGGAGTTCCCTCTCAGCATTGACAAATGAAAGCTTGCGCTCAAGCCTAGTCGGCGTCAACCTAAATGTCAACGAGCCCGTAGATACTAACTCTATAGCAGGGTTTCAGATAGTTGCCTGGACGTCTGCTATTAAAAGCTTTTTTACCGATCTGTGGGCAGCGAGAGGTCAGTTTAGAAGGCTTGGTCAGTTTAATGCTGGACATGGAGGGTACGGGGTTGGCCGGGTGTCTTTCCTTTCCAGTGGTTGTTGCACTGATAGGGCTAGTAGTAGTTTTCGTCGTGTTTTACTTATTTTGCGGTGAAACGAAGAAAAAAGTTACTGACTTCCCGAAGAAAGACTTTCAGCCGGTCAAAGTAAGTAGGCCTACTTTACTAGAAAGCCATGCTTACGCAGAAGCACTTAGATTACAAGGCTTGCTATAAAAAAAAACTTTCCCGAGGAACCTATATACGATATATTTCTTTATAAAGTTGTAGGCCTAAAATGACCTCCGTTAAGTTGGTTTAATATTCACATTCGGATAGTAAATACTCAGTGCAGTGCGCAAGATACGTTTAGTTTTTTAATAAGACATCATATTTTTCTTTTCCATGCTGAGCATCTGTGTGGTAATTCTCTCTCTAATGCCCTCTCCCGACCTCTTTCTGCCTTTCTTTCCGCTGTTGTCTTGTTGCCCCTCCCCTGTTTCCCATTTCTGCCTGCCTCTCTTCCTTTTCTCACCTCCCTTCCTCTGCGTCCCTTCCTGCCATTTCAACAGCTCCATTCACCACCTCCTCCTCTATTCCTGTTTTCTACACACCCCACCCTTTTCTTCCTCATTCTCCCTACCTCCCCTTCTCACCCTACCGCAGCTTGTCACTAACTTTCTCTGTCTGTCTGTCTCTGTCTGCATTATTTAATAAATAAAACTTAATAAATAACTTCATATTGCACGTAATAACTTAATAACTTTATAAATATCTTGTTAAAATGCAACTGTTTAGCAAACGAATTGCAACAAATTAGATAATTTAACTCTTAATTTCTTTTGAGGAAATCTTCTGACCTGTTTTTTCTCGATGTCAGCCATAGCACTGGCATTTCTTTAAAATATTCAGCCATAGCACTGGCATTTCTTTAAAATATTCATCAGCTAATTGTCTAATTAGGGTAATTTTATTTGCTATTATCAATCAAATATAATCGATATGAAGCCTGTCTTAATCCACTTAGTCCAGTTAGAGGTGAAATAGGCCATGTATAATGCCATTTGGGAATGATTTTCTAAGGGATCAGAATTTCCTTCAGTCCCTGTCTTCCACCCTGCATATATAGGTAGGCTCTGATTTTTAGTGGTCTTGAATACTGACTTGTTAATGAAGTAAAAATGTATATTAGGGCCCTTCAGACTGGACTGGAGTTGAACTAGCGATTTACAACTCACAGGTGACTCTGACTCAGTTATGGTAGATGTTGGATAAGGGAGTATAATCAGCTATTCATGAGCAGCTGAAATGCAAATGAGGTAATTTGATACCTTAATTCAATTGCATGGCAGACTAATTAGTGTGGTATACGGGCTGAGTTTCAACAGAAACCCAAAGAAACAGAGTGGCATGGTAAGGGCAAATAGGCAGAGAAACTGGTTGACCAATCATCCGGGTTGAAACCTGGCATTGGCTGTCAGTGAGGAGGTGTAGGAGAGAGGTAATAAAAAGAGAGTGGAGAGCTCTTTGGTCTTCACCTCTCATGGATGCCATAGTTTAAATTTAGCACACATTGGTGTATGTACACTGTTTTGTTATGATGCCAATCATCTTGATATGACAGCGTTGTTAAATAAAGGTTATCAAATCCTATCGAATCTTTGACCTTCTTGTCCTGTAGTTAGCAGAAGGTGCTAAGAGATTCCAGCTGTATAGCAGCAGAGTGTGAAGAAACATTGGCAGTATAGAATATAGGTATTACCCACCTTTTATGAATGAAACTTTACAGACCTCACAAGGAATTGTTATATAGCTGTAACTATGCATAACTTTCAGAGCTACAGATTTTGCTATTAGTTTTCTCAGAGATGGTCATTTTAGGAATTTAAGTTTGATAGGACATTGTTAGGATTTAGGATAAAATTTGGCACATTTGTTCCAATTACATAAGCCAACCTCAGGGCATTTTTAGCCCAGAAACGCCAGCCTTGGTCACATTTCATCTAGTGGGTCACAGTTGTGCAGCACACTCTTGGAACTTATTCAAGGCACTGCTTGCATGCCTAAATTACATTTGCGATAATGTCTTGTTTATTAGAAATGCTATTTCCGATTATTCACTTAGTTTCTCTATATATTTAAGTTTTAACTTGCATGTATTAGGTTAAGAACTTTAATTCTCATGTTTACGGTATGTTAGTATGTTCATAGTATGTTACATTAATTTTCTATATCCTTTTTATTTTGATTTGTGCTTTATTTCGATATGAGTGCTAACTTAAGAGACGTTTTATTGAAACTTTTTATTTTCTGTTAAATTGTTTCTGTTAAATAAATGTTCTGTCAGTCAGTCAGTCAGTCAGTTGTCAATCATCAGATCATAAATCATATGCTTTCTGTTTGGAACAGGATAGTGGATTTTACGATGTGGCAATTGTCGGGGCGGGTCCTGCTGGATCTACCTGTGGCTATTTCCTGGGTAGGTTTACCACATCTGTTGGCGAATTTATAAAACAATTTTGAATATAGATAAACAGTTTTCAGATTAAGTAAGCATTTGCTCACGTGCCATATGTCCATCAGCTGGTGCTGAATAAATTGTAAAATAACTAAAACGTGTAGGCAGAAACTGTGAAGCTTGCATGTAAGCTCGTGCTTCTTGGCATGAAGGTATGTAGTAAGTGGGCCAGAGAAGAAAGCAGAGGCCCTGTACTGAATCAAGTACAGGCAGAGGTAGCAAGGGATGGACAAAACAGAGAGCCAGAACATAGGCACAGGAACAAAATCAGATAAACAGACACAATGGTAAACACATACATAAGCAAAATGGAAACAGGCATAAACATCAACTCATATTTCACTGTGTCATTTAGTGACTTTAAAATATGCTTCAGCCTTTATGTTAATTACTTATTTATAATTTGGTTGTATTATCGTATAACAAGATCACGTGCAAACCGGAGTTAAATTTGGTTCTATGTCTTAGGCCACATTGCGTCAGAATTTGTTTTAGCATGGTGGATGGTTTGAGAAGGTATTGCAGATGGGTATTTAAGATGGTATTGCAGCACTTTTAGGCTGATTGGCAGTTTTATAAACAAACGTGTCTATGCACGTATTAAGGTTCATCTCTGAAGAACTTCTCAAAATATGTTTCCATGTGTTCATGTCTGATTAAACTAAAGGTATGACTGAAAATATATGTCAAGCTAAGTTCTGAGAAATTTGTATATCAAGCTGTCTTGTATTTTCCTGAGTTTAGTATTATAATTGTTTTACTTACGGTAATTTATTTCACAGGAAAGGCTGGCATCAAAACAGTACTGTTAGAAAAGAAGAAATTTCCCCGGGACAAGTACTGCGGTGATGCAGTCTGCAAGACGGCCATTGAAATCCTTGATGAAATGGGTCTATACCAGAAATTGCTTGATGAAAACAAGGCTAAGATTGTTAGTCCAGAAGCCAAATTATATTCAGTTTATTTAAAACATTTTACATGTGTGATGAATAGTTTCTAGTTGTCATAATTCATATGTGTTTGTGTAAACCTAATGATCCAGCTGCACACATGAATTCTTTGCTTCTTCAAAATTTGCTTGATTGAATTATTAATATTTTGTGTGAAATTTTTGTTTTAAGATAACAGTGTTAAATAAACTATTCTGAATTACGATAAGGGATTTATTTTATTTCAAGAAAACATCTAAAGGTGTATACTGTTTATTTTGTTCACAATTCTTTCACTGCTTACATGTACAAGAAGTATTATGATAATTTATAATTATTATGATAATTGAGAAAAAGGAGCTATGAGAGCAGGAGTAATTATCTTTATGCAGCGGATGAAAATGATTGAGTTTTTGGTCTTGATTTTAATAGGCTGACAATGGGGGTATGGTGAGCCCTAGTGGGCTAAGCTATATTGGGCGTAGCAAGGAACTTCTCGGCCGAATACCGGCTGCTGTTGCCATCAAACGCACCCATCTGGATGAAGCAATTGCTATGAAGGCTAAAGAGTAAGTAGCCCAAGTTAATTAGTTTTCTGAGGTTTTCGAGTTTGATTAAAGTCAAAATTGAAAATCTTCAGGTCCTTCAGTCAAAACAAAGCTTCTTGGTCGCCATGTTTAGTGTGTCTAGTAGTTGAATGCATGTTGGAGCAGAGAATTAGTATTTCATTAATGATATTGTAATGCAATGTAATGTAATGTGCATATTGTGATGACACTCTGCTGAAATCTTCATTTATAATATGAGTAATTAAGCAGATTAAGTTAGATCAGATCGCTACTTAACTCTTCCCACGCTGAAGAATTGCAGAGTGCAGTCTTTCTTTAGATTTTTTGTGGTATTAGGAAGGAAAAGCATAGGTGTGTTTTGCATAAGTATCTATGTATTTCAGTTTCTAGAAATTTTGGTAATTCCTTTTATGAACCTGTGAAGACACTCTTTGCTAAATGAACTGATGTTATGATTATAAGTGTAATAATTTAGATTTAATAAAGATTAAATCTAAGTTAAGATTTCTTAACGTATTGTTACAATGTTTGATTTATAGAGCTGGTGCTGATTTAAGAGAAGAATACTCGGTGGAGAATGCTTCTCTTGATCGCAAGACGGGACTGTGGACAATAAAATTAGAGAATAAAGATGAGCAGTTTAAATGCCGGGTACACTAATAATCTCTGATATTTCTTGGCTTATATAATATCGGGCAGATTTTACTATATTATAAATTGCTTCTTACTAATACTTTACACATGGTGTCTCATTTTCTGATCAACTGGTCAGTTAGTTGATTGGCTGATCTGCTGGCCAATCACTGCTGACCTGCCAGTCTAATCTAATCTGATGTAAGCCAATGACTTCTGTAGCCCCATTATCGTAATGTGTATTGAAGTATCGATTGAAGTAAGGTCATAGCCAAAATCATGATCTGTCAGAGAAGCCCAGTCGAAATCTTATAGGTCACATGATGACTAATGCAAGTAATTGATTGACAGATTGATCAAATAATTATAAAGCTATTAATTGCATGGAAGTGTCAAACTGCCAATCAGCCAGTCAATCAATGTCGCTCACACCTGGCATTTGCACATAATCTGTTTTTTCATCTCTCTTCATCATTGGCGGCTACTGAACCTTCATCTTGTTGGTGATGACGCAACTGGCTGAGCATGAACTGCGTACACTACAAGAATAATTTGTCTTCATTATCGAGAATTTAGGATCACTTTTGTGTGGTCAGTAATAAGTCTTGTATTGTTGACGAGTTTAGCATTGTGTTTCACAGGTACTGATCTGTGCCGATGGTGCCACCTCAAAGCTTGCAACTACTCTGGGAATTGTCTCAACACCACCATCGAGCCAGTGCAGCCGTGCTTATGTTAAAGGTGGAACACATAAGTTCAAGGCAGATGGAGTGGTATTTTGGAACCGAGACGTATTGCCAGGTAGAGTGTAATGAAAATCTCTGTTTAATTATCAGCTACTTGTTTTGTTGCCAGCTGTTTCCATGAATTTGCATGTTGTTTGCTTTCCTTTAATTATTTTAAAACTACTTTTTAAAATTAAGATTCACTGGTCGATACTTTACTATCGGCAAAGTTAGAATGTAAATTAGAGCAGGTGGTAAAGCAGGTGTTTTTAGATAAGATGTTATTAAGCAGCAAGTGTAAACATCAGTGATTGTGACTGGGTCTCTTGGGTTGTTGGTCTGTACATGTGGAGCAGCCTTCATGCTTGAATTTAGGAGGCCAAGAGTTGTGATGTTTGTTAAAAGATTTATTGCTACTGTATTCTGACCCTGGCACAGACATTTGACTGTGTAATACACCCTATGGATGCTCTATAAATTGTTTTTTACGTTGTATATAGTAATAGCTTTATGTTCATTTATGTTTGGTATGCAGTGGTGAATGCTGGTGCTATCTGGCAAATAATATGACGACAAAAAAGTTGTTTAGAAAGGCAGTATACTTGGGTAAAGTTCTCAGACTCAGGATAGCTTTCGCCAACTGCTTTCATACATCGTAGCTAGAGGAGAGTATTGGAGGAAATTCCCCAGAAGGATGTTTTGCCAAACTAGCATACAGAATTCTCTGTACTAATTACAGTTATTTTTCTTTTCCTGAGAGGTAATGTCTTGGGATGTGTGTTTGGTGTTCTCAGGATATGCAGCACTGTTCAAGCATCCTAATGACGAGTTGAACTACTGCGTCTATCTCATTCCGGGAAATCCTGCAGTTGTTCCTGAGGACCTTCCAAAATGGCACGAGTTCCTCATGAAGCAAGATCCGCAGGTCAGCAAAGCACTTGGGAAGGACTTTGAAATTGAACGCATGAGAGCAGGTTGGCTTCTTCATAGTTGCAGTTTTTAATGAAACAAGATACTGCGTTTTACAAGTGCACAGTTTAAATGTATTTATAAAATTACTTAACTCACTTGTTGTGCAGCTGCTGTTTCATGTGCCAAATGATCGTGTATAAGAGCTTTGTTTTAATATGCATGTGCCAAGCTACTAATAGTGCGACACGGTGGTCTATCGTTAACGTGTTTGGTCAGTGATCATGCGGTTGTGGGTTCGACTCTGTGTAATGACCCTGGACAAGTTGTTTGCGCACACCGTGCCTCTGTCACCAAGCTGTATAATTTGGTACCGGTGTTAGCTGGAAGTAAACGGCAAGTCCTGCGATGCGCTGGAGCTATGTTCAGGACCTTGGGATTTGTCCATTGCCAGCTCAAGGGCCTAAAGAAAAGGAAGTGAGCGTTTCCCCAACGTTACTAATGGGACATGAGAGGTTTACTCATGCTACTAGGAAGGATTAGTTGACCTTATCTTATCTAAAGACTTCTGTAGCACCAGAGGGAATTAGCGAAAGGGAAATATGAAATTAACTAACTAAGAAGTAACTGCAATAAACAGTTTTGCATTGCCACCTGAAGGACGCAGTTGATGGAGCAGAACTTATTAGATAAAGGAATTTTCGTATTCTTAGATGACCTTACCTTAATGTTACAATTGCAGCTAGTCTGCGCCTGGGTGGAGTGCCACGTTCATTCGATGACCACGTCATTGTAGTTGGTGACGCAGCTGGAATGATTGATCCAATGACAGGTGAGTCTTCCAATTTTTTTTATATTCCTGCGTGTGGTTACAGTTGGCTGATTATATTTTTTCTTTTCGTCTTTAGGTTTCACTTGTAAGCGTAAATTTGTATGTATGAAGCCTTCAAGCTAAACTTTACGGAGGTGCTTCTGACCTGACAGCGCTAAATCACTGGATTGAATAGAATGGTTTTGAAATGCTTAAGAAAAAGAATGAAAAAGACCATGGAGATAGTATTGTTACATGTATATAGATATGGATAAGGCATTGGTTGATGGTGATAAGCAAGTGTATTGAGTACTGCAAGTGTATTGATTGCTGCAAGTGAATTGAGTGCTGCAAGTGAATTGAGTACTGCAAGTGAATTGAGTACTGCAAGTGTATTGAGTGCTGCGGGTGTATTGAGTACTGCAAGTGTATTGAGTGCTGCAAGTGTATAGAGTACTGCAAGTGTATAGAGTACTGCAAGTGTAGTGATTACTGCAGGTGTATTGAGTACTGCAGGTGTAATGAGTACTGCAAGTGCATTGAGTACTGCAAATGTATTGACTACTGCAAGTGTATTGAGTACTGCAAGTGTACTGAGTACTGCAAGTGTATTGAGTACTGCAAGTGTATAGAGTACTGCAAGTGAATTGAGTACTGCAAGTGTATTGAGTCCTGCAAGCGTATTGAGTGCTGCAAGTGTATAGAGTACTGCAAGTGTAGTGAGTACTGGTCCTGTCACTGACCTTTCTAAGAAGATTTGAACCTGCACTTGCATCACTGCAAGATGAGAACCAAACCAGTCGGTCAACTTTGCGTATTTATTGACCTCTTGTTTAGTTTGAACTCATCACTGATGTAAATTATCCAGATTTTCTTCCGCAAATGAAAGAAACGAGTTGTGTAATTGCTGGCCTGGTTTCTATGATCTACCAGTTTTAATGAATAATATTTGGTGTGTTCAGGTGAGGGAATCCATCATGCTATGGAGGGTGGAAAGATGGCAGCAGAGTTTGTAAGCGAATGCCTGAAGCATGGTAACTTTGACCGAGAAGTCATGGAAATTTGGCACCAGAGATGGATGGATAAATTTGGAAAGGACTATTCCTGGTAGGTTTAACTTTATTAAATTCTAACAACTGTTTCTTTAACCGTGTGCAGTTTGGCGCAAGTGCAGTTTGGCGCAAGTGCAGTTTGGCGCAAGTGCAGTTTGATGCAAGTGCAGTTTGGCGCAAAACGTCAGGGATATCTTTTAAAGTTTGTGTTACCGTTCTTCGTTGGTGTTGTGCAACAGCGTTGGGCAGATCCAGTAGAACCATTTTTCATTGTTTATTTTGTGTACTTGAAGCCTTATTGATGTTTATCCTGTACTACTACTCTGCTCCCCAGTTAGTCCATCAGTTAGTCCATCAGTTAGTCCATCAGTCAGGTCATCAGTTAGTCCATCAGTCAGGTCATCAGTTAGTCCATCAGTTAGTCCATCAGTTAGTCCATCAGTCAGGTCATCAGTTAGTCCATCAGTCAGGTCATCATTGTAGTTCTTGTAGTCTACCTTTGATTCTTCTGTCCAATTATAATTCCATGTGATTTAATTATTGTATGATTGTTCTTTTGAATATTTCTGCTTCAAAGCTGTTGTTGGAATATGTGATGGAAGTAAAATGAAATTGAATTTTTCTGCTTCAAAGCTGTTGTTGGAATGTGTGATGGAAGTAAAATGAAATGTGAAATGCCAATGATGAAATGAGTCACGTATATTAATTACTGCCGTCAGTATGTTCACCAGCACTTACTGCTGTCTTTGATGAATGGAGGCTTTGTTCTGCGGTAGGTCTATGTGGATTTGTCAGCTGACGTATCGCTTTCCAATCCTTCTTGACGCAGCAACTGCTGCCGTGACGCGGAAGGGAGATAAGTTCCTTGCTCGCTGGGCTGACATCATGACAGGTAGCGAGAAATTTACCATCCTATGTTCTTATTTTGCATAATATGCTGTTGAATTTAATATAGTTGGGGTTTGTTTTGGGAGTTTACTAGAAAACTGTTCCCAATTTTACTAATGTGATTTTAAGTGGTGCAAAATGACTTTTACTCTTAGTAACTCAAGTCATAATCCATAATGCGTTGACTGTCATTAAGTCTCATTCACAAACTGTGTGTTTTTAAACCATGTTTTGCATCAAGGGGCAAAATCCTGTTTCACTTCAAAGTCCACTACCACTCATGGAGAATAGCCAGGTTATAGAAACTGAAGTGTTCATGTTGTTGGTTGTGACTGGGATGGCATGTGAACTTTTTTCGGGCCGACCTGACTCACCTATACTCCTACACACGTTTGTTGGGTTTGTGGTTATCAGTTAATGGATTCGCGGCCCGGGTACCCGCCCAAATGGTACCCAAAGGGCGATTACCCGGGCTTTAGCTTACTGTCATTACCTTAGCTTACTTATCTTACTTCACCTTACCTTAACGTGCCTTTTGTTGTCAGAGTCAGTTGATAGATTATAATTAATTTCTATGAATTAATGAAACTGTCTGCTTCAGGGTCTGTGTTTTTTGGTGTGGTTCTGCGACGTGTTTTTGCCTGGCTTTTCAGGTCGAGTGCCAAAGGTTCATCTGCTGAGACCTGAGTTTGTGATCGTTATCACTTATGAATTGTGCATCTTATGTGTTAAGAAATTACTTGGCCTGAGAATCGGTCCCAAGTCATCCGATTCTTCAGCAGAAGATAAGAAAGGGCAGTAACTTATCAGAATATCAGGCTGATAATGAAGTATGTGCATGTCTGTTTATTTTTTGTATTGGTTGAAATTTGAGATGACTTTGAGACCTTGTTAAATTGGCGTATTGTGGGTGACGACATGGAGTTGACTAATTCATAATCTTTGTTTATGTATTGAATTTTGTTTCATGGTTTAGGTGAAAGAATTCCAGTTAAACATAAAAATGGATTTCAGTTGCTAAAGTTGAATTGTATGTTGAGAAATCAAATTATTTCTAATTAATTGGTCTGTTTAGCTACTTTCAAGCATTTGTTTCCTAAATACACGCAAAGAATTGTAGTTTCACAGTTGGATTGAACAGTTATGTACTGGGATTAACCCTTTTGCAGTTAATTTTTTCGATTTGACAAAGAGATGATGTAGTTTACATGCATTGTTATTCATGTTTTACCCAGCAGTGATAAATAATCGTAATCATAAGCTTGAGATTTTTACAGCGCCCAACAAAAGCTAAATAGCGAGAACCAGCTTATTTACAGGCGTTCAGTCAAAACAAAATCGATAGGCAAGATGTGTATGGTTCCAGGTCAAGATCCAAGAGTCAGGCAGGCAGTCAGGCAGGCAGTCAGGCAGTGGGTGGTGTTTGCAGTTGGATCTGCAGGATAGATAAGGGGAGGAAGAGGAATCAGGATAGGATCTGCAGAAGAGGAGTGTTCAGTTTTGAACGGAAGACCTGTGCAGAGATTGCAAGAGGTGAAAAGATGGTGAGTTCATAAGAATGAAATAATGCATGCAAAGCGCCTGCTGTTATATTATAAGAAATTTATTTACCTAATATGTGTTTACACGTGCTTGGGGTAAAAATAAGTGCCTTCTTTGGGGTTGGTTGCACCATTTCTTGTGTTTTTGTCTGCTAATTTTTTTATACTGTTGTCTCACTAGTTTTCAGTTAATTAGGACATGTTAACCAACCTAATCAGTTATCTGAGTGGATTTTTGTGTACTAAACATATGCTAGTAGGTGACAGTTCTAACCTTTAAAAGGCAGATGTTAGTTTAGCTTAATTACGAAGACATGATGTTACTGGCACTCAAAACTTGCACTTCTTTAAATTGTTTTATTCTGATTTGAAAATAGCACTTTGTTTCATTTTTATATTGTTTAAGATATTTTGATGTTTTGGCTTCTATTAATTTTATTAACACAATTTTACTATAATCAGATTTGAATTTGTTTGTGTTGTTGATTACACTTTTGTTGGGACAGTACTTCAGTCACTATTTTCATGGTCTAATAAATATTGTTGGCTGTACCCATTAGAAATTTTGTTGCATGCTCTACGGCAAACCTGGACTACCATAAGCTGCTGGGTTTTCCTGATGGCTTCTCTGAATTTCTCTGTCAGTTCTTAATTGTCGTTCAGGTTTAGTCATAGTTCCAAGAAGCACGTTCAGCATAGCCTCTATCTTCTGGTCTTCTGCTCTTGGATCTTGACTTGCTTTGTGTAAAACATTTTGAGTACTGACTGTTTTGCCTTTGGAAGCGATCTTTGGCTGATGTCTTGTTTATTATGATACCAGCATCACAAAAGTCACTAGATTAGATTAGACAGTTAATAAGTAAATGAGTCAAGACTCATTTACTAATTAACTGGTTTATTACTTTAATACGGGTTACTTATGCTTTCTGCAAATCTATAGTTTGATTGAAGTTAATTTATTTATGTTCTGAACAGGGTAAACTGCAGCCCCAAACACCATCTACCCTAACCATCTGCCTGTCTGCTTGCCGCGCCTAAAATATCTGCTTGGGACCTAAATTCCTTGGTGATAATTACTAGTAGGAAATAGAGCAGCAAAGGCTTGCAATACTGGTGACTAATGGATATCGTCATAAATTTCTCTAGAAGTACATTTAACTGAACAAACAAGTCTTCAGTGGGTAGAAAGGCTGTCAGAACTGAACAATTGTGACTGCAACATGTTGCTTATTTATTTGTTTTGCCCAACTTCTCGTGACTAACTTGTTTACTGGCGATGACACATTTAAGGACCAAAGTTAGCAGGTGTTAATGCTGGTCCTTAGTCATGTAGGTGAAGGTGGATAAGATTTTCTGACGGGCTTCCAGACCCCAGGTCCCCTATGGCACCTTTGCTGGATTTTGTCTCGATCGGTTGAGCGCCTGTGAATTAGCTCAAGGGCGAATCAAGGAGGGGCATTCCGGCCATGCCCCCATTTGATAATTAAGCCGGTGAGTTACCCCACCAGACTGGGGTTGAGGGCGAGGGTTGCCTACAAAACTTGTAGGCAGACAGATCATGATGACAAACGGGAGAAACAAATGACTGGTCACTAATAAAAAGAATATAATAATTAGAAACTTCTAATGCGCCGGTGTCTCATGCACAAGGCATCAACCGATGGCGAAGACCAGAATATAAGACCCTTAAGCTAGTCCTGAGAGGTAGCCATGGGTGTGAAGTATTAGTGACTTCACTTTTCTTAGCCTCGGCATATAAGGGCGGGTGGCTAGTCCTCCTCTCCCTCACCATCTGAACTCCCTACCGACAATGTAAAGCTATTGTGCGTATTTAATTGCTGAATTCGTTAGGGGATGCACGTGGAGCAGAAATCCCGAAACATCCATCTGCCCTGACAGGGATTTGAACCCCGGTCTCTCGGGTGATAGTCCAGCACGCAAAGCACTAGCTATTGTGCACTCCATAAAGAATAATAAATTATAAAGAAAGATCGTCAAACTTCTTTGAAAGTCACGAATATCTGATAAACTAAGAAAAACTACAAAATTTCATAAGAAGTTTGGCGACACAGAATGATTAACGAAAGTCACAATTTCATAAGAAGTTTGGCGACACAGCATGATTAACGAAAGTCACAATTTCATAAGAAGTTTGGCGACACAGCATGATTAACGAAAGTCACAACTTCTGTATTCGCCAATGGACTGCAACTGTAGTTTAGGAGTTAGCATTTCTTGGCTGAAGTGAGTCGGGTTTACTACTGTGATAAACTACTACAACAATACTTAAATAGCGAATCGTTTACGAGAAAGCGAAAATATTACAAATGCATTCTGTTGACCTAGAGGTCATACATTAAATACAAAAACTGAGTTAAAAAGTAACTGAAAGTGTTTTTGCCATTATTGTCAGTAGTACTTGCCTGAAACATCTTGTATACCTGACAAGCATATGAAAACAATAGCAACCGAGATACAGTAACCTCCTACGGATGGACGTTATATATATATGTATAAATATATATAATATATAATATAGATATAAGACTATTTTTATAGCGCCTTCAGAACCTTATAAGAGCGCTGTATATAACATATCTATATATGTATGTATATATATATATATATATATATATATATATATATATATATATATATATATATATATATATATATATATCTCTTAAGCTTGTCGGACGTCAGATTGTCTCATGGCCTTTTTCGCTTTTTGGTACCATTCATCGAGCCACAGCTTCAAACTTGTGCCAAGTTTTGACTCCTTAGGCTTGTGTGAATATGACTTTCCAGACTTTCCACTTACTTGGCTCTTTCCTTCCTATCAGGCCTCCAACGCTTGTAAGACACACCAAGATTGACATCTTTAGGGCCAAAAATGAGGGTAAAAACACTACAGGCCCCAGATTTTCGAGTGGCTGCTTAATCCTCGGGTTCCTCTGTGCCGACACTCCTGTATATAATATATAACTTATATAAGCCAGGTATTAGGTTATGTAATATAATTATATGTCCTACCTTGATCCAGCAATCTCTATCTATAATACTGTTCAAGACTCGCGAAACATTATACAAGCAATTGGGTAGATAATAGTCTATACAGAACGATAAACTCGAACCTTTTGTACTCAGGTCCACATCGAGACAAACTGAACTTTACCCGTTGGGTTCTCACACAGGTCAACGGGTCAATTTTTACATTCAAGCCTATGGGTCTATTTCTCTTTTAGGCCTAAAAGATCAGTTTTGTCCTTTAACCTGGTCTGTAGTCTTCTTTGGTGTGCGCTGTGATCCGTGGGTCCTTGCAGGATTCCTATGATCGCTGTAGGTCTCAGTGGCGCCGCAAGAACCTCTTGTTGATAATATATATGATCCTCGTCTAGACCCTGTGCAAATTCGACAAGTCTTCTATAAGATCCCCGTGGTCCACTTCTAGATGTTCTCGTACTTAGGTATGTCTGTTTATTTAGACACTTTGTAGACCTTTTGGTATACAAAAGGGTGGTTACATGGGCACTACTGACTTTGTTGACCTCATGGTAGGGAAAGAGTCGTTACGTGGGCACTACAGACTATGTTGACCTCTTGGTAGGGGAGGGTGGTTACGTGGGCACTACAGACTGTTGATTTCCTAGTAGGGAAAGAGTCGTTACGTGGGCACTACAGACTTTGTAGACTTCTTGGTAGGGAAAGAGTCGTTACATGAACACTGCACACTTTGTTGACCTCTTGGTAGGGAAAGAGTAGTTACGTGGGCACTACAGACTTTGTTGGCTTCTTGGGAGGGAGGGGTGGCCGCTTGCGGGTATTTGGCTTGTTTGAATTACTCATCAGCGTCAGGACTGTGGACCAGGCCCACTTTCTCCGGTCGAAACTGTGAATGTGTGAGAAGAGCGCCTTCCTCCAAAGCTTTTTGTCCGCCAGCAGTCTTCCGATGTATTCTTCCTTTATGAAGTGTTGAGCAATCTGTGTGTGCACGATTTTGAGCTTCTTCGCCAGGAACCCGGTTATGTAGACGTCATCCATCCAGAGGAATGGCACGTTGAACGACGCCTCGTACAGGTCAGCAGCTACCCCGGGCGTCATGATGTAGGCCAGGCCCTGGCAGAAGTTGGGCCAAGTGGGATACTTTCTCTGGGCCACGGTGACCGCCCATTTGCCCTTGCGAGGCACTGAGCTGTTGTACCAGACGTTACAGATGAGACTGCGCGGTCCGTAGACACCCTTCTTGTGTTGAAATGCCAGTTGTTCCAGTAAGATGTGCATGTTGACGAAAGCGTCGTCGTCCGTCTTCAGGACGAATTTCGTATGGTTACAATACTGCTTCACCCACTTGAGAGCACCGATGGCCTTGTAGGTCAGATTGCGGTAGGTGTCGAGGAAGTTCTCCTGGAGTATGTCGTTGTAGAGTTGCGATTCCAGCTTGACGGCTGCCTGGACGTATTCGCTTTCCGGAAGACCCATGACGAAGATCCGACGGACCGTGATGGCGTAGTTTCTCACGTCGCCCCAAGTCGACCGTATCAGTTCGCGCTGTTTGATGCTATCCGGCCGAGTGTGGACGTAGACGAGGAGGAAGAGCTCGGACGAGGGGCCGACGTTACAGGTCGTCTGAGGATTGAGGGTGTAGCTGAACGGATGGGGGTTGACTGGCGTAGATGCGTTCGACTGCTTTATCACAATTCCACCCATGTCACTATACTCGTCCATCAAGTTTTTCGACGTTCCTGGAACTGGCTGAGACTTCACCGGTGCTGGGCTGTTTCGTTTAGCTTCAACTGCGTTTACTGTGACTGCCTTAAGAGTGACTGACCTATTAGAAGTTGGACTAATCGGTATTGATTTAGGTGTGAGTTTCTTTGACGGTCGTAGGCCCGCGTAAAGAAAAAACGGCCAAATCGAATTCAGTCCTTGACTTGGGCTGATTCTAGGCCGAGCCTCTGAGATCGCTGTAGTATTTGCGTGGACGGAGGACCCCCGTTTCGTGGTCATTTCGTTCGTGTATTCGTCTGTCGATGGTAATTCATCGTTTGCCGTCTCCTCAGCTCGATTCTGGACCATCTGGATCTGCTGTGTTGCGAGGTGATGAAAGTAGAGACTGTAGGCCACAACGATCCACAAGACCAGCGTCAGAGTTCTACACACAAACTGTTTGTACCGGAGTTTCATCCTTCGACTGTGAAAATGTCCTACTCAGCTGGTAAGTTCCACTTCAAAGAACCATGTTTCATAAATCGATCTCAAAATCCACTTCGGTAGACTGTAGCGCTCCACCACAACTTCAGACGCACGCTCGTTTACCCGAACTGTTCTAGTCGTGATTTTGAGCAGGTCTGCGACGAGCAAGGGAACATATAGGTAGACCACGCCTACGAAGCAAGGAATTATACGCACACACGGCGCGACAGAAAACACCAATTACCGGCTTTGAATGCATTTGAATGAGTTATTGACTTGCCGGCATTTACCAGGGAAGACGGCAATGAATAATTAGGCTACCTGCTATTCATATGTGGACTATAGGGCCTACAGGTGACGCGAGTTTCATCCCTAGCTGACTGACTCAGGTCTCGCATGGCTACTAAGCTACGGCTGTGCGCTAGCCTGTGCTTCTGTTAGCCTGGACGGGCCAACAAAAGTTTTCTTGCTTCGCCGCCTCGTTGGCTGACTCCTCTCTCATTTCCGGTCACAGGGGCCCCGCCTGAAAATGAATTTGAAAATGAGCAATGATATATTTGATTTTATTGATTTCTTTTCATTTCTTTATGTTAAATTCTTAAACTTCATTCGTTTGCGACACCTGCGGAGACAAGGTTCGGTTATTGATTTGCATGCAAAGCTGTATTATTTCACATTAGGCGAAGGCCTAGTTACCTGCATTTGGTTAAGATATCCGTCAAAACGACTCATTTGACCTGTCACACATTCACGTCACAATCGTCGCCATGGTATCTCAGCTGGCATGGTTAGCTAATCATGATCGTAATCTTAACTGTAATCTCGAGATTTCTACAGCGCCCAACATAAGCTAAGTCGAGGGGACTAGCTTATTCACAGGCGCTCAGTCAAAACAAAATCGATAGGCAAGAAGGGTTCGGTTCCAGGTCAAGATCCAAGAGTCAAAACAAAATCAATAGGCAAGATAGGCAACATAGCTACGTTAGTTAAAGCGTACGGCAGGGCGTCTTAGATCGTGAGGACGCCGGTTCGCATACCGACTGTGGCTATATTTCAGAGATTTAAATCTCGGGCTAGTACGGTCCGTGCACGGGAACCTTAAATGGCGTGGCGCCCATTCAAACGGGCAGCGGTGGTGAAGGATCTAGCACGATCTATTCACTTGAAAATGAGCAAGGTCGAGGCCAAATGGTCGCTATTGAAAAACGAGTACATTTACATTTACAAGCACAGGCTCATTCGTGGCCTAAAGAGTACATAGGCTTTGCATGGACCTGTGCGTGTTTAGGCTCTACATGCATAATTGTATATCGTAATCCCGAGATTTCTACAGCGCCCAAAGAAAGCCACGTCTCGGGGACCAGTTTATTCACAGGCGCTCAGTCAAAACAAACATATTTATAGTGTTCTTCTGTTGAAGGCGAATTCTGTGGTAATCATCGTTTTGCACCACATCGGATAAAGGCAGACGACCTGAGTCTGGCGCACCCAGTAAACTTTCTTGAGCTACGGTCTTCTTAAAGTCATGCTTTGACCCCAGCTGTGCTGACGTCATTCTTCACACCCTTTAACCCTTTGTCACTAAGCAACTACAGGAATAACGGAGCCTATTGGGTTCAAATTCGTCGTCGAATACGGCCTTAACCAACGCAATCGTCCCTTTCGCTTCACGCTGGAGCTTCACAGGATAATATTATTAGGAACGCCGGTTGGTAAGGACACCTTCGGAGGGAACTTGCTTGTGTGACGCGTTTTTACACGCTTAACTTATGAGGTTAAGCAATGGTTGGTTGGGTGCTCGGTGTTATTGCTCCTGACCGAAGTCTCGCTCCAGTGAACGCTGACAAAAGCCTGCTTCTGCCTGCAAACAGCAGACGTGTTGTATTGCGTCGGCCAGCGATGTCGATATCCAGTTGTTAAGGGGCAATGATTTTATTTGCGGTCACACGTTGGTCTGTACTGCTTTCCTGCTTTGTCCACAGATGTGTGTATGTGTGTGTGATAACAGACACCCACGTGTATGTGTGTATGTTTGTGTGTGGTGTTTGTGTTGTGGTGTGTGTGTTTGTGTGGGTGTGTGTGAACAGACACCCACGTGTATGTGTACGCGCGTGCATGTGTGTGTGCATGTGCATGTGTGTGTGCATGTGTTTGTGTTTGTGTGTGTGTGTGTGTGTGTGTGAACACAGTTAGTGATGCGAGCTTCCGGTCAGCTCATGAAAACTGAAGGCATTTTAAACCGGTTCTTCGCTTTGACTGACTTTAGAAAGACTTTGGCAGACAGAAACTTATAATCGTTAGTTCTTGTATTCTTCGAAACAGACATGTATTCAGTCGTTCATTATTCGATGAGTTTATTCATGTATTCATTCATTTCTTCATTCATTCGCTCATTCATATGAATTTACTTGCCTACATACACATGCCAGCAAAAACAAAAACACTTCCATATATATACATATAAAATATATATATGCATGCATTAATACATGCATAATCTAATCTAATCTAATGATTTCTATAGCTTCGTTATCATAATGATCAAGGCATCAATTGATGGTCGCTTCAAGTCGAAATCGTAGTCAAAAATCATATACCGTTGGAGAAGCGGGGTCGAATTCCGACAGGTCAGAGAAACATATATGCATGCATACATACACGCATATGTATATCCTATGTTTTAGGCATACACATATACATACATACATACATACATACATACATTTACGTATGCACGTATGTACATACATGCATACCTGTATGAAAGTGAATCGGTATGTGACTGTCTGCGAAGTCTAGAATGATCTGTGCTATCAAAGTTATAAGCGGAACATGTTTGTTTTATGCGCGTACGTTTATAAATAATCGTGTAGCACTTCAAGGACATCTATTACTGCGTTGAATACATTCAAAAAACACACAGCCTGTACATTAAGTTTCCGACATTGTCTTGTCTATAGTATCAGAGCATCGTAATCAAGCATTGAACGTTTAGCTTATACTGGGTACTATACGTCGTCTGAGATGGGAAAAAGGCTGATAGCTAGTAGATCTTACGGCTGGTAGATGGAAAGCACAGTGTGTAGGTTAATGACCTATATGAAAGCATAAAATCAAGTTGATCACCAGAGACGCCAGCCTTTGTACACGGTCTTTGTTGTTTGTGCGTGCCATGGCGCTGGGCGTGTTCCCACAGATAGGAAAACACTTCTCATGAATAGCATGTTTGCTCGCAAAACATAAGTGTTTTATGTGAAGTGATCCTATGTCATAAGGTCGTCAAAGTGTTTACGTTTACTTGTTTTGAAGTCAATTGTCTGGACCTAGTTCTGAACTATGTATCTAACGCCTCTGTGCTGTCTTCGTTGATCTGGCTCGTCACGATGCGTTCTCAAAACGCGCAGTTTGTTTTGGCTTTCGCGCAAAATTTTCCTTCTTTGATTGATTGTTCTGATAAAAGAAATTCTTTACCTCAAATCATATGTGATTTGCGTTGACGAATGAAACAATAAAATAGTGAAGTAATAAAACAATCGCTCAAGAGTTTTTTAGATCAGGAGAAAGTATACTCAATTTCTTATTTTTTCAATAACTTATTTTTCAATTTTTTATTTTTTCTATTATTGCAATTTCAGTTTCTTATACATCTTAAGAATTAATAAGAAATAAGTAGAATTTAGTCACACTGAAACTCAAATATTTATTGAAGACCTGTACCTGTCCTTAGTGGAACGTGGTGGTGTAATGGTATGTTCGATGCCTCGTAACCGGAGGGTCGCGGGTTCGAATCTACCTCACGCCACTGGGTAGCGACCTTGGACAAGTTGCTCACCCACAGTTGTCTGTGAGGAAGGCAACGGAAAACCACCTCACTCATCTCATCCCCGGGTGACATAAAGCCAATGGACCTGCCTTCGGGCAGAAAACATCATCATCATCTGTCCATACCTTGGAGTTTCGTTCAGGATTTTACAGTCAGTGTTAAAGGTTAGAACCAGACGGGTCAAGTCGTGTTGCTGCTAGGGGTCCCAGTTTCTAAAGAAAGTTTCGTTTTGATTACCGGCAACAATACCAGTGTATTCCAAGTGTATGACTGCTTAGCAGAACATTTTAAATTTTAAATAGGATGATGTAAAATTTCATATCACTCATAATTTTCCATTATTCATTTTAATAAGATTTATTGCAGATTTGGGTAAAGCAGAAAGCCTTAGATACGTTGTCACACGGAAGGCCCTGCAGTTAGTCTAAGGAGCGTAATGACTAACGAAAGCAGGTAAATCAAAGGTAGATTGCATTTGGTAGCTGTTTGCGTTCATTTTAAAACTATGCACAGCAGGTTAATCAGTTATGCATTTAGGCAGGGAGTTCCACACATAATAATAATAATAATAATAATAGTAATAGTAAGACAATTTATATAGTGCTGGTTAAAGCTTTCGGCAAGGTAACTCTGTGTGTGAGGATGCCGGTTCGCACACCGATAATGGCTTATTTAAGAGATTTTAGTCTCTGGCTAGCACGGTGGTCCGCACACGGGGACCATAAATGACGTGGCGCCCATTCAAACGGGCAGCGGCGGTGAAGGACCTCACCCGATCAATTCATTGCACAATGAATTGACATACGGTCGCTAAAACCGTGTACATTTAGGCCTACATTTAATTTACGTATTTATATATATACATACACATGTATATATACCCATATGATTAGAGAGTTGTTGTCAATCATAATACTGCATTTATTGTATAATATATTTGTACAAACGAACTCCACTTTTCCTAGGATCTGGTATAGTGATCATGCACATCCAATGCCCAAAAGCGAGTATGGCAACAACTTATTTTTCAAATTGTACACGCAGATACTGTACTAATTAATACTTTTTTACTTCGATTACGCAGTTTATCTATAACACGTAAACAAAGTAAAGGCAAAACATTTCTACATGCTTCCCGTCATTTATATAGCACCTTTGAAGAGCTTAAAAGTTTTCCAGTGAGAATATGGTTGAGTCACAGCCTAATTATGTCATAACATAACAGCATATTTGAAGTGACCTTTCGAGTGTGTCATCCTGACTTTGAAGACCAGTTGTTGCGCGCACAGATGTGACATAGCAATTGGCTTGAAGCAGTTACATCTCATGTAACAAAAGCTACTCGTTGTTATGTTGTTAGCATCTGTGCAAAATGAATTTCGTACAGATGTTGGACTGCGGTAGTGTCAGCTGTTTATTGGTAAGCGCCAGACTTTTGTCTTTGCCAACGATATCCTATAGCTGCAAATTCATGGTCCGCGCGTAAGTTACATACAAGCCATACCAGCAGGCGGTATCATGCAGGTATGACAGTCGGTCAGTATGCTGACACGGAGCGATAGGCCTGCTATGTATTCAGCCCAGGGAGATGCCCATTGATTCTGGTATGTCGTGATAGGTGTGCAGGCTTCCTCTTCTGTCTCCAGGACAGTCTGCGTGCAATCGTGACAGCTAAGCAAATCCAAAATCCAAGCGAGGACTTTATAATTAATGGGAAGCTTAGATTCAAGATGATGTTTCGCATGATCATTTCGATGTGGTCTGTATTGACTGCGATTTGCATAGACTTAAAATGGAAGACTCGAGATCTAACCGAGAAGGCGGTTCTAAGATTAGCACAATGAAGCATCTATACGGAAACACAATGGTCCTTTACAGATATGCTTATATGTAGGCCCACACGCAGTCTGTAGGGAGTAAGGCTTACAAGTGCGACATGGATAACACTTGTGTCTGTTTCTTGACCTGGATCACAGTCATAGCAGTGACAGAAGCCACTGGTGAGTAGTTATTCGAAACCTCCCTATGACATCTTCAGCTAAGTCAACCCTAAGCCCAAATGATTCGGAGATAAACAGGCTCTATGACGCATATAGTCAATACAATCCATAATACAACTACTATGCAGATCTATTCTATACCTCCTCCATTATAGACCTTTTCTCTTTGGGCCAATGTGTAGTCTATATATATACTCATATGTATATATATATATATATTATCCAGATTATACACACTTAGCTTACATACTGTATGTATATAATAATAAGGATTAAAGTGAGTAGCCATAGAATGCATGTAGGACTTCTTGAAATGTTATACTTGGTCAAATACAGCATCTCTAGCAATCCACTTCAAGACATAGAATATGCTGAAACATGTAGGGCTTTTAGTATAATCCGTTGGATAAAATAAAGTAAATTTGGATCTTAGCATGTAAGGTATTTTATATACTGTTCATTCAGATGAAGCAATAATTAAAATAACATTGCCATGCAGTTCACGACTGATCTAAAGACTTATATAGCGCAGTTTTATAATGACGTCAACCAAAGTCATCAACTAAGCCATTTCAGACAACTATATAGGTCGAAATCCACATGAAATATATTTAAAATCAGTCCTTCTAAAATCTAAATCCATTCATAAGAAAAAAGAGAAAACAGAAATGTTGCTACTTTCACGGCAGGTGTTTTACTTGCAGCCGCACTGTACATGTTCATACTATACGTGGGTCAGACAATTAGACGCTATGGAAAGTTTCAAGCACATACATACACAGACATACATACGTACGTAAATACAAACATATATACATATATACATACACGTACATACTTACAATCATTTACACAAATACATGCATGCATACATGTACACAAATACATGCATACATGCATACACACATACATTCATACACGTGCATCAATATTTACACAAAAATACATATATACATGCACATATAGACACGCATACATACATTCCTACATAGGTACGTACACACATACATATATATATCTATGTATATCCATACATAAATACATACATATATCCATACATACATCCATGCGTACATAAGTAAATGTACACACATACATACACACATACATAGGTTCGTACAAACATACATACATGCATATATGCATACATGCATACACAATCGAAACGGTAATTTATTATAGGATGTATGAGACTGTCATCGTGTAACATTAATAGGCCGTGAGATTTCTCACACTCGGGACTTGAAAGTTTGAAGACAGATTGATCGATCTCAGTCGAAACAAATTAGCCGTTTAAAATTGCATCATTCACACGAAACGGCCGTAAAATGTGAAAGAAATCATTATATAGGTTCACTTTACAACAGACCACGCAGACACAAAGACAGACATAACTGCACACATAGACACTTCATCAACAGATGCGGAAGAAACTGCATTATCTGCAGATGGCAATGCTACTAGCAACACAACACTTATTTGTCTTGCAGGTGAAACTATGACATCGTTAATAAAGAGGAATATCGCACGTGTTACGAGTGCAGGTGCAGCAAATCAATTTTTAAGGAACAGGCGAACTGCGCTAAAAGGCAATGAAGATATAACGAAAGCGTCTTCGGGAGTTGAGTACAATGAAACTGATTCTGATCGAACTTTGATTACAGGAACGACGCTGATGTTAAGGAATGACTACTTCAATGTTTCAGAAACAGAACGTCTTTTGAAAACCGAAAATGCTTTAAACACCGGAAAAGGTTCGTCTACCGGAAGTGGTCTAGCGATGACAAGTCTTTCTCCTGGAACAGTCGCCTCTTCTTTTGAATCCTCAGCCGAAAAAATGACGTCACTTCCTGTTAATCTAGCTCAGGGACTTTTTCACGGCATAACTCTCGCATTTTCGTCGAAACAGACCAGAGAGGAACAGAAGATGCATAAGAACGAACAGTCTCATCAGAAGCAAGAAATGGTGGACAATGAACAGGAAATACAGAATGACCAGCGGTGGTATATGCCATCGGATCAGTCTGAGTTTGTACCAGGTGAGTACGATGGCGACCTCAACCATCCGACTGATTCCTACTTCACTGGAGAAGAAGAAATTCCTCTGTGGGAGTTCGGATCAGAAATTACTCCTATCATCGAGGACGAAATGAGTCATCATGATTATCGATATCATCGTCACCATCAGCAGCAGCAGCAGCAGCAGCAGCAGCAGCAGCAAGAACAAGATCAAATGTATGGTTTTCCTCGTCATCAGTCACCAGGTGTCGTATTTGGCGGAGTTACCGGCATCGGTTACTCAAATGATTCTTATGATGGCGGCGAAAGCGATGGTGATAATTTTGGCCATGGCGCTGGGAACATTGGTGGCAGTAGTGGTGTCGTTTCCAGCACGATCAGCGGTAGTGGAAAACGATTTGGGAGCAGAAACGTTGGCGGTGATAATGTCCACGGTGAGGGCGTCAGTATTGACGGTGACAAGAGTTCCGGTGGCAGCAACGGCAGTGTTGGAAGCGATTCTAGCGTTGATGTCAATATTGATGTTGGTAGCGTTGTTGACAACGTTGGAAGACGTTCTGGTGATGTTGGCAGTGGAATCAGTCTGAGTTCTGACGTAATCGTCACCACTATCACTCCAGACACTGGTTACGATGGTGGTATAGATGGTGTTATTGCTAATGTCGGAGCAGGTGTTAGTCAAATTGCATTTTCTACTGCGGTTAGGTCCACTGGCTCCACAAGTAGGCCTACCGCCTTCGCTTCCATCATTGGTGGTGGTGGCCAGGCCGGAGGCGGCGATGGTGGTGGTGGTGGTGGTGGAGGTGGTGGTGTAGGTGGTGGTATTGGTAGTGGCATCGTAACCAGAATTCTGGAAGACTTATACGACTACGAGATCGACATATCACAGATTTCCACAGAAAGAAAATCGCACCGCGGAAATTCCAAACGCAGAAGGCGTCCAATGAAACCCATTCAGCGCAGAAAAAAGAAAAAAGTGAGAAAGGAGAACCCCAGTTATGGCACAGATTCAAATGAAAACGACGATGACAATTTCCCGAAAAGAAACGACGCAAGGTTTCCACGACTCGGTCTGCACAACGGTCAGCGACCTTCTGGAAACATATACCCTAGAGTCCAGACCAGTCGCTCAGTTCTAAGCTCTTCTGATTACTCGCATCTGGACACTGAAGATGCCATTTTCGCTGTTCCCACCTCTGCTGATGATTACGATGACCATCGGAGGTTTTCTCATTCTTCCGAAGGAACCTTCTCGAAACCGCGTGCTTTCCATTCCAAAGATCGCCACAGTTCCTCGGTCCGGTATGGCTTTGCGGCTGGTCACTCCGGTCAGCCAGGTTATCCATCTAGTCACAGTCGAATGGACTTACCGTATATCTACTCATCACTCTCTACATTGGATCATCAAAGACAAGACTCGCAGTTTTCTGACCGAGTTCCTTGAGAATCCAAAACGAATTTGTAGCTGATCCCCCTATTAGTGATGTGGTTCGTTTACAGTGGATCCTCCCAACACCCCGCATGTCAAAGCTAGCTGGTTCCCTGTTCCAAAGCCCTAGCGATTATCCAGGGCTGAAACAACAGCGCAACAACTTGTTTAGGCATATTATTATTGCTCCATTGTTTGCGCCTAAGTCAAATAACATTAGGCCCGGTTAGATAACGTACGCCAGTTAGAATTAGGTGCTGCATTTTAGGACTATGTTGTGTTCAACAAATGTTGTATTAATTAAAACTGAATCTAACGGCATGAACTTCGTAACAAAACGAGTTGAAGCCATAACAAAGCGCTTAATAAACAATGTGTGTAAACAGGTGTAAATGTAAATGTACATGGTTTTCTATAGCAACCTATAGACTTCATTTTCCAATGAATTAATCGGGTGAGATCCTTCACCACTGCTGCCCAGCCTAGGTGGTCTTTCGACTCGTTTTAGTGTCTGCTATTAATCATTCAGATTTCTAAGAAACTGCCTGCATTAGCGCGTATTTCTACGTAGGCCCACTTTTAAAATCTACTTCTGTGGAAAACTGTGACGTACTGGCAACACCTGTAGGCCTATATTCTTCTGGTTAGAGGTAACATTGCCTACACAGAGCAAAACTCAGATTGCCACATCAACACCTAAATTTTTGTCTCTTTCCAGCAACAAACCTTCAACCCAATCTAATCTAATGACTTCTATAGCGCCGTTATCATAATGGCCAAACCATCAATCGATGGTTAAGAGCCTGCGTGAGGCGCTACAGAAATTTTTAGAAATGAGAACTGTGCGTATGTTGCTTAAGCACCAGTGTGGCCAATGGGATAGTGCCTTGGAGCAATTTTCAGTGTGCTATGTAGAAACGAGTTCGTAGAAACCGTGGTGACCATCTTGTCAGATACGAGAGTCTTATTTGTAATCTACGCACCATTCAATGAAGCATCGGTGGTTCAGTGGTAGAATGCTCGCCTGCCACGCGGGCGGCCCGGGTTCGATTCCCGGCCGATGCACATTTTAATTGTACAGAGTTTCTAAGTAGCCTCGAATAAGTAAGCTGTGACATTCTACCACTGAATTCCATCAACCTGAACACTGACATGATAGACATGATAATGATGATGAGTTCTCTGCCCGAAGGCAGGTCCATTGGCTTTATGCCACCCGAGAATGAGATGCGTGAGGTGGTTTACCGTTGCCTTCCTCACAAGACAATTGTGGGTGAGCAACTTGTCCAAGGTCGCTTCGGAGTCTTGAAGCAGATTCGAACCCGCGACCCTCCGGTTATGAGGCATCGATCATACCACTACACCACCGCGTCCCACTATCTGTCAGAAGTGGGATTTGAACCCATGCCCGGAGAACCTGCGAGACATTACATAAGTAATTGTGTGTAGAAGAGTTTAATGTACAAATGGAGGTTTTTCCATACGTGAGACCTGAAGCAACTCTGAAGGTTTGGAGTCGTGCGAATATTCGACCTGAGAATGGCAGGAATCGTTTACGTTTTAAAATATAGAAGCAAGTATCTTATTATATAGAATTTAATAAAAGCCAATGATTTTCCCTGTTGAACGCAGAAAAAACTCATAAAATAATCATACACTTGTAAATTGTGCATTGCGTAGCATCGGTGGTTCAGTGGTAGAATGCTCGCCTGCCACGCGGGCGGCCCGGGTTCGATTCCCGGCCGATGCACCATTTTATGTGCCCTGCTGCACTTGGTGTCAGATGTTGCAAGAAGTTAATATTTTGAAGAAACAAAGTTTAAATGTCAAACTAAGCTGAGCACAGGTAGATAAAATTACTTTTTGTTAGGCTGAACTTATCAGTAATGAATAGGCCAACTGTTATTAAAATTTATATAGTCCGTATGCCGAATGAAGTTTGACGATTTCTCCACAGCATGCGCAAACCATATGTAAGTTATCTTGCATTCATTATATTAAAATTCACGTAAATGTCCTTTAATGCTTCTGGATATACATAATTTCTAGTCAAAACTGTGACGTACTGGCAACACCTGTAGGCCTATGATCTATCAGGAATGATCGGTAGAATGACACGCCCTGACAATTCACGAGCGCTGTAGTCACTAACTCGATGTTAGTGACTACAGCGCTCGTGAATTGTCCTGCATTTGGCATTTAAGTAGCGCCTTTGCTCTGTGACTGCGATTACGAGTAAATGTAAATGTGCATGTTTTCTATGGCGATAGTATGACCTCTACGCTGCTCAGTTTTCAATGAATTAGTCGAGTGACCACAGTAGGCTGTTCATTGACAAATCCAGAAGTTTGCCAAAAGTGATGCAGCTGATAATTGGGTGCCGTTCGGTGAAGCTGTCTCGAAGGATTAACTAAGTGGGAGAGAGTTGCGAACATGAAGAGATCAGAGAATTCCAAATGGTAGGACCAGCTGCTCTGAATGAGCACCTGCCTAAGGCAGTTAAGACGCGAGCACTGAACAACATGCTAATAGCACTATCCAGAAGATGCCTATGATCCGATCAAAAGGAGGATCGGCGTTTAGCAGATCAACAAGGCGATGATCTATCAGGAATGATCGGTAGAATGACACGCCCTGACTACACGAGCAATTGTAAATGTAAATGTACACACTTTATATAGCGACCGTATGACCTCGACCCTGCTCATTTATCAATGAATTAATCGGGTGAAATACTTCACCACCGCTGCCCGTTTGAATGGACGCCACGTCATTTAAGGTCCCCGTGTGCGGACCAAATAAGTGACAAAGGACTTAGGTAAACTTTTAGCAGTAACAACTATAACAACTGGGATAACTTCATTTTAGGATCTTTCAATGTTCCTGAAGGCATTATACAAAGGTTTAGCTGCATATGTACTAGGTCCAATGGCGGATTTAGCTATAGGCGTGGGGGCGTTTCCCTCCATGTCCCTCTTCGTTATATACGGAGCCCCTCAGACCAGACCCGTGCATGATGGACTGCCAGAATGTGGCGCCCCTCTGGAAATGCTCTTGCCTCCACGCATGCAATCATGGAGCAGCTAGAACAGCTGTTTCTAGCTATATCTCCCAAATTATCAGGTTTGAAAGTATTTATTTCACTAGCACGTGCACTTAAAATATGCAAAATGTGCATCGGCCGGGAATCGAACCCGGGCCGCCCGCGTGGCAGGCGAGCATTCTACCACTGAACCACCGATGCTACGCAATGCACAATTTACAAAGTTATAATTAGGCCCCTATTCTATGAGTTTTCTTACGTTCAACGAGGAAAATCATTGGCTTTTATTAAATTCTATATACTTGCTTCAACGATTCCTGCCATTCTCAGGTCAAATAATCGCACGACTCCAAACCTTCGGAGTTCCTTCAGGTCTCACGTATGGAAAAACGTCAAATTGTAAATTAAACTCTTCTACACACAATTACTTCTGTCTGTGTCTAATACCGTGTAGAGGCTGATGGAATTCAGTTGTAGAATGTCATAGCTTGCTTACTCGAGTCTTCTTTAAAAACTTTGTACCGTTAAAATGTGCATCGGCCGGGAATCGAACCCGGGCCGCCCGCGTGGCAGGCGAGCATTCTACCACTGAACCACCGATGCTTAATTGAATGATGCGTAGATTACATGCATTCTATTTCATTTGAAATTTTTCTTCAATCGTCTAGGAACTTCTAAGAATTACATGTGTGTATTATATACTTATATACTTATATACATATATATATATATGTGTGTGTGTGTGTGTGTATTGCACCATGAATCGCATCATTTATGCAGTTGCACTCGAGGTTTCGTGTGAGGGCATTGACGGTCGAAGGCAGGAGGCCGGTTAAGAAAGGAAGATTGTACTTTATGTTGCCAGACTTTTTGAAGACCCTTTCAATTCGTCGGGGTTTAGGTGGATGACTTTTCTTTTCCTTCCCAGTTTCCCGCGTTAAGCCTTTCCAGCGAATATAGGTTCCAAAATGTTCATCTTTAGGGTATGTAGGCCTACGGTCAAACGTTCTCAGATATATTCGGTACCGCGTTGAATCTGTAATCCAACGATTTTGGGTTCGAGTAGGGGAGGAACCGTAGGCATGCAGCAACGAAATGTAGGCCCATAAAGGGACAGGCATCGTCTTCAAAGGGAAATTGTATATGAGCTGGTGGGGGTGTAGTTGTAAACGCAATAGCAAATACAAATTTATAACGCCACTTCAGAAAAACTCACCAGAGGCGCACCCGAACTGACAACCCCAAACCACGAGCAGAATGGTCGTCAAGCGCCAGAGGAAAAGAGGCAGAGAGGCTAAGGAGTTAGTGTCGTAGGTTGCTAGGCAACTTATTCCGAAGAGGATGGGCCGATCACAGCGAAGCTTCTGTGTCAGTCTGAACACACTCAGTCCGGCGGGAGTATACCAGGTCACCTTGGGCACCAATCAGAGAGAAGAAATCTGCTGCTCCTTTATCCCCCCTTCAAAATCCCACCTCTTCT
Organism: Norana najaformis; assembly: GCA_964023275.1. Classification (NCBI taxonomy): domain Eukaryota; kingdom Metazoa; phylum Annelida; class Clitellata; order Crassiclitellata; family Hormogastridae; genus Norana; species Norana najaformis. Next base: position 6,265,085 of record OZ029919.1, read on the forward strand.
ATGTTGAAGCATGACATACATTATCACCTGCAAAACTACTGGCGTATATCTATCCCATTTATTGGGCAATATAGTAGTTTTCTGAGTGCATGCGTTTAAGAAAGGATTTACATGCTTCCGATGTAATATGTTAATGCCTTCATTTCTTTTATTGTCAAAATCCAACCTATATGTATTGAAGCATGGCTTACGTCATCACCTACAAAACTACTGACGTTTATTGGGGCAATATACTTCTATCCCATCCTCCCCTCTCCACTGTATACATTTCGGTTTGCTGGATGAAGAAAACTGTTAAGTAATTATATCAAAACATCCACCCCTTTTCTAGAGTTCATTAATGAAAATATTTTCTCGGCTAACACCACTGCAAGACTTAATGACTGGGGCTCATGTCTCGTTACTTTACAGAAGTTTACGCCTATGTACAAAACTGTCTTTATCGCATCTTGAAGTTTACCCATCTGCGCCACAGATCGAGATCTTAAACAAACACACATTCCATTTACAATGTCACAATATGTAGTAAGTTTGTTAACAGATTTGCTTGCAGAGCATAAATTCATGATATGCATGATAATAAGCTTAGGGATAATTCAGCTCTCAGAATCAGAACATGCCGAATATAGTGGCGGATTTAGTTTAAGGTGTGTGGGTTGCGCCCCCGCCCCTCTTGGTTAAATGCCGGCGACCAGACCCGTGCAAGGTGCATTGGCCAAATGCAGCGCCCCTCTGGAAATGCTCTTGCCCCCCACACAAGCAATCCTGGAGCCGCCACTGCGAATATACATATACATACATAAATATATGTAGTACATATCAATTGCAGTATATTGCGTACCAATTTACTTAATGGTACGCTCCAGTGTCAGTTAGAAAACACGTTAAAAATTGTGTGAATAACACACCAGTCATTGTAACGTATATCCACAAAAGTGGAAAGTTACATAAATGTCTAAAGTAGCAGTTTTTTGAGTGCATGCGTTTAACAAAGGATATACATGTTTCCGATATAATATGTTAAAGCCTGAATTTGCCAAAATGATCCACACAAACGTTTTGAGGTTTATCTTGTAAGTCGGACAGGTAGGTATAAGTACAGAGGTAAATTTTAAGTTAGGTACAAGGTAAGGTATGCTATTTCTTTATTGTGTTTAATTTATTATAAAACTCCTTGTACTTAAACTTTACCATTAGTTATATACTATCGCTGAATGGTCCCAAAAGAGGAATTATAAATTTCATACGAAAATAGTTCCTCTATCGTATATACTGAGTATTTCAGTGGTGGCCCAATTATAGCAGTAAAAGGGAGCCTTGGAAACTTTTATGGGCCTTCACTAACGGGTCTATAGGAATGGGAAAAACTGCTACAGTCCTTCATATCTAAGTACATAGAAAACGGGGGCATGATCGGAATGCCACTAGATTCATTTTTGCTAACCTAATGGTGCTCCTTGGTTTTCTAAACTCAGATAATGTACCCACAAGATCTCCCCGTGGGGTCTACCCTTCCCCTTGTGGTTCAAGGTCAGGGACGAAGCTCTTAAGAGATACAGTAACCATGGCCACCAATGGGCCAGAATAATTAAACTCGAATTACTATATTGGATGAAGCATTGGACCACTACTGTTGAATCCGGTGATGGAGGTCATAGATTCCCTGTCCGCTATAGGAATTGGCAGACACGGTGTCCGGCAGCGATTCGGCATCCGAGGAGTGGACGAGAGTGGCGGAGGAAGACAGTCCGTAACTCGTCGAGACGCAGTTGTTGTCCTCCGTCTTCCTTCGCGTCTTCCGGTCCTTGGCTCGACGATTCTGGAACCAGATCTTGACCTGCCTTTCCGACAGACCAACATCCTTGGCAATATCTGTCTTGCGTTGGGCCGATATGAAAGTCCCCTTGACATACTCCTTCTCCAGCTCCACTTTCTGCTGCTCCGTGTAAACCGTTCGATACTTTTCTCGCGTTCGTGTTTTGCCTGTGCCAATTAAGACCAAAAAAAACAAATTTGATGATACAATGCAGTTCAATGCAATACAACAAAATGCAATAAAATGCAGCACAATACAACACAGTGTCTGTCTTTGTTAATCGTAATCGTAATCTCGAGATTTCTACAGCGCCCAACGAAAGCTAAGTCGCGGAAACCAGCTTATTTACAGGCGCTCAGTCAAAACAAAATGAGAGGTAGGAATGGTTTGGTTCCAGGTCAAGATCCTAGAGTCAGGCAGGCAGACTGCTACGATGGATGGTGTTTGGAATTATACGGGAAAGTGAGATAAAGGAAAGAGGGAGAATCGGGACAGGATTTGTGAAAGGAGTGTTTTCGGTTTTGAGTGAAAGACTAAAGGTCGCATAAAATGCCTTATAAAATTTCGTAAACTAATAACAGATCAAATCCAAATCAATATGGAAACTTCCATAACACCGTTACCCTGATGCATAAAGCATCGAGTCACACTACCAAACAATGCCGGACTCCGACACGCTGAACAGCAATGAAGGTCTGTAAAACTTCTTCGACGATGTTCAGTACGGTCTTGCTAATTTGACCCCTTTGTGAGCTTTAGACAAGCCAGTGTTTCCTAGATATGTTTCACCACGAACCAAGCAATGCTTGTTTGAATTCATTAAAGGCACCTCAAGAATCTTTCAAAAGCGTGGTCTATATCTAAACACATCTAAATTACATGGGTACTTAGATATATCTATAGCAAAGGGAGCGTCCTAAAGTAGATATATGTCTGCCCATAATAACAAATGGCGCTACCAACCGTCATTCATATTTGAGGATTGAAATTATTTTAATTTATATTATAATTATTATGATAGATGCATTCGTTGCTTTTGATTAGCGATCGTAAACACCTTACAACTTTTGCAACTCTGACTGTATGATAATGAAGGTGCACCATAGTCAATGATGAAAGTACTATATATAGCGTACTTTATATAATATGAAGTAGGTCTAGTTATAAGGGTTTTTCATAAATACACACATACATACAAACATGAATACATACACACATCCATGCATACATACATACATACATACACATATACATACATACATATATACAGTTCCGGTTTCCATTTGAGTTTGGAGGCGGGAAGGCGATCCAACCAAATGTTTTATATAAAGGTATTATTTTTTAAAAATTAAAAACACTCAGCTCCCTGCTGGATACCCTGACAACAAGTGTTTCTAACCTATCCCTTAGAGCAGCATGCTCAAGCCTATAGAAGACGCCACAGAAGCATAGAGCACAGACCAGTCGCCCTGCGTAGATCTGTTTGATCATCCGCTAATGACTCCGAGTCTCATAGGTTTTGGTCATGTACTCAGTTGCACCGTGCTTTCTGTAGGAAATTAGTCTGGCTACTGTGGACACCGACTCATCCACGCACGCACGCACGCACGCACGCAGGAACTGCGCCGCTATAGGACGAGAGCGTACATGTGCTAAATGCCCTTTCGTTGATATGTTAAGCAGCAAGGATTCCTTCAGAGGAGAAGTCTCTGTGTTTGTGTGGGCGGTCCCCGGGAACGTGTTTAATGCGCTTATAATATCCTTTCTTGATGATTGCATTCTTTTTCCGTAGCCGGCGGTTAATTGAAAAGACCCGACCGGAACAATGGAACTAAGTGTGGCGCCGGCGACCGAAGGGGAATCCCCACCGAAGATCAAAGACTCGAAGATGGATTCAGTAGACCGTGACGGAGCGTATCGCCTGCTCCTCGGTAGCGAATACGCCGATTAAAATTGATACGAGCAGTCAGCGTCATTGACGCCTGTCCTTAGAACTACCGCCGCGGAATCAGCAGAGCACCAGCGTACTTGGTGACGACCTTATTCCAGTTTAAACGCGAAGCAGTGTACCTTAGGCGCAAGTTGGATACTCTAGAAGCAACTATTGGGAAACTTATCACTTTCTTCGTCACACCGGGTTGTTATAACTTACGAAAAATCATTAAAACGAGTCTCTAAATGGTTACCTGCACAATGTTGCACTATGAGGAAATCCAGTGTACAGTGCAGTACCAAAAAATAGAATTGCAAATTGGCTAGCAAGATATAAAAGTGCAGTGGTCAAAACAAGCAGTAATCATACCTTTAGTCTGTTATCCCAATGAACTGTACACAAAGAAAGAGAGACAAATAACCAGAAAGACAAGTATGCAAATACAGAAGTACGAAGACAGACACCCAGATACAGACAGACAGACAGATAGACTTACAGCAAGGCACGTTGAACGACACAAACGCATACACAGTACATACTGACGGACGGATGCTGTGACAGACATGCACCATATCAGTCATGGATGAATGCATTTTATGTCTCAATACAGCTAGAGTCTTTAGAAATTTCCGACAGACACCACTGCAGGTATAATTGGCCGACGATGTGCTGCGGTGCCTTTAAAGCCATTGTTTCATCCATTGTCCATTGTTCCGTCTTGTCATCGTATTTTGCAGAAATTTAAGTACTGCATATTTAATATGTTTGCATGTCGATTATTTTTGTTTTGCCTTCATTAAGTTCAAAAGGATTAAGTACAAGGAATATCGTCTGCGTCTACCTAAATATTGGCAAAAGATCGTTTGGGCGCAGGAAGTCATGCGTGACGGCAGAGTTTAATTGTAGGTCTAGAGAACGGCTCAATATCTTACGTTCATGCCTTTGTGAAAAATGATGCACCGCATAAGGAAATCGTCGGCCGTGGAAAGGGCTACAACAGGCTCTACATAACTATACAGATACATCCAAACACGCTATGCAGGGTCCTTTTCGTGAAATTAGAATACAAAACTATTAGAATACTTCCATGAAATTAGGATACGTATTAGAATACTTTAATGAAATTAACTTTTAGAATACTTTCATCAAATAAGAAATACTTCAGATAAAGATTTGGCCGAAGGTGTAGTTCAGAAGTAAGATTCGCTCTTACGTTGCGCAATTCAGTTTTATGATTCGCACTTAGTGGTGACATCCGACTTATAATTAATGTGTTTGATATGCCCTAAGTGTATCTTGGAACTCACTAGAGCACACCCGTGTGGCCAGTCGCTAGACAGCAGTCAGAATTGCTTGTCAAACAAACCAATGTTTTAATCATAGGCATGTGTTTCATGTAGTGTTTATCCTCGAGTTGCATCAGTGATTTAGTTAGTACAGGTAGCATTAAGTTCAACCCAGAATATATTTTATATTGTGACAATAGAAAACGTTTTGCGCGGTCCTATAAAGAAGTCTGTATATATGTATGTATGTATATAATGCTATGTATGTATGTATGCATTTATACATGTATATATGTGTGTATGTATGTATGTATGTATGCATGTATGTATCAAAACACTTAATATAGCGCCTTTTATGGGCGTCATAAAAGCATTGATACGTTTAGATACGTGCACACATTCATGGAAATGTAATTAAACCCAATCTAATAATATTGTAATATTGGATATAATGCACCAAATCGATTCGACAATTTTAAACTGAACTTCTACAGAACGCGATTACAGATTTCGAATTTGTATGGCGCCAGGTGGAACCTAATAATTATAAACCGCAAAGAGCAAGTTGCAAGTTAGAGCAGGTTATAGGAGACTCATCCATGTGACACAAAGAATAGACTGAGGTCTGTGTATATGAGAACAATGGCGGAGTGATATACAGAACCGTTATTGTAGCCGAGAGAGACGTGAGTTATGCCCCTGGAGATGATCCGCACATTCGCCCTGTCATTACCTTATATGGAACTCTTAAGAGCATCCAGACAATAGCCAATATAGGAGAGTTATCCAGCTTAAGTATATGACCCAAAGGAAAGAAGTCTCTCTATCAATACACGATTTGAGATCAAAGCGAGCAACCAATTGGGTTAAACATCCGAACATTGAACGGTTCCTTAAACATAGAACATTTAACTGTTCCCTACGCCTTGGAACCGTTCCTCTTTAATTCGGTACCTCTTCGAGGCATTTAGCACCTGGCCCTTTAAATAAAGATTAAATTAATTTATTAATTTCTAGGCATTACGATCCTTCAGTTTGAAATATCCTCATGAGAGTTTATAAAAGCAGGTCCTACAAATTACACACAATACACATGAATTTGAAATGAATTTGCGCTCTTTCGATCCCACAAATAATAATCTAAATCTATTTAGTAATTTATATAGCTCTAGCAATTGTCGAGCTCCAACATTTAAATGGAGTCGTTATTTACATCTGACCCATTTTAATTCGAACCCTCTTCTCCACGGATTATAATTTTGATTGCAACTTTGACCATTGATTGATGCATTGGCATTATGATAACGGCGCTATAGAAGTTTGGCTTTGATAAAGCATAAAATTTATATTGCGCCTTTTGAATGATGTATATAAGCTTTTTGCATAGGCTATAAGCATCAGTTTACATACATAACGCATTTGTCATATTCCTGAAAGGCGCTTTATAAATAGCAAAATACGTACATCCACACATAAATACATGCCCACATAAATACATACATGCATGCATACATATATGCACACATTAAGGCATATATATATATATATAATAGCTTAGTAATAGTTAATATAATGCATGCATATATGCATACATCCATGCAACAAATGTAACTTCGGGTAACTTTGTAATAAATGTATCTCTGAGTTTGGGTTGGGCAACATTATGTTGCGAGATATTTAGAAAACATTTCAAATGTCAATAAGTGATAATGGAAAATCTCTACACTATTATACAGCGCCTTTTCTTAACTGCTTGTGCCAACCTGTGAGCGCAAACTACGGTAGAACAGAACGGCTTCCGACAGCTGAAGGAATAGCTTTAAATCATTCAACTTAAAAGGAAGTAAGTGGGCGTTTTTATCATACCTATTGAAGTAGACGGCGTGACCCTTGGTTTGACATCGTTTGCCAACGGATGTCTTTGACTAGAAGAGGCTGAGGCTGAAGAATCGTCTGCGAGGACGTGAAGGGCGTTTGGCATCGTGTCTGAACTGCTGATCCTCTGTGCAACCGAGGACGAGGGATGATGCATGGCATCGTCTGCTATCGAAGGCACCTGCGTCAGTTGGCGGTAGCTCCGCAGGTGCGCGTTGCCTGCTATGGATGGAGTCTCTGACAGAACTTGGAGCCGATTTGGTGGCTCTGCTGAGATCGCCTGCAGCACGCAGAAGTCAGCTTGTGACGGCCGAAGCACCGGAAATGGGGTCGAATGTGCCCCTAGTTGGTAACCACTAGAGTGGATCGTTGATGCTCGAGAATCCTCCGTCGAGGACCTCCTCGAGGTGGCATCGTGTCCGTGACCAGATAGGTGGTGGCGAATGAAGGAATCACTTTCGGACGTGGAAGACGCGAGGTGATGATTATAAAACGTCTGGTGTCCGCTGGAAGGTGTTAGTTGGACGGCGGTGGGCTCCAACTGTCGGGATATCCCCGGGTAATTTGCAGGGTAGTAGGATTGCCAGGGAGACGTTGCGTCACTGGGCAGTGAGTAGCCGCTTGGAGCCTCGACAATGTCGACGTCCGCATGAGTCCATTGGTCCGCGATGATCTGTCCCGGTTCGTGATGGTACGAATTCGAACCTCTGGCTACTTCCGGTGACTCGAACTTTCCCATCTGGGAGAGGTCCGTGAAGTCTCTTGACAGACTGGCCTGTTGGTGCGTCTGTTGAGTTGGTACATGGTATGCATGCGGCATCTGATGGTAGGGGTTCGATGTTCCGTAGGGATGTGGTTGATGCCAGGCGGATGTCCGACGATAGTCGTAGCTGACGTTTCCTGGATTCATGATTGTCGACGCTGGAGGATAATAAGGAGTGCCTCCTCTGGGTCCCGGTAGGTGGCGTTGTTGCAGACCGTCCTCGCTGTTGGCTGACACAGCTGCGGAGTTCGTTTGGGTGACGAGGTTCTTGTGGTTCGTCACAGGAAGGATGGTCTGCTTTGAACCGTCCATGAGAGAGCAGCGCAGTCCATGAGGGATAGAGGGAGTGTGAGAGAGAACGCCGAGCGCAGACTACATAGAGAAGAACCCGAATTGTCTGAACAGTGTCTCCGTCTTCAATCCGACTAATTTCCTAACACCTCAACCAGCCTGACCTCCGAAGGAAACCGTAATCCAGGGAACAGTCGTGCATGCATCCGACCGATGCTCTGAGCAAAACACTAGAGAAGAAAACTTACACGAGAGCTTCGTGACAGGTAACTTTACTCTTACAGAACAAACATGAACACCACCATCTGAAAGGCCAGACGGAACTGGCGGTTCCTTTCACCGACGCTGTCCGATCTTTTCTCAGTCCAGTGCACAGTGTACTAACCAGGTGTTGTCAAAAGTACTTGAAATCTATCGGACGGGCGGCGTACTTAACTAAATAGTACTTACGTGCTAAAACGCTTCTGCCGTAGTCGCTTCGTAGTTCAACGTTGACCTTCTGCAATTAATTGTCTTGTAGCTACGAGTAATAAACCATGAACTTACTTCCGATTAAATAATTAGCCGACTGAGCAATCAATCATTTGTGCTTTCGCATAGGCCAGGGATTTCTTCGCTCCGCCCCTTGATGAGACAGCGCCTTCCCAGCTAGACAGTATTGTTGCCCCTCCACCTTTCATCAGGGTCGTAAATCTAACTCGTGAAGGGGCCTAGGACATTTGCAGGAACCCTTTGCCTCTGATCCGTAACCGTACATGTAACGAAATGAATTGTAATCGCTCAGAGCAGTTCCATCTGTAACGGTTCCATGCACGACGGAAGCGCCGGGTCAAAATACCCCGCGGCCTTTGACGCCGCCGTATCTAGGTAGATACTCGATAGCTATATACCCAACTTTGAAGTAGAGAGGCAAGGTAGCTTCTAGGCGATTGACTCAGGACTAGTTAAACGAGCTATTAGCACGTCGGTAGCAGCGACAGTGCCATCAGGAAACAGTCCATCATTGTCTGAGAATTATTGCAGGATATAAAACGCCTAACGAGCCCCGCCCGACTTGGAGATATTTTGGTCCTGTCGGAGAGCGAGAGACTAGGGCCGAATGTTCGGAGATCGCGTTTCAAAGTCGTCGCCCAGTGACTTGCGGCGTCTAATCGAGTCTTGAAACTCTTTTGAAATCGGAATCACGGTTCAAAATTGCGGCGCTATCGGCCTGCCTGGATGTTCGCCTGTTAGCCTGTCTGCCAGTATAGGTTTTGCTGCTTGTCTGGTTCCTTGTTTGTGTAACTATTTGTTGTTTGTCTGTCTGTATTTCTGGTTCTTTTCCTGTATTGGATCACGTCAGTCTGTCTGCCTGCAGCTCTTCCTGTCCAATTGTATGTCTGGCTGCCTGTTTGCATGTCTTGCATGTCTGTCGGCCTGTCAGCCTGATTTACTGTCTGTTTGTTTGTCTGAGTCTGTCTGCCTGTCTACCTGTTTGTCTGTCTTTCTGACTGCTTGTGCTGTATTTTTTTACTCCGTTTCTCTGCGATATAATTATGACTCGCCCGTAATTATGACTGGCCTGACATCTGGTGTATCCTCACGGCCATGCTCGTTTCACAAGTCTCAAAAGGAAGTTGACAAATGATTTAGTTTCTAAATCCTTTCTAAATCTATATTTTTATAAGGCTGAATTGCTGTGGCATCCATAGTTAGCGACTTTTCAGAATGAGCAACGACCAAAATAGTCATCCATAACAGAAATGATTACTGAATGAATAAATGGATGGATGGGTGGATTTATGGTTGGATTAATGGATGGATGGACAGGATTACGGTTGGTTGGATGGATGGATGAATGGATAGATGGATCGAAGGATGGATCGATGGGTGAATCCATCCCATGGAAAAAGTACAGTTTAAAAGCGAGGTACTGTAAGATAACCAATATGTGCCTTCATCAATCAAAGATCTATAGCAACGGAAACATGCAAGCGATCACATTTGAAGTTTAACACCATGCCTTATATGTTAGCGATCGCATGAAGCACTCTTATGTGTATTTAAAATGCGTCATATTAATTGTCTAGATTCATATATACATTCATACATATATATACTTATTACTTACATACATACATATTTTTTATTTCTGTATTTATTAGACGCCACTATCTGATGACTTAGCATCAATCGATGCCGCCGAGCAATTGTGAGTGAAAGACTTGCTCAAGGTCCCTAAACAGTAGCCGTCTCGGAGGATGCTCGAACATACATACAACATACATACATACATACATACACACAGACGTACAACATACATACATAATGCATACATAATACATACATAAATACATACAACATACATACAACATACATACATACATACATACATACATACATATATACATACATACATGCATACACACAGACATACATACATACATATATACATACAAATACACATACATACATACATACATACAACATACATATATACATAAAAATACACACATACAAACATACATATATACATACATGCTTACATACATACATACATACATACATACATACATGCATACATACAACATACATACATACATACAACATACATACATATATACATACATACATACATACATACATGCATACATATACATACACAGATACAAATACGCACACATACATACATACAGCATACATACATGCATACACACAGACATACATACATACATATATACATACAAATACACATACATACATACATACATACAACATACATATATACATAAAAATACACACATACAAACATACATATATACATACATGCTTACATACATACATACATACATACATACATACATGCATACATACAACATACATACATACATACAACATACATACATATATACATACATACATACATACATACATGCATACATATACATACACAGATACAAATACGCACACATACATACATACAGCATACATACATACATACAACATACATACAACATACATACAACATACATACAACATACATACAACATACATACATACAACATACATACATACATACATGCCTAAGATGTATGGCATGTAAACAGTGATTCTGAGAAATCACGGGTGTTCCTCGAGTCTTTCACGCCGAGATCGCTCTAAAGTAGTTTGTTCTGTAAGAGTGGCTCTATATAAATTGACAAATACAAATAGTCCACATAGAATAACTAGCATATGCGGTTGGTTATAGTCGCGACAATATGCAGAGGATGCAAGTATGCTTACGCATCTTGCCTGCCCTTTACATAGACAAGTCTTCCTTGCCTTCGAATGCTTTGAAGTTGCCGACAGATAGAGTCGAGCATCGTGTGTGGCCGGGCTATAAAAATGCATGCAGTCATATTCAAAACATACTTATGCAAGTTATGAATAACAAAGGCCTTGATGGTTTTGGGGCTTCCTCATGACCTTAGTTTAAGCTAAAAGTTACTGAACCCTAGGCCTAGATGTTAAAGAAATACAATATTTAAATAGTAAAGAGTAAAGTATCCCATATCCCACAAGTGAGCCGTAAGGGAGGCGCTCATTTCCTTTTCTTTAGGCCCTTGAGCCGGCAACGGACTTATCCCAGGGTCCTGGACACAGGGCCAGCGCATCGCAGGACTTGTCGTGAAGTACTTACTTCCTAGCTTATGTAATATAAAGTATCCCATATTCCACAAGTGAGACGTAGGGGAGGCGCTCATTGCCTTTTCTTTAGGCCCTTGAGCCGGCAACGGACTTATCCCATGCAGGGTCCTGGACACAGGGCCAGCGCATCGCAGGACTTGCCGTTTACTTCCCAGTTTACGCCGGTACCAAATTACACTGCGCAAAGAACTTGCCTAGGGTCGTTACACGGAGTCGAACCCGCAACCGCATGATCATTGACCAAACGCGTTACCGATTGACCATCGTGCTGCATACAGTATTTAAATAACATACCCATATATTAAATCTTGTCTGCCATTAGTTGTAGTAGCTATCATATGGGTTTTTTTTATCAAAGCTCGTCGGAATTAAATTTAAGCGTTGACCAGCATGAAAATGTATACTTACAATTTTTTGAATCTGAACTCATGGAATTGTATAACCTCAGTTTTGTTGCAATTTTAATTCCTTTCTATTGGCCTCACCTAATTCATTTTTTCATTTCTGCTCCTCTCGTTTCAAAATTATCATCCTCTTCGTCGTCGCCGTCCTCATCCTCGTTGTTGTAATCCATGCCGTCATCATCATTACGGTCGTCGCAATCAAGGATATAAATTAAGAGCAAAGATTGATGAATGGATGGATGGGTGGATGGATGGATGGATTGTCGTATGGATTGATGGATGGAATGATGGATGGCCTAATGGATAGATGAACTGATTGAAGGACTGATGGATAAACTGATGGATGCATGTGAGGCTACGGCAGCAGCAGCAGCAGCAGCACCAATATCTGCGCATTGACGTGTTTGCTTCAATAACTGATCAGTTTTAGTAAACTTTGTCCTTTCGTGTATATGCAGGCGCACGGGAGCTGATTGGTTAGAGCACTCAGCTTGTAACGCGGAGAGTACGGGTTCGAGTCACCCATAAGGTGGTTGCTGTGTCGAGACCTTGAGCAAGTCCTTCACTCACAATTCCTCATCGCTATAGATTGATGCTTAATCATTATGTAGTAGCGCTTAATAAATGCAGCTGCAGCAATAACAAAAACAATAACAACAATAACAATAACAACAACAACAATAATAATAATAATATTAATAATAATAACAAATGTCCGACGCACACTTAAACCGCCAACGTTTAAGCTTACTCCATTTCTGCTTGATCTCCAACTCCTATTGTCTTAGTGTCAAAAATGATTATACCGGCAACGATACCTCATCGTTGAGCTTAACAACTAATTATAGGTATACGGGCCTGTAATAAATAGATGGGTTTATGTTTATAATACAGGTCAAGGAGGTCTAGATATCAAAACCTCCTTGCATAGTTTAATTCGTTCCTTGTTAAATGTTCCGTGACATAAACAATTCCATTTCGAATTCTCGAAATTTACGATGCCATAAAGTTTCCCATTCTACTGCCTCTATGTTCTATGATCGCCGTTATAATCCCTATAACCGCGAACAGTCCGACTGTTACAGTTATGCATTCTACACAACAATATGTTATCCCCGTTCATTATATAGGCTGATATATATATATACAAAATGTATATATATATATATATATATGTATACTACATGTATACTCACATAGTCGATAATGTAATATATATAATATATATACATACTATTAGCCTACATGCTTATAGAGTAATTGGATTATAGATGTGGAATGATGTTTCAAAGGACTTTTCTCGTCTCATTCTTGTAAAGTCAGCTTCTTAGTGATGCAATGCCTGCCCTAGTATGCGCTGAACTCATTGTGATTCGAGTGAAACGGGCCACTCATAAAACCCGGGGCCATTAGTATACTTAGCTTCTCATTAACATTCGTAGCCCCGGGTCAAACTAACACGTTCTACTTCCGAAGGAGGAAACTTGTTTTCTGAAGTCATCGTCTCCTTCAGTCTAAACCTATTATGAACGATCATAGAGTAAGAAAGTTTAGGATGTCGGTATATATGTATGTATGCATGTATATCTGTATGTATGCATGTATGTATATGTGTACGTGTTTGTATATATGTATGTAAGGTTGCATGCATGTATGGATGTGTACATGTCTGTATGTGTGTGTATGTATGCATGTATGTATGTATGTAGGCCTATTTGTGTTTGTATATATGTATGTTTCTTAAAGTGAAAGCAACAAATGCTTGTGTCGATCAGAACAGAGGCAGATACTCTTGAGTTCGTCTTTGAATCGTTTGGACGAACTGCGAACATCGTATTCTTCTGTGATTGAGGCGGAGTATGATTGAATAATACGTCATGTGTGAGAACATTAGATGGTGGCTCTTAGAAGTTATTGTAGTGGATTATATTAGGTAAGATCATAGTCGTCTGAGTACATCATTAAGCAATTATAAGAAAGAAGAAAATTGATTCTAGATGCACGCTAGATCCACTAAAATACAGAAATACACAGACAGGCAATAACCGATAAACAGACAGACAGACACACACACACAAACTCATACAGACACACACAGACACACACACACACAGAATGACATACATTCATACAGGCAGGGAGAAAGACATACAGACAGACAGACATACACATGCTTAGATAGACAGCCAGATAGACAGGCAAGGAGACAATCAGATACACATTCTCTGACAGACTCAGGCAGACACTAAGACTAGCACAAACACATACACATACACAGACACAGACAAGCAGACAGAGGGAAAAACATAGGCAGAGTGCAATGGAAACAAACAAAGTGGATTGCTTACAGCAATTCGTGCGAAAATGTCGTCGGACCCTCTGCATCGGGGGGGGGGGGTGGAGGTAAGGATTGGACGCTCTCCAGGGTCTCTTGGAGTTCTTCCCTTGGACTGCTGTAAGAACTAAGATGCCTGTTGTTTAAGTGTCGATCTCAGGTGCCGTTCTTATCAAGTGTCTTCTTAGGTCTCACGGATGAACGCCACCTTTGGTATGCTAAGTGAATTAGCCACGCATATACATACACACAGATATTTTTATGCATAGTATCATATATATATATAATGAACCGCACCCCATATATATGTATATATATTTGAGACGGTGCATAAATATGCATAGATATGAGCACACGAATATCTGTATACATGCATGCAGCTTCAGATATAGAGCCCTGAGACTGACATAAATTTAAATCTAACGTACATATGCATATATATAGGAATAGGTACGTGTATATATATATATATATTCATAGCATCTTCAGCTATTAAGAAGTGATAAGAGCGACGAAGAAGCGACGATCGTTTCGCTTAGAGGGCGATTGACGACAAAGTCGTCGACAATTAACACATTAACAGTAAACTTAGACTGCCGCCTACATCTCCAGTCGACATCAAAGCAGCCGCCGCCGACCCTTTTCAGACCCCTCCGCACTTGTCAGACACGTCTGCACTTTGAGATCTAAGTATAGGAATCTATGTTTCGATCTCCATGACTTTAGGGCACTACACAGTTACTTACTTACTTACTTACTTACTTACTTACTTACTTACTTACTTACCTTCCTACCTACCTACCTACCTGCCTACTTACTAACTTACTTACTTACTTGCTTACTTAATTTGTTCATTATCTAGCTAGTAATTGAGCGAGGAAGTGAGTGATTCAGTGAATTATCTACATACATACGCACATACATGCATGCATAAATACATACGTACATACATACATATATACATACATACATACATGCATACATACATACGTACATACATGCATGCTTACATACATACATACGCCCCTAAAATTGGCGCATTTACCCTGAAATTCTTATATTTTTTATTACACTCCAGACCGCACAACTACTTCCTCCCTAAACTCCAAATCCTAGATCCGCCCATGGTAATATGTAGTAGCTCATAGTAGACCTGGACATCGATTAGTTCATCGTTTGCTCGGCAGACGCCACTACATTATGTACTGATAATTTCCAGCAGCATTCGGTAGAGGTCGCCGTAGTACGAATCGCCCTGCAATTGTACTGATTAGCATTCTAGAGCCTTTTTAACGAGTCTCCTAAATATGAAACTACGCAAACGAAAAGCAGTCCTGCATTTGTTGAAGGATGCTGAGTTGCTGATACGATTACGGCAGGTCAACAATTAGCCAACTCCTCTTTACGCATACCTTTCACTGGAGATGCTGTTTAATACGCATCATTATCAAAAATCCTAGAGTACACTAAGAAACGACACTCCTATCTTCGCCGCGTGACTCGCTTGTGTGGTGGTGAGCTAAGAGAAACAACCTTGCCATCTTGCGGATAGTATGATTAAGGTCAAGATTAAGTGATACAACTATTTGGGCCCAAAGATCCGTCGACTTCAGCGCCACCAGGTGGCTGGCATTTTATAAGGTAAGGGCCTTGGACATTAGGATTCATTCACTCTCATATCTTAGTGGTCCGCCACTGTCTTTAGTTGGGTAGTGCCAGTCCCAAGCCTGGATGAAGGAGGAGGGCGACGTCAACGGCCTTTGATGCCATAAGATGTCGTTAAACATTGGAACTACTACTACTACTATATATACACTGAGATCGAAAATTAATAACAGAAAATATTAACAATGAACTGCAAATAAATAAGCACTTTAAAGACGTCAACGGCCACAGTAGCCATAAGATGTCGTTAAACTTTAGAAATAACAATAATGATTGTTGGATGTAATACAAAAAGAAATCAAACACAGTGGAAACTGTTCAGGTTTTCCGATCGACGTCAACAGCCCTTGATGTCATTAGATGCTGTTAAACATTGGAACTACTACTATATCTTAGTGTATCTAAGACCTTTGTTATTATTGTAGCATTGCGTTTCATATCCGCATGGTGGTCAAGTGGCTAATGCGTCGGCTTTTCACATCTGATCACATTGTCGAACTGTGGGCAACCTTGAAGTCGGAGACCATCATCTACAGCAGAATTGCCCTCTGATATCCGACTAATTTCAACTTCACCCGCTGACCTTCTGGATCTTGACCTAACACCGAAACTGACGCAATGACCTAACTCTTACGAATTTCATTTCATAAAGCACCAGTGAAAAGGTGATCTCTCCGAAACGACTTTTGTGGGCGCAAAGAAATTTCGGAGATGTACATTTACAACATTACTAAGTAAGTAAGTAAGTAGTGCTAAGTAAGTGACCAGACGTTTCCAACAAAGCACAGAGTTCTGGCATTCAGGGGTAGGCCTAATAGACGTCTGCGTCCTTGGTGTACACGTGGTACTTGACTTGATATTATTTATGATGCGTCAATATATAAAGTCAAGTGACGCATCTGGAACATTCAGAAGTAACAGACGTATGCGTATTGGTCTACAAGTGGCTTGATGTCATTTACGATGCACCAATTGATAGACAAATCACCGTGAAGGGTTTTCCTGTTGACCCGTGCAATTAACCTTTAGAGGATATTATGAAGACAAGAGGAGATGAAGTCTAATTAAAAAGACGCCGCAGGGACGATGAAGCTCTCTTCGCTATCGCTTGACGATACATCCAGCATGCTTGCTTTGGGGTTATGCACCGTTGAGTGTGTTTGGGCGTGCGTCTCTAGTGCGTCTGTGTGTATGTGTGTGTATGTATGTATGCGTGTGTGTGTGTACGTATGTGTGGTGTGTCTATGGGGCGCTTGTGCGGGCGTGTTGGTGGGCGGCGTGTAGTAGATGCGTCTTTACTTCGAACTGCGCTGGATGGTTGAGAGCGGACGGGATTTGCCGGAGTGAGAAAGATAGAGAATGGATAGAATTCGTCTGAATTGAGGAGATCTGTGTGTTTGCGACGCCGCTGTACATCAAATCGACGCTAAAGACAAAAAGGTATGTTCCTGTTCATCACTGAATCTCTTATCCGATTCTTCTGGTTCTGATTCTTTTGATTAGACTAACTTTTTGACGGATTCAACAAACGTGCGAATGAATGAACGAATTTAAAGTTGCGTAGACAAATGTATTAATGAACTATAAGTGAATTATTAATACTGCAGTCTAATGTATCCATTAGCTACTCAGCTAAAAGTTTCTGTTTATTGTATAACTCTAGTATCAACATTTGACTTTTTACATCATCAATTTATCATTTATTGTTGGACTCTTGTGCGCACCGACATTTGACATGGTAAAGCACCCTTGAAGTAGCTTGCTACTGACGATGCTATATAAATTGTCGTGATTACAATTACAATTACTATTTGTAGATTACACATTTACTGCGTTACTCGTGAAATTAGCTTTGAATTGGCAGTGGCTGACTGACGTCTGCTTTCATCCTTGCGTTTGGGGTTCAGCTCAGGGTTCTGTCTGCTTAATCGTAATCGTAATCGTAATCCCAAGATTTCTAAAGCGCCCAACGAAAGCCGCGCCGCGTGGACCAGATTATTCACAGGCGCTCAGTCAAAACAAAATCGATAGGCAAAAGGGTTCGGTTCCGGGTCAAGATCCAAGAGTCAGGCAGAGAGACAGCGTGGCAGCTACGGTGGGTGATGTTTGGGGTTGGAGAGCAGAGGCAGATAAGAGGAAGAATGGATGTCAGGATATGATCTGTGGAAGAGGAATGTTTTCAGTTTTGAGTGAAAGGCCGAAGCAGAAATTGCAAGCGGTGGAGCATCGGTGAGTTTGTATGATGGGTCCGAAAACTGTCGCAGTTCTGGGGGAAGTTTATTCCAGAGTGGTGGGGCAGCTATGGCTAAGGAGCGATTACCAAATTTTAAGGATGAGGTGACTGGAGGGCGGAGAAGTGTTAGGGCAGAAGAAGAGCGGGTTGAGCGAAGCGGTTGTATTGTAAATAACTGACGAAGATAGGAGGGTTGGGAAGATTGAAGTGTGTTGTATGTAAGTGATAGGACTTTGTACTCGATTCGTTCAGGTATTTTAACTGACATTGAGCATGTGGTCGATATACATGAAAAGTGTTGCTAATGCAATACCCACACAGAATTAAGCGTATGCGCTTTAACGGAGTCTTGCAATCTATAGTTAGAAGATTAGTGTGTCGGCTTCTATTCATGCCACTCTCTGCATGCAGTCAGCATCTTTTACAAGTGTCGGCATCTTTCGATGCCCACAATGCATGCAATCGGCATCTTTTTCGATTGTCGGTGTCTTTTCATGCTACTCTATTGTAGTCGGCATCCTTCACGTGTCGGCATCTTTTGACGCCACCCTCTGCATCCAGTCGGCAAATTTTTTACCAGTCGACATTAAATTTTTTGATACCATCCTATGCATGCAATTCACACCTTTCACCTGACGACATCTTTTGATGCCATACTCTGCAAGCAGTCGGCACCTTCTTCACTGGTCGGCATCTTTTGATGCCACCCTATGCATTTATATATATATATATATATAGCCGGCCCCTTTTTACTTGTCGGCATCTTTCTGTAACTTTCCATGCCACTCCATGCATGCAGTCGGCACTTCATGACCTCTTTGCATCTGTAAGTGATGCCATCTAATGCCACGCTATGCACTTGGTTCAGTAGTAATGTTATGGTTTCTATAAATCGATCATAATTTAACCCAATGCAGACTTGTCGCAGTTTTGCAGCTGACAGGAATCGAAAGGTCGGCGTGTGTTCGTCAGCAAGGGCCAGTTTCAATCCTCTGGGGTGACATACTATCATGAACAAGCTGAGCATTGTTGCCAGACGCTAGTGCCTCCCAGTGCACATAAAGCATAACGTTAAGGGTCACATAAATGTTGGGAAAAGTATCATTGAAATCACTGTATGCGGGCACTGTGTGAGCCCCACTGGGAAATAATGGAATAAATAAAGGAGACAGGGCGAGACAGATGGATGCAGAAATACAATCAGACAGAAAGATACAGAGGCAGAGTCAAAGACAGGGTCATGCAGAATGACAGAGCTGGATAAAGATAGGAAGGCAGACGGACAAACAGACATATACGCAGACAGGCATTCGTACAGTCAGACACCTACAGAAGCAAGGACAAAGATAGGGGCAGAGAGACACAGCGACACAGAAACAGCGTGACACAAAAGCAGAGATATACTGAGACACAGAGTAAAAAGAGAAATATGCAGAGACAGAGAGCCTGAGACAGAGAGTCAGTGATAAAGGTAGATACAGAGCGGCATAGAGAAAGCACTGCAGACAAGTATAGAGACAGACAAATAGGCAAAACGTGAAAGGAAAATGTGACAGAGAGACAGACGGAGACAGATATAGAGACAGAAGCAAAGAGACAGAACAAAACAGGAAGACAAACAGACACAAGAGGGCGCTGCGTTGAACGAGACATTTTAACCATCTGTTGTCTTCTGGAGCTGCAATCACTTAATTTTGGCGCAGTGTAGCGCATTCTTAAAACGAAATTGTCATTTTCAGTGTCGCTGCATCTAGAGCCATGCATCGGAACAACTTACTGAAGGGAGTGGCAGTGATGATGCTGAACAGCCTACAACAGATGCTCTTGGCCAGTCACTTGTCACAAGGTTGGTCTATATGTCTTATATCGTGCCGCCGATGCTCTGTGTGTCAGAGGCATGCGAGATTAACGCATTGCTACAGTCATACGGGCAGCGGTGGTGAAGGATCTCACCGGAACTATTCAGTGAAAAATGAGCAGGGTCGAGGCCATACGCTCGCTATGGAAAAAAGTTTACATTTACATTTACAAAATACCTTTACCATTCGCTCTTTTCTTCTCTTTTTGCCTTTATTCCTCAGCCTTGCCTTGCCTTTCACGTTTCTTGCGCGCATCTCCCCTCTGCATCCATCCTTCATTCCTTTTCATAATTGAAAGACAGACAGACACACACAGACATACAGACAGACAGACAAGCAGACACAGAGACACACGGTCACACTGACACACACAGACGCAGAGATAGAAGTAGAAACAATTGCAGGGACAATTACAGAGAAACTATTACATTCTGACTTTGTAATTGTACGACAGTTTAGAAGAACGATTCTTTGCTCCTATTCACGTATCTGTACTTTCTATATAAGATCTATACACGCATACTAAAAAACGCGGTTAGCCATATATGGATCTAAGATAGGCGGCATAAGTCTTTGATATGCGATGCTGTACAGTTAGCGGCAGATCAAACGGGTCCTAATTCGACGCTTATTAGCAATCGATTAGACGCAGAACTCGCAGTCGTTCCTTCTCCTGCATCATTTCCATGGATACAGCTATAAGCTCTCCTCTGCGATGCGAAAAACTGATAGAGCATGGAGCTTTGAAGACGAGGAATAGGACAAAGAGGAGAATCAGGAGGAGAAGGAGGAGGAGACTGAGGAAGAGAAGAAAGAGGAGGCTGGAGAAAAGGTGGAAATGGTGATGGTGGAGGAGGTGGAATGAAAGGTTAATGAGTGGGTTGTGTTGTACAGGAGGAGGGGGCGTGGTGGTAGTTGCGATTGTGGTAGTGGTGGTGCAAATTAGCAGAAGAAGAAAAATAATAATAAAAAGAAGAACGTGAAGAAGAAGAACGCGAAGAAGAAGAAGAAGAAGAAGAAGAAGAAGAAGAAGAAGAAGAAGAAGAAGAAGAACAAGAAGCGAAAAGAAAAGGAGGAGAAGAATATCCTCGACATTCGATGGCTTTTTGTGATGTACATTTATGCAGCGCCAGCTGACTCAAAACAACCTGATCTCCTCCTCGTCCTCATAATTCTTCTCCTTCACTGGCTTCCTCGTGTATACACATTCGATTTTGATAGATGGGAGAGTACCCGAATATAGCTCAGCCGTGCCATGAAACAAATTCGCGATTTTAATCTACGTCTACGTATCAACCAGAACATCCTCCACTTTATGTACATATACAATATATATATGACAAATATATATATGTAATATATACTGTATGAGAGTTATTGTGATATCTCCGTATTCATATATAAGTATTGACATATATATTTAAAAATGAAAATATATATGTAAATAAATATATTTTATGAGAATTTTCTAAATAATATGTTCAATCTGATTGTACTAAATGTTCATTTAAGGGCATATATGCATTATTGTGCGATCCAGTTGTTCAAAGTATTGGTGGTTCGTAGTCTATAGGCTATAGATGCCTGTGATCTAATTGCAGATAGTCCTAAGATATACGTGGACATACGTGTTACATCGTCCTAAACGATTTTTTTGCTTTTACGTTCCTTTGCAAAAGAAATTCCAGATAATCTTTAATTGCCATCATGGATGCAATGTACAACGCCAACCTTTATCAATAAAATATACATAAAAGACTATAGGTGATCTACATGTATGTGGATGTTTACTGGGGCTGTATCTTTCTCCGATTGGAAGCCAGTGTAGTGTTCTCGATATAAATCAGACTAATGGTGTTTCTAATCTAACCTGATAAATTTTCTAGCGTTGTTATAATAATTACTATATTCTTTAGATCTACCATAGTTGAAAACTCGATAACAACATTGTTATTTCGCTCTTAATTTAAAAGCAAGTAATTTCTTTGATGAACTAGTTTATTTATCTGGTCTGTTTAGATCATTTATCCAATTTATCTGCCCACCATTCATACTCACAAGTATTTTACTCTAGACGTTGTACACTTCGAATTTTACTCTGGCCACAAAATGGACTCGGTTCACGAACCTTCTATTGTTTGCTGGTATCAGGCTCTGGAACTCGCTAATTGTTTCTGTACGCTCCCTCTGATTCTGTTCATATCCGAACTCAGATATCCCTGACTAACTGACTGACTGACTGACTGAGTGATTGACTGACTTGCTGACTGATTGACTGGCTGATTGATTGACTGACTGATTGACTGATTGACTGACTGACTGACCCACGGAATGCTTAATAGGCTGACTGACTAACTTACTGTCTGGATAAGTAGCTGACTGTCTTTCTGTTTGAATGACTGGCCGACTAACTGACTGACTCTCTGATTGACTGTAAATATTTGTGGTCTTTTGTGCGTTTATAATATGTTCTTGATTTCTGTTTTGGTCAGTAAGTAAACCGGACCGCAAGAGTTCACTGCCCTGAAGGCAATATAATTTTGAAAGATAATACCTCAGATGATGCATTCAGGTCGGATTATGTATTGGCCAGAAATTAATTGGACTAATTCAACACGCATAAGCACATACATGCACTGGCATATATACATGTGTATAAATATATATTTATATATGGTCCTTATAATATATAAAGTACACGTAAACATCTACAGGCCTTTAGAGGGACGTAGTATATATAACTTCGCTTGTATTCATGTGTATAACTATATATAACCATATGTGTGTATTCATGCATATATATAAGTATATTTAGTTCAACATAGTCCTCCTATGCATACAGATTCGGCGCACTATTTGTCATGTCGGGCAGCTAATGAACACGCATAGAGGCTTAACCGGCAAAGCCTGCGAAGACATCGGCTTATATTCATGAACTCCCAAAATTACTCAGCGACGATCGCTTTATCATAAAAGCGCTTAATAAATCGGACACGTCATCATCACTAGCATCAGCAGCAACATCATCTGCAGCAGCTGCTGCTGCAACACCACCACCACCAGCCCTCGATGCTAGATTCAATGTTACAACGATCATCATCCATCGGCGCAACAGAATTCCTGCTTCGTAGCCATGTAATGCCTTTTAAACGTACTGCATGAATTATATTATCAGACATACTTATGCACGACTATGTGTGCAAGTGTACGATGTCTAGGTATACCTTGGATCTTGACCTGGAACCGAACACTTTTGCCTATCGATTTTGTTTTGACTGAGCGCCTGTGAATAAGCTGGTCCCCGTGATGTGGCTTTCGTTGGGCGCTGTAGAAATCTCAGGGTTACGATTACGCTTACGCTTATCATATCATTTTTGGAATCTAACGTATCTATTTATATCTACTAAAAAATAGAGACTTTTTTGCATCATACGTATTAATCAGTTATATAAGTTATACACATGTGTATGTAATTAGTAACTTCTACTAAGCCGATGTCAAATGCACAAGCATCAATCGATGGTGCATCAAAGCCAAGCCGCAATCAGTTCAATATCCAGAAGGTCAGTCCAATGAGACAGAGAGGATAAGCAACGTCTTATGTATGTATATATGCATATAAAGATGTACATATATATGTGTATGTTATATGTACATATATATGCGTGTGTAAATATACGTATACAATCCAAATTGCGAAGAAGTTCATTAATTAACGAATTATTTATAGTAATATATACTCTCACAGGAGAACGTTTGCTACAAGATGACGTCGTCTGTTGTGAATTAGTCCTGGCGCCATCTGATGACAAATCTTAACAGACAGAGCCACCGAAAGTGCCGCAGCCGTTTTATACGTGCTTGATGAAATTATTCATTGGAGCCCAGATATAGATATCGGGGGGGGGGGGGCTAAGTCATCATGGAGACAAGTGTTTATTATTACCATAATTATTGCTCTTCTCAGCAAATAGCTTGCGTGTAAATACTGCAGGCATTGATCTCCTACTTTATTTATTGATTTTTAGTGTTATTTATTTATATTTTATGCGTGTAAGGATTTACGTTCGTATGTATGTACGTATATATGTACGTATGTATGTATGTATGTATGTATGTATGTATGTATGTATGTATGTATGTATGTATGTATGTATGTATGTGTGTATGAATTCATATGTGCATGCATATGTTTAATTATTTTATCCGGGGTATATGGATGGATGGGTAGATATTAATAACCATACTTAGTCCATGAGGCCATCCGGGAAGGCGTCTTTTCCATCCATCCATCCATCCATCCGTCCATCCGACCGTCCGTCCATCCGTCCGTCCATCCATCCATCCATCTATCTACCAATTTATTTATTTATTCGGACCACACTAATACTAATGCGTTGGACATTCCCCTATTGCTCATAGCATCCACGTCGTTTTCACGCGGGGAGATCCCTGCAAAGAGTAGCGTTTAGGATGCTCAGAAATACTACAAAATAGTTTCTAAAAATTCAACGTTTTAGAAAGTCTCTGTTCGCTCTGAATTCCAAATATGCCGAATCATTCGACGTCTTTCAAATGTCAGAGAAAGCTGATCCCAACAGTTTTTCGATTTTCAACATCTCTTAATTTTATCTAAACCCATTGTTCCATGGGCAGAATGGAGGAATGACAAAAAGCCAAACTGGGCGACTGAGCCTGGCATAACAAAGCAAATGTGCAAATTCATTAGAAAAGTTCTGTATAAGCACTTCGGGAAACTAACCGTGACAGACAGCCGTGGGTATAAATTATTAGTAAACTTCACTTTTTAAACCTTGATTGACATATGAGGGATGTTGACCAGTCCTCTCCCTCGCCGTCTGATCTTTCTACCGACAGTATAGGATTGCTGCAATTAAATTATAACTGGGACACAAGTGAAAAAGGAATTGTGAAATATCTTTTTGTTCTGACGGGGATTCGAACCCACGACCTCCAATTCGCTGACTACTAGACTCTGACGCACATCGCTAATGATGGTCTGGAAAGATAAATAAAGATGCAAGACACTCAATTAACCGATTATGCCCTCAGTTAACCTAGCGAAATATGAAGTACTTGGAACAACGTGTAGAGTAACTATTGTTATAGCTCCCCTAGAGACGATTCATTATCCACCCTCGTCGCGTGATAGTCGAGTCTCTTCGCCATTCGACTAATGAGAACTGCATGCGGTTGACAACCGTTGCACGCCCTCGGTTGCAGGACAGAATCTGTGCAACTGTCTGGCTGCTCATTTTCATCCAGTCTGCAGCCACTTCTATTTTGATATCAGTCTGACCTTGAGTTGAGACAAGAGTCTCGCGGAATAGCATCGGGAAGAATTGTGTTCGATTGTATTGCGTTGTATTGCACTGGGATGTTTTTATTGAGGTGTGTTATATTAGGTTGTATTGTAATTTGGTTGCATTGGATTAAGTTGTATAGTATTTGGA
The DNA here is from genome assembly GCA_964023275.1 of Norana najaformis. Classification (NCBI taxonomy): domain Eukaryota; kingdom Metazoa; phylum Annelida; class Clitellata; order Crassiclitellata; family Hormogastridae; genus Norana; species Norana najaformis. The sequence continues at coordinate 6,290,688 of OZ029919.1, forward strand.
TTGTAGAGCCTATTGTTTTGGGTTGTATTGTAATTTGGCTGTATTGCATTAAGTTGTATAGTATTTGGGTTGTAGGGCCTATTGTATAGAGTTGTATTTTATGGACTATAAATATTGCGTTTAGTTGATTTGAAAAGTAGTGATACGTTGGTTCCAAACAGCATACTGGTCCAAAGTGTACCTGGTATAATAACTTGGATCTACTCACTTACAAACTGAATTGTCGCGTGACATACCTCATCCTAGACAGAGGGTTTGAAACAGAACATGCATAGACAAGGAAATGGAAGACAGGAAGCAACATGGAAAGGTGGGTTAGAAGAATGCGAAGGAACAATGGAGGCAGAGAGGGAAGCAGAGAGGAACATAGGAATAAACACAGGGAGGCAGCCATACAAGGATGCAGGAGACAAGGAGGTCTACATACATGCCCATATACATACACAAATAAATCCACACATATGCACACATACATACATAAATACACAAATACACACATACATACAGGCAGGCAGGCAGGCAGGCAGGCAGACAGACATGAATACAGACATTACATGGCTAAATACAAGGCATTACAGGGTTAAGTCTACGATAGACAGACAGACAGACAGACAGACATATATAGGCACAAAGAGAGGTCGTGTTTATGACTTCAGATATAAATCGACTACTGTGGATCGCATTGTCTTAATATCGTTAACTCGTTAACTTTTCTCGGCTTCTTTGGGCTTTAAAATAATATTTTGTGCAAATGATGGGAGGCGCTTCCGCCTAACTGAACCAGACTTCCGCCAAACCTTATTCGGACGAAATTGTTGATATTTATAAGCCAGCTTCTTCTTCTTCTTCTTTCCTATTTTTGTTCCTCCTTTTTCAGTGTCTCCTCTTCCTCTCTTCTCTTCTACTATATCTCCGACTCCATCCTGCCGTGACCTCCAGCCCGCCGTGACCTCCGTCCTGCCGTGACCTCCATCCTCGTTCTGCCTCTGAAGCCGACAACAACGACTATAATAACCATCAGCCTCCGTTAGGTTCTCTTCATCAGTTGGCACTATTCGGAGGATCACATATATATATATACATTTATATAATATAATATAAATATCTGTGCTCACACATGCGTATATATATGTATATATATGTAATATATAAATAGCCATCTATGAATACCACATATATGCATGTTCAGACAAATACCAGTGTCATACATATAACATATAAATGTATGTACGCTGCATCATCCGGTATTATCACTCATATATACATACATGCATATGCATATATACTACATATACATATATATTACATCATTCCTATATACACACATATACACTGTCGAGGTGATGATACCAGGGACCGTTATAAGCTAAAAACATGATCACTCTCCCTCTAGGGTTTGTCGTCGAGTCCTTGGAGCTCGGGACACCTTATCAATCGCTTCGCTTCCCTGAATCTAATCACATTAGATGCGACATCGTTGTCCCGCAAAGGTCCGGTTGGCTGGCTGGCCATGCTACTGCCCTCTGGAGGGTGTGGGGGTCCGGTTTCATTGGCTGTTCGTCCCACTCCACAGCAACCCAGACTAGTTCCCGCATCCTCCTCCCGGTCGGCGTTGAGTTATGACGAGATGCAAGACGAAGATGGGAAGAGGAAGAGTCGAACTAGGAAGAGGAGAGGGGTGAATGAGATGAAAGGGAAGTAGAAGGAATAGGAGGGAGGTTACATGGAAGAAATGGCGATCGGAGACGCATTATAGAAAGGGCAAATGTACAAACATATAAGTATAGGCTATAAATTGGAGCTGTACCCAATATATGTATTCGATTCGATTCAGACTCGAATTGTGCTCCTAATAGTTCATTTGTATTCAGCCGAATATTTTTTGAATCCGAATAGAAGTAATAAATGTACACTTATGAAATTGTCTCCATTGTCTCCAAATTTTTTACTTTACATTTTAGCAACACTGTTTGGCTATATTTGCAGTTATCAGTTATGAATTATTATAATGGTAATGTATATAGTTTAATAGTTTATCGTTGCTACAAAGATGTAGATATAAACAACTTCTCGTAGTTAAAACAATTCGAATTGAATTATGTGTGTCAGGTGTCACAAAACAATTCGATTTGAATTATGTGCGTCAGGTGTCACAAAACAATTCGATTTGAATTATATGTGTCAGGTGTCACTTTAATAATCCAATTTCCATTCGTGCCTTCCTTTACCAGTGGTAGATTCGCCATGAGCACTTGCTTTTGCTATCCTCAAAGAACTTAAAGGGAATATTGCCCTGGAGGATGAGAAAAGGCGCGTTCGACTACGTCTGCCCAGAGCTACCACGAGATAAAATTTGATGAGATTCGGTATTTATCTTCAAAATCGGACCAATGCCACGAAATGCAACGTAAGTGGAAAGTCCAACTGAAGCAAACGGAAACTCAGCGAACTTTGAGCGACTTTATTTAAAAGAAAACGTAAGGGGACATAGACGATCCATATGCAAGTATACACACATACACACACACATATATATATATATTCTCATCCTCCAGGGCAATATTATATATATATATATATATATATATATATATATATATATATATATATATATATATATATATATATATATATATATATATATATATATATATATATATATATATATATATATATATATATATATATATATATATATATATATATATATATATATATATATATATATATATATATATATATATATATATATATATATATATATATAGAGTACACAAGCAATCAGTGAAATGAAAGTAGTAGATATACAGCCTTTTCTATCTTTGAGGATTGTGGGCTCAAAAAATGATAGCCACTCTAGAACCTAGGTACAAAATGTCATCTAGAAAATAGATTTCTGAAAACGTTATTATGACAGTACAACATGATAAGATTAAAAATGACGTCCAGCAGAGCCTAAATAAAGTCCAAACACTTCCTTAACAACTGCCTCATCGGAAATCGGAATGGACGTCGGAAAATGGAATAGAATCTTTTGTAAGCCCCTCTGCACATTGGTTGGAACGGTGAATTCTAGCGACAGTTTGCAGTTTTGCATTGCGGGTATATTTTCACGGAAATCATGCGGGGATCGTCTGGCATGTTCAGCGATGCAATTCCTCCATGTCTAGGACCTTGGTATTCGTCCATCGTCGGCTCCAGGGACGATGAATGGGAAATAAGCGCCTCCTCCTACGTTCCAGTAGGGACTCGGGAGCATTATTTACTTTATAGTATTATACTGTATTGTGGTTGTATTGTATTAGGTTATATTGTATGGGGTTTTATTTTGTTCACTCGTTTGGTACTGGGTCTGTTGTATCATGCTGAATTGTACTGTATGGGGATGCACTGTATTGGGCTACATGGTTTTCAAATAGCATACAATACCGTATAATACTATAAGTAAATAATGCTCCGAAGTTCCTACTGAGACGTAGGAGAAGGCGCAGATTTCCCACTCTTCGGCCCTTGAGCCGACAATGGACGAATTCCAAGGTCCTCGACACGGAACCATAGCATCATTGAACAATACAGCCCAGTACGAAGTCATTCAATAAACTAAAACTCCACACAATGCAACCCAATACAATGCAACTCCATGCAATACATTACAACACAGACTGCGACCCTTGAACTTTTAATTTATTACAGTTTTAGTATTTTAAGCATTTGTTTTGTGCGTAAAACTCGTTCAAAAAACCAAGTCAACAAAATGCAAGACAATACAACCTAATACAATACAACTCAATACAGAGTTTCTCTGAGCTGCTGTGTGCGCTGAAAATTGTGTTTCACGTATACATGCAGCGCTAATCAGTGATTCTTAAAGGATCTATACATGGTCAAAGTCAGATTAACAGCAAAGATCAATGCATGGGAGCCGAAACGAACAGCTGTGTGAAGGCAGTTTCAAAGACCAAAATGTGTGTTTGTTCAGTTCAGGCTAATTCTTTTGCTAAAACAATCATTTTTGGATGAATGATAGTGGTTGATCATCATTTAGATAGAGTCCATTGTCCAATGTTCATATGAAATTATTAATTGTTGACCCAGCCGCTGTCTTTCTGCAGGGTTTTCGTAATGTGTATGTCACTTTAACAGTATATGGCAAGCCCATTTATATAGCTTCCTTTGGAGATTCCTAAAGGACTCGAACAGCTGCTTTCTGGTCGGCTGAAGTCGTTTTGGATTAAATCAGTTAGAGAGGATGCATTGAAGAGGATCGCAAAAATAGCTGTGTATAAATATCATCCCGACGCAGGGGCATACATCAGTCAAGATGCACGTATGCAAAATGAAGGTAGAAGCCATTCACAGCATTAGTGCTACTTAATAAGGCAATACATCGATATTAAATATTGAAACTGAAAATCTTGTTTACAAAGAACATCTGTATATAGGCCTGACTCTTGGGAGATCTTAGGCAGCCTTGAAAAGAGAACTTGGGTATTTAATAATGGTGAGCCAGGGAAATAACGATAGATTAGTGCTTTGCCATTGCCCACGACTCGTTGACCTTAATTTATTTTCAGTTTTATTATTTCAAGCACTTGTTTCGCTCGTAGAATGCCTAACAGATCATCGCTAGACATTGTGGTCTATTCTGCAGCGAGCTTGTTCTGTGATCCAACGCCTGCAAGTACGAGCCAGCTGAGCGTACTTTTGTCGCTCGCCTCAGAGTCATATTTAGTGGCCTTGCTCTCGTAAAAAGTTCAAAAAAGGAATAACTCCGATTCTAAGGTGTGTTCGTCACCGACAGAGTTGGAGTTACGCAGAAGGATAGGAAATGATTGATCTTAACAGTCGATTGAAATGTTGACAATGACTTGATGAGTCATGCCTTTCGTTTTGATAAAAGCGCAGGATATTAGATCAATTTTAAATGCATTTTCTGTTATGCAATTATCGATTACATTCCATTACACGAGTTCTGTAACACATAATCTTTCTAACATGCAATATTAGAAATTAATAAAAGTATTAGTCGTTTCCACGTGCTTGTAATCTGCTAAAATTGCTAAATTTCTATGCCGTCAATAAAAGCAATGGCGATCAATCCTTCACGTCGATCAAAAGCTGAAAGCAAAGAAGTCGATCTGCCAAAAGAATCCTCAACGGAGATACCAGGATCGTGTTTTCTAAGCCATAAACATCCTCTATATACATCGTGCTTCAGCAATATATACAACAGACTGCTAATAATACCGGCCCATACATAGACAAATACAGCATAAACAAATACATACATATACACAAAAAATGTATAGATCGGCAAAAATATAGCATAGAATTGTGTTTTGATGTGGGGTATAGATTACCGTATAGTTGCGACAGTTAAATCCTTTCTTGCGATTAACTTAAATATATTAATTATGGTCGAAGCGTTCGGTGTTTGTTGGCCCCTCCCGGGGGAGGAGGATGGTCTAGGATGGGGCGGGGTAGGTGGACGATGCATGTCGGAGAATCGGGAAGATCTGACAATTGATCTTCGAAGCACGTGTTTTCGATGATCAATCTACAGAGACTGACACCGTTTCACAATTCTCGAGTTTCCCTCCGAGGGAAATGATCGTCGCATGACTCCAGGAGCCGCACAGTCTCGTCGGTCGAGGGTTAAATAAATACATATATATTTGTCATTCACAAGTTTGCGCATTCATATGAATATATTTATGCTCATATATACATATATATGTTCATATATTTATATAGTCTCATATATTTATGTAACTTTATATTTGTATACAGTTTACTTATTTATATTAATGTTCATTGTTAATATATCAATATCAATATATAATTGTACATATATCAGGGTTTATACTTATATATTTTGTAAATTTATGTAAATTTACGTATTATATATACGTATACATGTTAATAGATGTTTACATATATATCTGTATTTATATGTATTTATATATATGTATTTATATTTTTTATATATTTATATATGTTTATTTGTGCATACGCATGTATATTGTTTGTTTATATATACACAGGTTTATGCTTGAATCTACATATTGTGAGTTATATAATTATATTTATGTAAGTCATCAATCATGCTTGATCGACGATAAGCGTGACAGTCTGGGACGCCTGCGAATCGAATCGCGCATTCTATTTAACCATGATGCTCATCATCGTCATCATCTGCCTGCAGCAGCAGCAGCAGCCAGTGCCTCCACACTGGATGCCGACGGTTTCTGTAATCGTTTCGAAGACGAAGTATAGTACTGCTCCTTCTCAACGTGGGGAGGGGTTCCGCCAATATCGCATCTCAGATCTCCCTAGACATTACAAACTCTATTATAGACCAAAGATGTAAGAATGAGTACAATGACGCCGACTCTTTGATGTTTGCCGCCACCATGATTTAATCTTTTGTAAGATTACAGAACCTCTGTATACCGGCTGCTCAAGATGATATGCTTTAACCAACTTTAGCTATAAAATGAGTAAACTTACTGTACATTGTCGTTAGGAAGATCAGGTTGCGAGGGACAGGACTAGCCATTCGCCTTCATATGCCGAGGCTAGGAAAACGAAGTCGCTAACACTTTATATCCATGGTTGCCTCTCTGGATTATAATTAAGGGACGTTTCTTCTCTTCTTTTTTATATTCAGAAATGACGTCGAATGTAAATTGGAATCGAAACAAACACCGAGATTTGTAAATGACTTTTATGACACCTTAGGTGGCGTCTACATCAGGAAGAAAATGACGGACGATGCAATATAGACATTCCAGGGGAAGACAAATTTATCTTAGGAGGAAATAAAATTTTGAGGCAGCTTTCCTGAGATGCGAGTTGCCTAGACAAGACTAGACTAGCTATAGACTTCACGAGACTATAGTAACTTAGATTAGATTAGACTAGACTAGATTAGAATAAATTAGGTTAGGGACATATCTAGAGATTGCAATTCAATAAGGGTGCATGAACAGTCACAGCATGATTATATGAGGGCCTTATTGTTCACTGGCCGTTGATTATTGGAAGGATGAGACACTCAGCTGCCGGCTGCAGGAGAAGAAGGAGCAGCAGCAGCAGCAGAAGCAGCAGCAGAAGCAGCAGCAGAAGCAGCAGCAGAAGCAGCGGGAGGCTACCAATTGGATCTGTTTGGATCGCGTATTAGCTGACGAGTGGACAATTCAGCCATAGATCGTTGCCAGCCATCTGCCGTCCTGAAAATGAAGAGCCTTGTAAACATCGACTGTCCTGTCTGAGAGCCTCATTCAAAAAGCGCGATAGGCACACAGACAGACAGACAGATTGCCAGACAGACAAACAGAGAGTCGGAGAAACACACGGACAGTCAAATGGAAGAACGGAGAGACAGACAGACCAACAGATAGAGAGACGGACGGACGGACCGAATGTGGCAGTCCGAATGAGATGCCATTTGTCACATTATTTTCGGCACGCCTAATATTTCCTTAAGTATCAATGTTCTGCAATTACACGTATGCTTTCATATTGCATCAGAAATAAATTGCGCGTAACTTAATACATAATCTAATCTAATCCGAGATGATAGAACGAGACATCAATCGATAGCAACTTCTAAAGAATCGTGTATTATATTTATATGTATACAATATATATATGTATATACATTAGGATGGTCCAAGCGTATCTGGTAAAAACGAAAGTTTCGATTTTTAGTACAGGAAGGTGTCAAATTAGTCATTTATATGACAAATAATTTGAGTGTAATTTTATGTAGATTGGAGATTATCTAGGGGTTGGCTCCTTTGTTAATAAATGCTGAATTTATAATAACTTAAATATACTAGGTTAATTTTTTAATCATTGTAATTATGCCAAAGGTGTGGTATGCAAAATGAAACTGAAAGCCAGAAAGACAAAAACCGAGGAAGCACATCGTAAGAGATCCAAACCGGAGATGAAAGTTTTAACCAGCAGTGTAGAATTGTATTTGAGCAAGAGCTAGCAATAAAGACACAGCTGAGGAAGACAGTGATCCAGAGTGTGCTTGATTATCAAAGAGAATGAGAAAGCAAAAGTCATATAGTAAAAAGCTCAGCAAGAATCCTTTTGTCACTGAGCAGAAGCCAGGCTAGGGTGAGTAAGCAACTTGAGAGAGATCTTTCTTAAGTTTAGACCTGAATGGTATCAACTAATATACAGAACGAACTGAACTATGCAGTGATTCCAAAGCTTTGACCAGCTACCGAGAAGGCCCAAAAGTCAGTGTTCATAGATCGAGTGAAATATCGATTAGTGTGAGGGGTAAGCATGGAACGTAGATAGGTCGATCGAGGCTCATTTAAATGCAGCACTTTGTGGGGTATAAGGCAGATTTTGAAGTGAATTCTTTGCTGAATGGGCAGCCAGTGCAGTGAATGTAATATAAGCTCAATATGCTGATATTTGGAAGTCTTTGTTATGGCTCTGGTGAGAGTTTTGAACCATTTTTAGTTTGTGCAGATCTCCCTTAGTGATACCAATAAGCACTGAGTTACAGTAATCAAGCCTGCTCGAAACCAATGCAGTAGCTAGTTGAATTGAGACAGTTTGAGGCAAACTACTAAACTACATACTTTGCTAGTTTTGTGTATCGAGTTTTGTTTGCCATCAAGACGTATAATGTGGTATAGTGGTATACCCAAAAATCTTCGATCGACTTGAGCAACTCATAAATATTGTTCAGTCTGGCTTAAATTCTTCACTATCGAAGTTTTTCAATAGATGGACTGCAATGGCGGGTTCCAACGTTGAACTTTCACTAAAAAAGTTTGGACCACCATAATATACCAACATAATTATATACATATTATGCAACTTCAAATAGTCGCATCAAATCTTATAACTTCTGTAGTGCATATGTATTTTGCGCAAGGCACCATTCGTGACAGTTTCTAATCAAAAATACATGCATAATGTATCTAATTATATGCATATATATAACATCTCAAATCTATAATATATTATTATATCGTTTATATATCTGTATATTATGTAATGATGTATGCATTTCTTTGGCATCGCTTTTATGAATTACCCAAAAGGCGCTATAGTAAGAGTCTTGATACATACATACATATTTACATACATTCAATACATACATATATACATATAATCTATATAATTATATCGCGTATTTATATCGTAAACATGAATAAAACTATATGTATGTATGGTTGTATTCGTTTATATATATATATTTGATGTCGGTCTATATATGTATATGTGATTCACGATTCCGAGCTTGTCATGCCAAAGAACAATGGTCGGGGTGTGTGAGTGTAGTTGGGGTGCAGACCGATGAGGGAGCGTGGTTTATGCATTCGCAGTGGTGCCTCCTCGGATTACGACGGCGATAGTTGGTAATGAAGCGAGAGACTGGCGCTCATTCGAGCCGAGTCGTGATTTCGCAGTCTAAACAAGGAATTGATTTCTGTAGCGCCCGAGACCGGCGCTAAATCATCGACCGCAGGTCTATCCCATGATGAGCTGATCTGATTGGGCTGCGTGTATGTTTATATGCGTGTATGTTTGTATGTGTGCATGTGTGTATACGTGTATGTGTGTATGAGTGTATGTGCGTATGCGTGTATGTGTGTATGCGTGTGTGTATGAGTGTATGTGTGTGTGAGTGTGTGTGTGTACGAGTGTATGTGCGTATGCGTGTATGTGTGTATGCGTGTGTGTATGAGTGTATGTGTGTGTGAGTGTATGTGTGTATGAGTGTATGCATGTATGTGTGTGTTTGTATGTGTGTATGCGTGTATTTGTGTATGCATGTATGTGTGTATGTGTTTGTGTGTGCAATGGGCGAAGTATAGTTCCCCAGCGCCCGCTTTAATTAACTCGTTCCTGTAAGCAGATAGCATGATAGAAGGGGAATTAATGGAAGCGACGGTGCGCAGAAATATGGAAATGAACCGAAACGAGAAATGGTGTTCATGCGATGTGCGTTTTGACCATAAACACTCCGTGAACAGCTAAACGTTTGCAATGTTTTGAACAACATGACATCAACGGAGCAAAAGATGATCGACCGTCCAAGCGAAGCCTATATAGAAGATTTCTTGCAATTGAAAGCCACTCCTCAATCAGTTGGATTCCACCCTGGCAAACTCGTTTTACCTACCAGACAAGGTCGTGCGTGAAGCAAGTGCATGTGAAGCTACTGATTAACACTGAATATCATACACAACGCATACATACTATCATACATACTTACATACATAAATACACATGCATAAAAACATACATGAATACATACATACATGCAATCATACATTCATTCATACATACATACATACATGAGCGCCTTTATGAGTCACTTAAAAGTCGCTATATAAGTTTGGTGATACATACATGCATACATACATACATATATACACGCATACATACATGCATACATGCATACATACATATACACACAAACATACATGCATACATACATACACGCATACATACATGCATACATACATACATACTCGAGGGCCACGATTCCAAGGAGTTACTATAAGTGTGTAACAATATTGCGTTCTGTGTATCTTTTGTCTTTGGGTATTTCACCAAGAAACTTTTGTGATACATACGACCGACAGTAGAGACGAACTTAGAATAGAGACAACTAAGAAAGCGTTCTGGAAAGACAGAGGAGGAACACGTTATTGTTGTTGCTGCTGCTGATGATGATGAAAATGATGATGATGATTGTCAGAGTACTTTAGAAGTTGTCAATCAATCCAGTTTCGAGTCATTGACTAGCTCAAGCGTTAGCTTAAGTAAAGCCACAGTTTTTCGATTTTGTATCGTATAATAAAATCGATGGTTCAGTGACATACAAACAGTACTTCTATCCCCATCATTAAAATCTTCTAGACGCACGAATCCATAAATTGCTATCTTCGTAATAATCAACAGCATTTGTAAATCAAACAATCAACTGCGTACGCGACAAACCATCAATGATGATGGTAATGTTAATGATTGTGACAATGACGATTATAATGATGATGATGATGTTGATGGGTTACGGTGATGGTCATGATGATGATGATGATGATGACGACGACGATGATGATGACGACGACAAGGTTCGCCGTACATTAATAACCTGAATATTGTTTTCCAGATATCAGGGAGTACTGCGACTGGGAGACGTTCAACGGAACTTGCGAGGCGAGTGATCACGTGATCATCATAGAAAGCGCCAAGTATGGTCGGATGCACGTGGGACGCTGCGTCAGCAAGAGCTACGGCCATATTGGATGCGGAACGGACGTGACGTCAGACTTTGAACGAGCATGCTCCGGACGTCAGACTTGTACGATCAGCGTCATATCTCTGCACGAAAAGAGGTCTTGTCCGAAGGATTTCACGTCGTTTCTCGAAGTTGCCTATGGATGTCAGAAAGGTAACTGATCTCCTAGAAGACAGTTTCTTAACACTGGCCATAAGTAAATAAATAAGTAAGTAAGTAATGCATTTGTTAACACGCCTTATGTCCATCGACTGAGCGAGGAATTGTAGGCGTGGGTGGGTCACAGGGGTCAGATAACAAAAGCAAGACGATACAAATATGTTTTAAGCGCTTTACAATTGTCTAGCGATATATTGTTATGAGTGATGTGAACAGGAAGACTGTTCCAGATGGCTGATGCAAAATTGCTGATTCCGCCATAAATTTCGCCAGGAAGCATAAAATAAACGCCAACAGTGTAAACGCCAACATT